>CM076580.1:3401321-3548212 GCA_034641835.2 Pinus albicaulis | reverse complement strand
TGGGATACTTCTGGGTTGTGTCGAAAAGTGTTTCATTGTGATATGCCACTAGATTCCACTGTTGAGTAAGAACTACCCCAATATCATAGTCAAAGGCATCTATCTCGATCTCAAATGGTTGTTGCAGGTCTGGTAATGTGAGCACAGGTGCAGAACAATGACGATGCTTCAATTCGGAAAATTCCTTCTATTGGGATTCAGACCAGAAGAATTTTTCTTTTGCTCCTCCTTTGGTGACTTGACTCAAGGGCCAAGTGATATGGGAGAATCCCAACATGAACCTGCAGTAGAATTTGGCAAGTCCTAGAAAGCTATGCAGTTCTATTAGAGTGGTTGGGGAATCCCGCGCCACCATACTCAGCATTCCACGTGGCATTCCACATGGCCAAACCCCGCCGCAATTCATTTTATAAATTCACGGGGTTAATTAGTCATTTGGACTAATTAACAACCATTCCCGCCTATTAGCTTCTCCCCGGGGTGATTAGATTACACGTCAAAACTTGTTTAAACCCCGACGGGCCCACTTTCCAAACCGCACAAGTTTCCTTTTCCTCCAGCCGTCAGATCATTCCTCCATTGATCAACGGTCCCGATCAATCCCGCTGCCCATCGCATGTGAGTTTTTTAGCCAGCGGGGAATGAGCGGGTTTGACTATTCAGCATTCCACGTGGCAAGCAGCCTGTGGAATCGCTGCCATTGCCATTTTTACCGCCTTCCTCCATAAGCGGTGCGGGCTCACCGCTTACCGCTTATCGAATACCGCCGGTCCCACTCCCTTACGTCACCCCGTACGTCGAATGACGTCATCACCTCGAAAACGACAAAAACCCTTTTGACTTGTTTTTAAGCCATTTTTCGCGTTTTTTTAGTTATTTTGGTTTTCGAAAGAGACTAAGCTCCCGCCGCAAATTTCAAAATTCACTGCAAATACACCAAATTACTCAGAAATTCCGCTGCGCCCGTGTTGAAGAACGTTCCTGCCATTGTCCATTACCTGTTGAAGAACCAGTTTTCATTAAAAAACAGGTATTTATCATTCCGCACCCCGACTACAAGTTAAGCTTAGTTTCTTGTGTTTTTCTCTGAAAAAGTGGTTAAAAATCCTCTCTGAGTCCTCATTGAAGAGTTAAAACCTGTGAATTTACTTCCCAAAACCTGCAATTTGTCCCAATTTCTTCTTTTGTCCGATATCCCGTCCGGTCTGCAAGAAAAACTGAAACCTCCATTTTGAATCCACAAGAACCAAAATGGAGGCCCCTACCGCTCTAAATGTCACTCCTTTGAATGCTCCTCACCGAGATCTAGACTACTTGCCTCTCATAGATGAAGATTTCCAAATAAAAGACCTGCATTTTGATGAAAGTCCCCGTTTGAGTTTCTGTCGCTGCAGAGACGAATACTCAAAAGGGCAAGATCTTATAGGGTTGTGGGAATCCAATCTCCCAAGGTATTTCATTCCTACAGTCCACGTTTTCCCTGAAATCATTCATTACTGTCATGCAAATTATGATCCCACACAAAGAGCTGTATTGGCTCCTGATCAAAGTGTTTTGTTCCCTATAACACCTCAAGCTATCAATGCTATGTTACAATTTGAGCCAGAACAAGAATTAGCACCTCTATCCATGGAAGGGCTAATTGAGAAAACCAGACTGTTAACTCCAGAGAAATTGAAAGCAATGTGTCAATACTTCATGTTACCTGAGCATCAGCCAAAAGGGACTCCCCCCTATGGTTTTTACTTTTTCAATCAATTGGGAAGGCTTATTGTGAATGTAATATCCTTTGTCTTAGGATTCAATACCAGTGAGTATGTTGACGAGATAACTCTGGCTTTGCTATCTATCTTCACCCCTGGACAGCCTCCTGAGATTAAGTATGACTATGCTTCCTTCATTGCTAACAAAATCCATGATCAATTTTTAAGGCTAGATGATGAAAAGGTTTTCAAGTACTCCTCAGTTATCTATCACCTCATAATTTTCTATCACTCAGACAAATTCCCTTTCCCTGTTCAGAAATTTGATGCTAAAGGCAATCCCAGGTCTGTTATTTTTTGGTCCCCCATCATTCATTTGTCCTCTGATTCTCCCTACTCTTATTCAGAATTCATTGATCAATTTGTACATCCTGCTACAACCTTGTTAACAGGAGTTTCTCCCCCCAGGCTTAGTACTGAGATAAGAAAGACCCCGCAATTGTCAAAAAGTTACAAAGTTGGGGATTGGTACTTGTACCAAAACCATACAGTTATCAGGATTTATGGATGTGAATTACATCCATTCAAGTTACCCAGATATGTACCAATGAGAATTTTTGCTTTGGAATACTTTAGACAGATGAATAACTCAGATGTAATCCATTTCTGCAATGTAAAGAAGAAAGCACAGTTAAGGATCAAAAGCCACTTAGGTCCTTTCATTTGCAATTCTAGAGAAGCTGAGAGAGATGCAGAACTTATATTAGAGAGAAAATTCCAGACATCTTTCCGTTGGGTCCCTTATGACCCCTTTGGTTTCATTTGTGAAAGAAGGTTAAAAAATAAGTCATCTCCTTATATACATCACAGAATTCCCGACATAGAACAGTATGCAAATCAAGATGAATGGGTTAAAGGAACACTTATTGAAGAGGGAAGTGGAGCTGACAAATTGAATAAACTTATGAAAGATGCTGAGAAGAAATTTGACCTAGAAACATATGATCAAATGCAGGTACCCTATATTGGCACATCTTCAACAGCCACTCTACAACAAGCTATACAGAAAGACAGCCCATCAGTAGCAGCAGAGCCTAAAGGTAAAGGAAAAGAACCTATAGTTCGGGTCATTGAAACCCTGGTCATGGCAGAAAAATCACAGAGTTCCAAAACACCAGAACAATCTAAAGCTTCTCAAACACCAGCAAAGCAAATCCAAGCTCCAGAGATGCAAACTCCACTGAATGTGGAAATAGGGAAAAAGAGGTCAGCTCCAGATACCACACCTTCAAAAGGAGCCCCACAAGTCTATCAAGTTAAAAAACATAAATCTGATCTACCTCCAGATGTAGAGATCATAGATGAAATATTTGATGATGGCAGGGAAGATAGTCAGCAAACAGGTACAGCAAGTGAAACAAATATAAGCCAGAAAGGGATACAAAAGCAACTGAGCACTGAAGTATCTTCTTTCAGACCGCCCAAGACAGGTACTGGAGACATAAAAAAAACCTTCATTGATATCAAAACAAGGAATGAACCATTAAAAATGAAGGTCTATGATCAGTATATGAAGATGGCTCCTCACAATCAGCAAAGGTTGATGTCAGCATTGGATCTTTCACAAGGTAAAATGCAAATGAGCCACTTCAAAGCTAAAGTGCCAAAGCCAACTTCAGCAACAGATTACATCAGAACCAATTTTGAAGTGTTAGCAAAGGATATCCATCCCTTGGATCAGATAGAGCTTCATAGGCAAACAGGGGAAATGGTTTATTCCACTCTCACCAACAAAGCCATGGTGGCTTTAACACTACAAGATTCCTTGAATAATACTGCTACAACATTGAAAATTGAAAGGGCCTCCTCACAGGCCAAGGACAATAGAATAAAGTCTCTGGAAGAGATCATTATTGGTTTGGGACACAATCCCAAAGACACTAAAGGTATTGAGGCACTGATAAAAAAGAAAGAGGATGATATAGTTGCACTGAGAAAACAGTTGAAAATACCAGCCTCAAGGCACCCCCAGACACAGGAAGTAATAAAAGGAAATTCGCAAGAAGAAATGATGGAGTTGCTCTTAAATTTGACAGAGCGACTAAATGAAACCGAGAAGGAGCTGGAAAAGGCATTGCAGGAACAAGAAATTCTCAAACAGGCTTCAGCAGCAGGTACTACAGGACAACAGGAACAATCATCTCAGGTGAATATTTCTAATTTGAATTCTGATGATTTGATTAAACAGATGGAGAGTTTGCAGCTAAAGGTCACAGAACTCCAAGAAGCAAAATTACAATTAACAAAATTGGAGGGAAAATATGACACATCCAAAAAGACAGCTGCTGACAACCTCAGAGAAATAAAAAGGTTGGAAAAATTGGTTGAGGCTTTGCAAAAAGATCTTACACTGGAAAAGCCTCTGAATGAAATAAATGATATTCTTTGGGACAACATCATTAATTTAATAAGAGATATTTGGCCTTCCATTCAAGCTATTTTTAAACAGAATGAGTTAGTCAAGATAGCCCAGGAGGAAATAAACAAAACTAGACATGAATTAAGAGGCAAGCCAGAGCTAGCCCAGCAGCTCATTCAGTTTTTGAATTCAAGAACAAAACACCAGCTAGCATTGCTAGGAATTGATGACAGAACAGGTGTAGTTTTGGAGGCAAAGAGAATTTTTACAAAGATAACTTTCATGCAAAATCTAGAAAGAAAGTGTAATGATATTTTGGTCGACATCAACGTTTTCAGAGAAAAATTTCAAGCTCTGCTGGACAGTGATTTGCCAAGTCCCATGCTCACAGAGGATCAAATAGTAGACTTGGAAACTTATGAGAAAAGAATCAAAGATCATGCTAAACATACAGCTGTAAGTTCTACTAGTATAGGTTCTACTAGCTCATCAGAACCTACAGTACCAACTGGGAAGAGTATTTATGAAAAAGTGAGAAATCTGTTTCATCTGGAACATGAGTTAAAGTATCTATTTCCGAACGAGCCCACTTTTTATAAACTTACTTAAGCCGATGAAACTTTAAGGAAGCTCAGAAGAACAATGATACCAGATGATCAGTGGTGGAAGGAAATGCTGGAAATTTTGTAAAAAATGTTGTCAGGATAAAAGTTTATCTTTACTATTGAGTAAATGGTAAAAACAGAAATGCAGATGAAAGAGTATCAGATGAAAGAGTAAAGAGTATCCGTGAGAAGTAAAAGTATTCAACAAGTCAAAGGAATACGCAAAGGACAACACAGAGCCCTATTTAGAGCACTTATCCTTAGCACGTCCATGAAGAAAGGAACAGCACATCAGCCCCGCGTATATACGCGCTTCCTCTGCGGCGAAGTAGCGTATAGATCTTCAATCATTACAGAGCAACATACTTCATTAGATCAGATATTCAGTTCAGATCTACCCTTTTGCTTCAGACAGATGTTCGCCTAGATGCTCGCCTCATCATAGATCTAAGCCTTCCATAATCAGATCTAGCAAATACAGGAGCAATTCAGATCTAGATCCCCTTCTTCATCAATGGTGCATCATACATTCATATTTATCCTTCAAGTGTAACCCTTCATTCAGATATTCCGTAGAGAAGTATTCATTCAAGCTCAGACATCTTGCACCACACTCATGATTTGCATAATGAATTTCATCTCTTTATATAGGTTTATCCTTTTTCAATACCATGAGCCCCTTTTTCAATACCATGGGCAAAAACAATACCATGAGCCCAAACTACCTGGACGGGGTCAATTAGGCGGATCATTACCCAATACAATGGGTCAATACCATGGTGGTTACCCTTGGTTTTGCACTTTTTGAGCGCTTTTGCCCATACGCGACTTGGCACGTTATTTTCCGCGTGCATACGTGACTTCCCCTAGGCAAATCCGCGTATACAAAGAGACATACTCTTTTCATCACATTTTGAGCACATTCTGAATTCCTTTCTTCATTGTCTTTTGTACATACTGTAGATACATCATATTTTCTTCATCAGGAACATATTCTCTCAAGCACAACTTCATCAAGTAAGTTGTCATCATCTTTATCAAGTGGGTTGCCTTTCAGGGACAACACTTAGCATCATATTGTCAACAAACATTATATCACATCAGATTTACATCATTTACTAAGTCCATCAAGTCAAGCATAACTTCATCAGGTGGATTGCCATCAAGGACAACATATGTCAACAGTCGCATGTCTTTATCTTCATTCAGTGGGTTGCCATCAAGGACAACATCCTGCATCATATTTCCAACACAAGTATGGTTGGCCTAATAATACATCAAAAACTTCAAGAGGAGCAACATCAAACAATACCTCATCCGTGAAGGGTTTGATGTTGTAGGGAAGGTGGCACTACTGGTTGACGCAAAGATATCTTCCTTGGTGAAACCACCCGATGGTATAAGACTACTGGTGTGCTGTGGTCGGTAGGCTGAGCTGCTTCACGACATCTACTGAAATGAGGTTCTTTTGGCTTCCATTGTCAACTTATGAATTGCAGTGGAGAATGCTTCACACACATCTGGGAATGTAATAGGCGCACCCCCTTCTCTGGATCCTCGGGCTCCTCCCTCTGGAGCTTGGTGGTGGAAATGGTGGAATTGGGTTCCACATCAATGATCTTCTTTCATTTTGTCTGGTTCTGACTTAGAATCTAAACATGCATCTGATTCAGATGCCTTCAGCTCGACCACCAACAACTATTTGTCCTGATACTCACTTGCGTTGTGAGTGGAGATTTTATAAAATTCACACCACTTCCTCATGTCCTTCCTTGGCTTTGTGGTGTTTTTCTTTGCTTGCTAATTCGATGGGTTGTCCCGAGTCACCCCACTTTGGCTTTTCCCTTTGTTCTACGGTTTGGGGCTGCCTTTCCTTGGCTTTGGATTTGCGGATCCAAAGTCTCGATTCTTCTACTTAAATTTCTACTCGATTTTGGCGCATATCGATATGTCGTGCTAAGAGAGGTAATGTAGAGGAAATCCATTTCCTCCTGAATTTATATGTGCAAACAATTGTGGTACTTGAGCACCAATTTTTTCTCTTAATATTTAATACCCAACTTTGTGTGCAGGGTGTGGAACAAATTAGTTAGCTCATGAACATCTTCATCCCTTTGTTGCCGCAGCATAGTCCATTGGATGTACTTGTCCTCATAGCTTCCCACAGGGTAATATTGTTCCTTGATGTCATCTCGGAACAAATTCCAAGTGGATGCGACTGAAAAAATTGAGGGTTCTTCCTCATCCCTCTATTCACGGTAGGTTTCCCACCAAAATTTGACATGGGGGGCAGCTTTAAGGAGAGCAAAGGTAATATTTTCTTGATCAGAGAAACCATGGACCGAAAAATACCCTTCCAGCAAATTCAACCATCTATCTATGACGTCTACATCTATCCGGCCTTCAAACATAAGAATGTAGAAGTTTACTTGTACCTTGAAGGGAGTGGTGCCTCCAGAGTGAGTGTCAAATGAATATGTGTCACTCGTGGGTATTTGCCGCAGGATTTTAGTAAATTTTTCTATCATTTCGTTCCTTTGTCGCTCGATGGTTTCTTTGAGCAATATTTTGATAGGATATCTTGCTCCCTCATCTTTCTTTCTGCCCACCATGGGAGGCCATTGGGGTTTGTGATGATGATCTTGCAAGGGTTCAACCAAATTGAGCCCTAACTCCTTATACCCTAACCTTGTTGGGGACATACAAAGAAAAAAAATTGATGAAACTGTCTAGGTGGAATAGGCGGGTGGCCACCAATTTCCACCTAGATCAGTTTATGTGTACCAATTAGGGAGAGCCATGTGGAACAATCCCTTGAAGCCACGTGGCCTCCTGTTGACCTTGCAAAATTTTGGTATATGGCCAGATCGGGCCTCCACATGGTTCAAACAACAGACCTCCGGGGTGGCAGCACGATGCTACACCATCGCACCACAAGAGTTACTTAATAACCATAGGAGGAAGGCTCTATTTAAGGTTTCATGAAATGGCTATTGAGGATTGGGGCTGGGGTTAACCCCTAGCCCCTGGTCCACCCAACCCACAAAACGTGGTAGGAAACTAGGTGCACAGGGTTAACCCCGACCCCAAACCATAATCAACGAATATACACTACAACATGATTTATCACATTGCCGAACCGTATGTTATATTATGACATGACCAAACTTTCAATAGTTAACATATACATTGGAGTTATGGTTAAGTTCATTGGCGCGCAGTTGGCGATTAAACCCAGACCACAATTTAGTTACCACCGCAAGTATATCCACCAATTAAGTCGACATTTAATCTGTATCATATCACATGTAATATATATGGCGACCACAATTTATGTTACAACAAGTTTTGAACTGGAGTTTAACTAATGGCGAAACCAAACCATGTTATAAACCGAGGTCGGGTTGAAATTTTAAAATGGCGCGGAGATTTGAACTTAATCGGGGTCATATAACATTACCAAAGCACCAACTCTAGTTCCAAGTGGGGTCAACTAACCAACGGGTATATGAACCCAACCCAAGCTCCAACTCTGGTTCACATGCGGGTTAAGATTTCAGTTAAAGTTCGTTCGAACGGTCTGGATCCGACGGTCAATAAAGCGCCATTTGGCGCTATTTTATCGATTCATGGGGGTCATAGGCCATTTAATGTTTCGACAATTTGCACTTGAACCAGCGTAAATCTCACCGACGCGGGACACAATTTTCGCCCCTCGTGATCGGAAAAGGCATAATTTGTAGGATGGATAGCAGGTGGGTGCGATTTGGAGGGTAGTTAGCATGAAAACTTCTTTGGGGCATAACTCAGTCAATTTTCGACCTTTTTGAGTGCAGAAAGAGCCCGACTAGGGGTTTTTTACTGTTCTAGATCCATTGGAGATAGAATTTTTTCATTTTGAGCACTGCAAATTGATGTAAACACATATTTTTGAACATAATGAGGGTTGAACTCCATCATTTTTTGTATTTTGTTTGTTGTGATGGTACTGTTGTCTCTATTATTTTCTGCAAAACTGAGTTAAAAATCGTGTTTATGTGTTAATTTTATTGACATAAATGCATAAAAAACCTAACATTTCACTTGCAAAATTTATCATAAACCTTCAATTTTACATATACATATCATTTATGGCCACTCATGGCCTTGAGTTCTTGCATGCACTGGTCATGGTAGATAGGTGGTAGGTTTCAATGCACATACTATTTAATGCTTCTTTGTTGACTCTTCACTATTGTTTCCCTTTAAATGGTGTCCAATTCTATTTTTTTTGCTAATATTTCTATATATTACTCACCCTGCCCCATGGCTAGACCCTTTGTACCTATGGTGGCCGCTCCCACTTGTTCTTGTTACTCCATCGGCTATGATTTTTGCTATAGGATCATCTAGCTTGGGGGTGTTTAGTTCCACTATAGAAGTCGTTGAAATCCTACCCCTCAATATCCTACACACACATTATATGCTTCTACATATTCTATTATATTCGCCTTCGCTACACAACCTACATCTCATGCTACACACTACCAAGGATCTTTTTATATCAATGAAAATGACAAGGGAAAGAGCTTGAGCCTGTCGCAGTATTGCCTACTAAAGATAAGTGGAAATTTCTTGAGCCCAACAACGGGTCAAGACCTTAGCCAACTACTATGGAGTCAACACATCGCTACATGTGCAAGAGGAAATAGATTCCATAGAAAGAGAAACCATAGGAGAGAGAGGTTACGTTTCACACATAGAGACAATTATCAAAAATTTTAATTAGGTCCCAAATGATTAGGGGAATTTTGAAGTCTAAAATGGGCCTCCTAAGGATATTATAAAATAATAATGCAAATAATAAAATAAGATTTGATTACATCATCAAATTTTAGAGGGGAAAAAGAAAAAACTATTTTTTCAACTCGTATTTTCAACTTATCTCCCAAAGTTATTACTCAAATTTCGAGCGAGAGTACTCGTTGGAAAAGTAAAAACTTTGAGAGATCAGTTGAAAATACGAGTTGAAAAAGTAGTTTTATTATTTTATTATTTTTAATATTTTTACCCTTTTACTTAAAAATTGGTGAATCATCCCCCATGGTTGACATCATCATCTTGAATCATATTGGTTCTTATAAATTTTATTTTGGTTGTACATTTTTCTTAGGAGACCTATTTTAGACCTCAAAATTCCCTTAATGGTTGACCACACGAGAGGGACACTCAACCAATATATGTATACCATTGACATATATTGACACCTCAAGATGTTGTTGGGACATGTACTGGTGGATCAAAATGCAACTTGGGATGAAATTTTGTTGATCAATAATCTCTAGCTCATAATGAAGGGCATGTATCATCGACCACAATTAGTTGAAAATCATCTTGGTCTTCCACTTGACCTAGGTTTCTCACCAAGTAGGAGTAAAAGAAATCACAAGTAATTGCAATCACGTTGTTTCGTGTATTTCTCATTTTTCGTATAGCAGGATCCATCGAAAGTATGCAACATGGGTACTCCTTGGATGAGGAATTAAATTGTGCATCCAACGAGTACTCCCGCTCAAAATTTGAGTTAAAACTTTGGGAGATTAGTTGAAAATACGAGTTGGAAAAGCAGTTTTTATTATTTTATTATTTTTTAATCTTTTTACCCTTTTACTTAAAAAATGGTGAATCATCCCACATGGTTGACGTCATCATCTTGAATCCTATTGGTTCTTATAAAATATAGTTTGGTTGTACAATTTTCTTATTAGGCCCATTTTAGGCCTCAAAATTCCCCTAATAAGCTAACTCTTAGAATGTTGGATGATGACATTATTACACTCTTTAAATTCTTTTATTCATTTATGGGTTTTTAGTTTTCTATGTACAAATGCATATGATGTTTTATAAGTCCATAGGCCTCAAACTAGTTTTGCACTTTATTATTTATAAACATGCTTAAATTTTAAACACTGAAACAACTTTGGTTTTGCAAATGATCTAGTTTCTCTAATAACAAAACAAAACAAGCAAACTGAAACATGTATTTTTTTTTATCAAATCTAAATAATGAAAATTGACTTTAAAAAGTATAAAAAAGAAAAAAATCACATCGTTATATGTTAATATATATAAATATATATTTTTTAAATAAATCAAATTAATAAATTCATCATATTTTAATCGAATTATTAAAAAATTAATATTTTTTAAAAATAATATATATATTAATATTTTACAAATAAAATTAATAAATCTAAAATAATTTAAATAAAATTATAAAAATTTAATAAATTTTAATGACTTTTGAGTTTTGATATCTCGAACTCAATATTTTGTGTATATCAAACAATTTGTTACTTAAATATTTCATTTCTTTTTAATTGAGCTTTTATATTTTAAATGCTTTTAAGATGAATGGAGCTACTATATTTTCAAAGTTTTTGAGATATTATTTGTTAATTATTTTTATTTAAACAAAAACAAATATGGATCTGAAAAACATTTATCTAAATTATGGATCACAAAAGTCTTAGATCTAACAAAAACAAATATTTCTAAAATTATAAATATTAATATTAAATCAAACCAAAACAACATGTGACTTAAAAGTGTCGATTTTTTCAATAGTCTATAAAATTATGCTTCTTATAATAAATCAAAACAAAACCATAAGTAACTATCCCATTCTAGATGCTTGTGAGATATTATTTACTAATAATATGTATTTAAATAAAAATAAATAATTATAAAATTTTACTTATTAATAATACACCAAAAATATTTGTTACTTGAAATTGGAAATGTTTTGAGAATGGTTGAGGTTAAAATGCAAATCATAATAACAATGGTTTGCCTATTGTTATATGAATTCTCCCAAATTTTTTATATTAATAAAGATTAAATTATTAACTATTTATTAATAAATATATTATGAAAAATATTTAAAAAAATTAATAATTTAAAAAATATTTATTATTTTAATTTTAATTTTAATAATATATATTTAAATTTTTTTATTATTATTATATAAATGGTATATTTGATTCTTTATTAATAATTTTAATTTTCTCAATTAAAATATTTTTAAAAAATATTCCTAACTTTCATATTTGCAAAGTCCTTAACATATAATATTTTTGAAGACATTCTCAACTAAGTGATATTGTAATCACATTGATCACAAATCACAAGTAATTGCCCAAATTTGCAAAGTCCCTTAGCATATAATGGAGATTATGGTGGATGGGGTACAATAAGATTTCAACATGGATTAAGGTGAAATGAATGTATGGATTTATTTGAATTAAGTTGTATGTTAAATTAAAGAGTATAAATTTATTAAAATAAAAAAGCATTTTATTAATATTTATTTTATGGGGTGTAAAGTAAATGGTGTTTGCATCTTTAATTAAGGCATTTCTTGGTGTAAAGGTTATTGTTAGTGGAAAAAATCTAGTTATACTAAGGGTTGGTGTGGTCCAAGTTAAAGGCGATCCTCATGAGTAATAGGTACTCAAACCACATGTTAGACATGCCTGTCATCTTAAAAATAATATTACTTATTATTGTAGATTTTCAAAATAACTTTGTGTTATACACTTACACAATGTTATTCACAAATTCTACAATAATATGAATAAATGTAAAAGTCTCCAATCACTCACATAATATAGTAAAACCATTATTAATAAATAATTGATAATTAATAATTTAAAAAAAATTATTTTATTATTTTTATATTAAAAAAATATTTAAATTAAAATAAAACAAATTATTCACCATTAAAATCTTAAAAATAATTTCCTCCCTTCCCCTGCTTATCATTATTTCATAAACTATTTCTGAACATTCTCACAATGCCTTTAAATGTACAAATTAAGACTGCATCTTAATTTCATATATTATTTTTGATGATGTATACAATAAAGATTGTGGAAACTTAATCAACTAGAGTCACCACTAAAGTTTATGAATAAAGTTGTAAAAAAAACATTATTATAAATTTAATTTTTATAAAAGGAATTTTTCACTCACTAAAATGTTTTAAATCCTTACCATAATACACATATTATTTATAAATCGAAAATTAAATAAGGGTAATCATGTATTATATATGGAAATTTATTTTGGAAATAATTTATTGAGGAAATCAACACATTTTTTTAGACTTATATCTCAATATTTATTATCAATTAACTTTATCATTTATAATACAATATATAAGATTTTGGGACATCTAAAACCCTAATTCATTGATTCGTGCTAGATTACAACCTTAATTCCTTAAATTAAATTAGAAAATTATAGACTAAAAACCGTCAAAAACAACAATAGAAAAACAACATTTTTCTAGAAATAATTTCTCACAAGGACCTTGGATGCAGGTGACATGATGCGCACGTAAGAAGACGTTCCCTCCCACATTCGAGTTGATGAAGACCTGCAACACATGCACTCACCTGAAGTGGAACCACCTCCCTGCAATAATTCGCATGAGGTGACAGAGGTAAGTGATTACGACGACACGCATGCCAGCAACCACCCTGGGTGGAACCTCTTTGCTGCAATTATTTGAATCAGCTCTCGGATGGTTATGACTCACTACCATAATGCGAAGCACATGCTACCAGATGAGAATTGTCGCAGCATACACCTGCGAACATGTCACAATAATGCACAACATTTGCGCTTGTTCCACAGGTCTACAGAATGGGAAGCCCCTCCACAAAGTGTTATTCAAAGTTTTCTCCTTCTAGCTCATAGTGCCCTCTTAGCCTTTCTTCTTTAGTTTCAGCCCACCTGCGTGCTCCTCCCACTGCGCAACCTCCCCCCCCAATGCTAGGTTGCTGGGAACCCTCCCGGATGCACACCTCCTTGTTTGTGCACCTACCTTCGGCCCCCCTTTCCTTGCTAGTTTCTCCCGACTGCGCACTCTCATCATCAAGCTCCCCTAGCTCTGCAACCCCCACTTTTGTGCCACACTGCCCAATAAATCTCCGTTGCGCACTCCCTGTCTCTGCTCTAAGCATATTCTCTATACCTCTGAGCCCCCCATTCCCCTTTTTCTTCATTATCCCATGGCTCTGCGACTACGCCAATGGAAAATCAGAGGTCGCTAAAGAGGCACGTTCCGAGGACGCTACCAGTAAGGGCCCGATAACCGTTTGGAGTCCTTTGAGGGCTCCCCTTCTGGCAGTCATGCCAGGGATGCCCCTTAGATCCCTGCGCATGACCAGGAGGAGGAGGGCCTTGTTTAGGAAATGGAGAGAGGCAGAAGTGGACACAGGAAAGCCACCATAGTGCACCATGATAACCCCATGCCCCATAAAATAGAGTCTCTTCCAGTTTAGGAGGAAGTGGGGGAAGACACCAATGTATGGATCATGGACTCGGAGGGCACTTGGACGCGCGCACCAGATGTTGAGTACCTGATCACTCCCATTCTCTGCGCACCTGCTTGTAGGCCTTCGTGCCGACCTGCTATTGAGGAGGAGGTCATAGTGCAGGAGTATGGTTGTTGTATCGAGGAGGAGGACCCAGACACCAAGGACGATGCAGAAACACCATGATTGTGTGTTTGCTCAGCTCTTTTTATTTTTCTGTTGTTTCAGCTCTTATCACAGAACTTTTAATTTCACAAGTGCTACGACACATTTTGTAATTTCATATCTGATGTTATTACAAGTTTGGTTTCCTCCAAGGAGGCAGCCCCATACCTACGCTACTTTGAAAGCAATGAAGGGTGGGATTGGATAAGCGCAGCTGACAAACTCAGCCTGTAGAATATGTAATGTTTTATTTCGAAGCAATATAGCTTAGCCTAACTTACCAAAAATAAATAAAAATCTCACAAGGAAAAAGAGATTTACTTCTCATCATTTTATCCTTTCAAATACTTTTAACAATTATTACATATATGGATAATATAGGAAATAAGTGGAGGATTTATTTAGCCAAAGTATTTATACTTCGGTAAATTCTTATTCTTATCTTCAACTCCTTTTTGCAATACTTACAAATAAAAATCCAATGGATTTGGAGCATTCCACTTGTTGAGATAAAAATATCTTCATTGTCTCACTATTCCATTAATTTACCTTAAGAATTTCTACTTTACTTTCATCCCTTCTTTCCCCAAGGTTAACTAAACATATTCATTATAACAAGGCCTTTTTAATAGACTAACTTATGGAAGATTACAATCCCACCTAATATCTAATGCCATATACCATAATTCTGAACACCATTTTTTATTCTCAATTCATTTATGGACCATGCATTAGAATTAGAGAAATCGTTGATGGTTGATTCAATTTCTGGAGATACCTCTTCTGGTATTTTACCATTGGCATTCCAAATCCTATGTTGAAGGGGAGTTTCCTCTTCCAAATTTCCTCCCTTTTTTTCCTATATTTTATCTTTACAATTGTTGCTTTTCCTTGTTGAAGAAGTATTATCCTAAAGAAATTCCAGTTTTTTCAGCTGAACCATTTCGATCTAGAATTAACATAGAAGGACTTAATATTCCACTTCAAGAAGAAAATGGGGTTATGATACTTGCAAAATAAATTTCCTAAGTAAAATAATTTATGGCATTTTTTTTATAATGGTGTCTTGTGTAGAGACACTTCCAGTATTTGGTGGAATTGTTCTAGATTTTAGGGTTTCATGTTGATCAATCATATCTTTCTCAACTCCTTGATCTATTTCATATGTTATATCACCACTTTGTATATATGCAGCCTTTTTAGTATCTATTTCGATCTCCTGTGTTGGATCAATACTTTGGTCTTTTTGAACATCAATGACTTCCTCAATATCAATTGGGATAGAATTAGTAATCCCACCTTTTGATTTTTCTGTAGAATTTTCTATTTCCATTACATGTTCTTTCTATGTACAAATGTCTTGTCGACATGTAGCCTTTGCATCGATAACATGTTTACTTGTAACTTATACATATTCTTCATTCTCCTTTCCTTGGTAATTATTCTTCTTGATTGGGAAATATTTTTTCAATGCCAATATATTTTCAAGTGGTTCTCTTATCAATTTACATCTTTCCTCTAATATTCCTATGGTCCTTGTTTCCTAATAGTTTATTATTTTAATCCTTTATTCTTGATTTATCATACCACAAATATTGATGAATACCTTCGCATAATCATTGTTATACTCAAATATATAATCAAAAGGATATTCCTCTTGTACATAAGATTTACTATACAATAATAACTTCATATGTACATTAATTATATCCTTGGGGTCATATCTCTACAAATATATGCTGGAATTATGGCTAATGTGTTGTCCTTAATGCCAACCTACTTTATAAAGATGTCAAAATTATGATAACATAATGATTATGGAACTCATGCAGCTTGGTACAAATGCTATATAACATAGAAATGACAATTCAGAGACATATGGATGATAAAGGTAAAGTTTGAGAAAGTATACACGGATCCTATGAATAAGTTACGTGTACATATGCAGTTCTTGTAAGGAAGCATTATGTACATAATCTGAACTATGGTAATATGGATACCATGGGTATTTACCATGGTATTAGCCCATAGTAATTGCAAAGATTTCGTGAAAGAATACTAACGACATTACTAAGGGATTTACCTAAGGTATTGACTAAGGCTAAAACTATATAATGATATGGAGATCAAGGTGTTAGGTTTGCAAAGTAAATGATCTATCTATGTGTGATTTGATTTGGAATATGTGTGCATTAGGGAGTAAGGAGATGGTTCAGATATGATAGGTATGGATGTGTTGTGAAGGCTAATGAAAATACTTGTTTGATCTATTTATGATTGTAATGATAAATCTATTGTTATGATGATGGTTTGATCTAAATATAATGATGCATTTCTATATCTGGGTTTAACATATGTTGCGAATTGCAAGGAGGTTTGATTGAGTAACTCAAGATCTATACGCAGGTTTTCTTATGTTTAGTCACATACATACGCAGATGAGGTTCAGTAAAGTAGTGTATAATTTTTGTGATAATTTACTCTATACACTGAAATATATACACAAGTGTCAGGCATGGTATTTGCATACATACACTAATTTTTTCTATGTAATTCATGTATATATGGTAGGGTTTGCAGTGCACCTTAATGATGACATTGATGAGTTTCTCTATTTTCTACTGTCTGTCAATGATGTCTCTATCTTGATGATCTATGTTTGACAATTATGATTGTGTTGATTGATTGGTAATGATGCTACAATGTGGGAATATGTGATTGGTTCAGTAATATGTGATTGATCTATGTATGGTGCAGTGATTGATTATGTATTACAATTATTCATGATTCGTTTACAATAGTATAATATCTGTATGTAGGTGTTATTCAGAGGAAGCATGTACATACGAGAGTTTTATTCAGCACAATACATAATCTGATATTTGTTTTTTTTGGTTGGGTTATACATTCAATGTTTTGATCCTTCGAAAATTCAATTGATTTACAATGCCTCAGTGACTCAAATTCAATATTTCAGTTTTTTTATGTCAGTTTGGGTTTATTGTTGATATGAGTCTAGTTTGAAAATATGATGAAAATCGACCTACAGGTTGTTTGATGATTGCTTGATAGGTGGATCCAATTTGAAACATTCTGAAAAGTGGTCTAGAAGGAGATGAGGCTTGCAACCATCAGAAAGGGGGTAGGATCTCCCTTCCCATAGAATACGATAAACGAGTTTAGGGGTTTGTGACTCCCTTCCAGTAGGTGCTGGAGAAAAAGTGGAGGTTGTAGGCTCCTATAGGTGGGTTCATGCGTACTGGTAAGATTTTGCATCAATAGAAAAATGTAATGAATATTTTATTTATATAATAAGAAAGAAGAAAAACACAACATCATCGGTGGTTTTCTCCCACATTGAGTTTCCACCTAAATATCCTGGTGTTCTATGCATGATTGCTTATGTACTATGATTTATCTATTCCTTACTGCATTCTAGATAGTAAATGAGTGAATAATGCAATGGTTAAGTTAATTCACTAATGAAATTAATGGAAAGATAAGTTAACTTGGTGTATATTGTTTGCATTCACTAAAAGAGTGTACATACATGCGTTGCATAACTAAAAATAGCGTACATAATTCATAATAAGGATTGAAAATTTTAATTGAGTTAAAAATACTGATTCAATCTTCCCCCCCCCAGGTAATTTTCCCGACAATTGGTATCGGAACTAGGTTCCTCAGAAGAAGCTTGGTTGTTTAAAGGGAGATCCATTAAGATGAGTAGTCAAGAAGGAGCATTTTCTATTAATCCACCTTTTTTTAATGGAAATAAATTTGTATTTTGGAAATTCAGAATGAGATAATACTTGCAATCACTTGGAGCTGATGTATGGGAAATTATTGAAGGTGGATATAAATACCAAACCTCCATTCCCACAGATGATGTAGGGAAGAAACAATATGAGACCAATGTGTCAATGTTACCTTGGGAAGCTTGTCTAAATCTAAATTTGTGAAGGTCATTTAGCTAAATAACGCAAAGGCTATATGGGACAAGATTGTTCAAATCTATGAAGGTGACACTAAGGTAAAAAACGCTAAACTTAAATAGTTTAGAATTCAATTTGAGAATCTTATAATGCATATGATGAAAATATTAAAATATTTTTACATATCGTTAACTCAATGAAAAATATTGGTGACTAAATAAAGGACTCTATTTTTGATGGAAAAATTTTAATATCTCTAACCTCAAAGTTTGATTCCAATGTCTCTTCCATTAAAGATATGCAGGATTTAAAAAATCTCACTATTGAACAACTCCATGGGATGCTAACAGCTTATGAGATGAGAAAATGGGGGCCATTAGATATTAGAGAAGAAACATTCAAAGCTTCAAACAATGGGAAATAAAAGGAAATAACTAAGGAAATAAGTTACATTTGAGATGAAGAAGAAGGAAATTTTGTGAATAAACTCTAAGTAGGAACTAACATTTTTAAAGGTAAGCTTCATTTTATTTTATTTTCCTTTGGAAGAGTAGGTCACTATGTCACTAAATGTCCTTATAAAGAAAATCATGAGAAACGGTAGAATGTTCAAAATATGAATGTTAAAAAAATTTTGATAGCAAGAAATTTTTTTACACTCATGAAGCTAGTGAATTTTCTTCCAATAATGAGGATGATGAATCAAATCAATATTATCCTTTACTTATGGCATTTGAAGAACAATATGTAGATGAAGTTGATAATGTATTTATGGATGCTCTAGAAGAATTGATAGACTCAGGGATATAAATAAGAATCAAGAAAAGGAAATCAATATATATATATATATATATATATAAGGAAAACACTCTTGTTGAAGAAATCACTTAGATAAAAATTTGTCTAGAATAAGCTAAATTAGCTGAAGAAGCTTTGAAGAAACAAGTTCTATAAAAGGAAAGGCATTGTCAAAACCTAGAACTTGAAATTGTGGATCTAAGAAAGGAACTTGAGAAAACATATGCCCTAAATATTAGCTTTCCTAAAGGATTTGAGACTTTAGAATAAATCATTAAAGTGAGATTCTCTCCTTTAATAAATAAATGCCTTGGATACAACCCAAATGGTGAAACTAAAAAAAAATATAAAATCTTCTGAAACATGTATAGGAAGCTACACCAATGCGGTAAAAGGAAGCAATCATAAGAATTATAGACCTTAGAAAAATAATGAAGGATCAAATATTTCCCATGGAAAAAAAATTACCACGAAAAAAAGGCAAGCTACTCAAGAAGGTATTATACTCTCTGGTATTCTCACTTCAATGGTCAATGCTTCACTCAATGTCACAATTTTGGTCACAAATAAGTTCATTGTGTTGTTTATAAAACAATTATGAATAGAGAAGTAAGAAAACAACAAAATGAGATTGAGGCAAAGAGATATTCTTATAATTTTTTCTCACCTCTTCAGAATGAAATTGAATGTTCAATTTGCAATAAATTGGTTCATGAAGAAACTTAATGCAGAAGCATGATGAAGTGATCTTAGCAGCATGAACATAAGACAATGCCACCCAAGGTATGGAAAAATAAAATTACTACCTTTGAAAATTATGGTCTAGCATTGTATGTAGGAGATTAAGAGAATATATACTACATAGCAAAGAATGTTCAAAGCTTATGATAGGTGACAAAGATAAGTTTTTATTTATTTTAATGAAATAAAGAAAGAAAAAATATGAATTTTGGTAATAACTCACATGTTGCTATCAAAGGGAAAGGAACCATGTTTCTAAAGAAAAAGGTCAAGGTTGGAAATGTATTGTTTTTTTATGGGTTAAGACATAACTTGTTAAGTGTTATTCAAATGTGTGATCAAGGGCATGAATTTATTTTTAGATAAAATAATTGTGTGGTAAGAAATATAGATACAAGTAAGATCAAAATAAAGGGAATGAGAAATCTAGGCAATGTCATGTCTTAGAATGAAACCAAGAGCACTATTATTTAAGAAAATTAGAATAAATATGGCCTTGGCACATAAGGTTGGGTAACCTTATCTTTTCTCAATTATACAAATCAAGCATGATATGAGCAGTTCATGACTTTCCAAACATCTCTCCGCCTAAAAATATCATTTGCAAATCATGTCAATTTGGTAAGAAATCCAGAGTTCATTTTAAAGCTAAATAAGGTACTTAAATTAAGCCCCTTGAACTTATTCACACTGATTTATGTGGTCTTATGAGAAATAAGTCTCCCTGTGGTGAACAATACTTCATATTATTTATTGATGACTTTACAAGAATATGTTAGACTGATTTATTAAAGTATAAAGATGATGCATTTCATAAGTTTGAAGTATTCAAGGATTTGGTATAAAATGAATTAGATCTAAAAACAAAACATCTTATATTTGATAGAGGAGGAGATTTTATATGAAATGATTTTTTAAAATTTTGTGAACAATGTTAGACTCCTGTAATTTATAGTATCACAAGGTGACTGATTATTGCTTATATTTTTTACTGAAAATATTTTTCCATGGTTACCATTTATTTACAGAGAAAGAAAGGGAACACCTGACTGTAGAGAGATTCGAAGGAATCAATCTGCCTTTCTGCTCAGTAGAGGAAGGAAGTGTTGTTGATAAAGTGTGATGGGAATCAAACTTCATTTATGCTCTCATTCAATTTCATTCACCCTCTTTTCCCCCTCATTTCCACCATATTCTGAAATGCTCTGAATCCTATTCAAACCCCAAAACCCACATGCATAGCCTTTGGGACTTATTGCTTTATAAACCCTGTTATATTAAAGTTCGCAATGCTATTATCATAGCTCTGCCCACCCTTGAAAATTCTTATTATACAAATAAACCTTACCTCTTCCCCACATGTTTGAACCTTTTTAAATTCATCACCGAAACATTAAAACTCCACCAATGCACTTTGGTGGGACCCATTCAAACCTTTATATATTACCAAATTTTCCTGAAAACATTTTTTTTTTGCACTTTCCTTACCTTCTGTCTTTTTTGCACTTCCTCACATTTAGCACGTCGCATGGCGCACTTTGCAAAGTTTATAACTTGCCTATAAGCACCCGCAACTTCAATTTTTTTGTCATGCAATCACAATCTCACATCGCAAAGTTTAAAGGAATTCCGCGGGAGGTAAGGGTTAAAAGTGCCGACATGCGATATGCGATGTTGTGGGACCGAATCACAAATAAAAAAAGATAAAAGATAGGCACGGAAGTAAATGGTAAAGTCAGCGAAGTGCGATGTGTGTTGCCGGGTGGGACCCGATCGCAAGTCGCAAATCGCAAAAATTAAAGGATAGGAACAATGGTAAATGATAAAGACAATGGAGTGTAGTGTGCGCAGATGCGATGTGGCTCCAAGATGAATTTTATAATATTTCAGGTCCGGCTAAATGGTTTTTTACGCTATTTTTGTGAAGAAAGAGGGCTAAAAACGATAACAATACTCGACAACCCGTTCAAAGGATTTTCCGCCATTTACCCAAGAGAATTTGAAAGGGTTGAGTCTGATCCCACCTTACCGCCACGTCATTACCTTCTCCTCATCATCCTCCATCTTTCCTCCATTTCAAAGCAACCCCTCCTTATCTGAAGGTCCTCGTGCATTTCGCACCCTCTCAGCTTCCGAACTTTAACCATGGGGGGGGCGGGTCCAAAATGGGTGGTATCCCATACCGCCCATTCGGCTACGTGTCACGCATAGGGCTATTCCACACCCCCTTCTCCAATACCGCTTACCACTCTCACCCCCCTCCGAAAATATGTTTCCATCGTCCTCACAAACTGTTGTCGTTGTATGACAATTGCCAATGTCGGCACGCCACATCATCCATCATCCATCCTCATCCGCCAACCGCCATCCATCCATGACCGGGTATATGAGGTTTGAAACTCATTCTATGAAGAAATAAGGTGAAACATGGTAGAAAGGCTCGGGTAGAAAATAAACACTAGAGGTCAAGTTGGGAAAAGGTTTGGCGGAAAAGAATCTTATGTCGTAACTACAAGAGAAAAGGGCATTACCATATAACATCAGAGACTAAAAAGGCAGCAAAACACATCAGTACTAGCATCAATAAATGAAAGTAGCCAGCACGGCATAGATTTGATTACCCAACGCATGTTTTCTGTAAAACAAAGTCCGATTTCAGAGCCTTCATTGGTTGCCTCTTCGAAACCATCACAGCCACCTCCAAAGCTTACTGTTTGATCCACTGAGGAGCCATTAAAGCATTTAGATCTACAAAGAGTTGCCCAGAATTAATTCCAGAGGCGGTTGTTGTCAGTGATGTCTGAATCATGCCTTGCATGGCTACACTTGTCTAATTTCAGTTTGTTTTTAATTAATGAAGTTTTCCAAAGTAGATTAGGGAAACTGACATAGTTGTTAGTTAAATACTGCTAGAATTTTCATTATCAGGGGTTGGAAAAATGGACCCTGATGAAGCTTGCACTGTAAGAAGTGTTGGAACTCCATAACTGTTTGATCTAGGCATCAATAATAAGAGACCATTCACAGGATTCTTGAGCTATGTTAATGGTGATTTTTTTTCCTCTGTATTAATGTTTTCCTCTTTCTTTTCATGTTGTGCATCAATTTATCTAATTTCAAAATAGAAAATTTAGATTAAGATTTTCTAAAATAACACCTTAATTCTGTATGTGTTTGTAATCTTAATTTTTTCCTCTGATACCTGAATGTAGAATTCAGAGACGGTTTTCTCTGCATTTAAGTTGAACCTTAATCTCCTTCTCCCATCTCATATTCACACTGCTAATAAGATCCAACCTGCATAGTTAGCTTTCCCTATGAATGCCCTTGAAAAGTTGATGCATAATTCTGCCTTTAATGACTCCATAGCCCAATATATTAAGTTTTACAACTTTGTCTGTCCAACCACCCAATCAATCAAACAAACAACCCCCATCACTATAACTAGCCTAATATCAACACTTATAATTATCAAGTTAAATCATAAAACAGAGAGAGCCCCCTCTGAGTCTAGAAAGGCTAGGTCCTGGACTCCAAAGTGGTTTGATTTTATGATTTATAGTTTAGTCTTTCCAATATCCTAAATTATAGAGTGACAACATAATGGCGACCATATTGGGGAATGAGTTATTGAAAATTCTTAGTGTTTCTTCAGAGCTCAGAAACCCCAGTCAAAATTACATGATTCAAGTATTTGCCAAGATTGGTATCTGTTTGTTGATGGTGGACAACAGCCAACCACAAGAAAGTTGAAATCATCCACCTGGTGACTCCATTTCAAGCAAGTTCCATTCAAAGACTCCACTAGAGGAAGGACCTGAAACATGACCAGTCAGCCTAGAAGGATAAAGTATTCAAGCCCAAATTGGATTCAAGAAATTATTTTTTTATCTGTAACTATATTCTATCCTACTTTAAGCTTGATAAAGAGTACACTGCTGAGGTTTACATTGATCATTGGTAGTTTGATGAGCCTCAAGAATCTAAGCCCCAAATTGTAGACCATGTACATAATTTTACACCTGTGCATATCCTTGATGGACTTGTAGAAAACCCAGTGGCACATGAGCCTTTTATTTCATCTCTTTCTCTTGAAAAAGCTAAAAATGGTTATAAGCCTCCTTCTTTACTACCTATACCTGTAAAATTCCCAGAAAGATACAAGCCTCTGGTTTTGCCTCCTATCCTACATGACCTCCCTACAAATTTGATCAATAATCTACCTATACTTGATGGAGAAAATGCAAAAATCACTGCTGAAAAGCGCATTCAAAATATTGAGGATTTCCTTGATCTGTTTGAGGTGGGAGAAGATGATGTGCGTATTAGAACATTTTCCTTTCCATTGCAAGGAAAATTCAAAATTTGGTTTAAAGATCTTCCAGCTGCAAGCATTAGCAATTTTCATCAATTCACTCATGTTTTCCTAGATAGATGGGTGTTCGTGGGAAATGTTTTTCTCATCATAGAAGAGTACAACCATTTAAAAAGACAACATGGGGAGATAGTACAACATTTTTCAGCCAACTTCCATAAGTTATACCATTCAATAGCTGCTAAGATAAAGCCACCCCCATGATGGGCTCTCTTGCACTACCCAGATGCCTTTGATCCAGAGATGGCATTCTAGTTAAGAGAAAGGGACCCTACAACCCTGGAAAAAATGAAAAATGTAGCATTTGATGCAAAATCCAACCAGTTGCATAGAGAAGCCAAGTTAAAAGAAATAAAGAAGGACAAAATAGAAAATGAGCAACTGATATCTTCAGGGATAAAACTAGATGTATTGATAAACAAAGTCAATGAAATTATTAATATGATTAGCAGGAAAGAGGAAATTGATGTTCAGATAACTCCTATTCCATTAGTTCCAGAAAATACAAACATCAATGTACCCAAGAAGTTTACAGCCCATCTTAGACACCCTAAAACAGAAAATGATTGTTTCATTTACTCTATCCACACCACATCTAAAGATGAAGTTCAAAATCAGAAGGAGGCAGGGAAATCTTCAGCAATAATGTACATGATAGATGACCTTGCATACAAAGGTACCCATCTCGAATATGATTATCAAGAGGAAGATTATAAGGTCGAGGTTGAGGCTGATTATTCGAAGCAACCAACACTATGTTCTTGGGAGGAACAAACTCAGTTGTCACAATGCAAAGATGACAACCAAACTCTGCATGTTGAGCAATATTGTAAGAAAGAAAATGCAGAAAGTTGTCAACTAAGTACAAAATGCATGTAATATTCCTAAATTAGCATGCAGCTAATAGGAATATTAATTTTTCTCTTACAACCTATTTAGATGAAAAAATGGGTAAGGATGCCCATACATATCTAAAATAGGCATAAAATCCCTCCTGATGTGAAAAGGGGATCATGATAATAACTGGATCTAGCACCCTCATGTGTGAACAAGGGCTAATGCATGTGGAAAAAGTCAACAAAACTAATGGGGGAGGAGTGGATCATCAATAAAGACAGCTCAATATGAATGTGGATTAGTTTAAAGAGCTATATAAAAGCCGGGTTGAAGACCCTTAGGTGTGAAAAGGGGCTAAAGCAGGTTGAAGAGGTCAACTTGACCAAATCAAATAGCGATGTTATGGAGGAGTGGCTTTAATGATGGGGCAACATAGTTTTGGAGGGAGATTTATTGTGTGATGGTGGAAACCCTAATGAGTGGGACCCAAGGTGAGAGGGCTCACATTGTTTATAAGGAAGAGGATGGAAGCCATATGGGGTTAGCTTATGAATTTTATTTTGATATGTTTGTTTAGACTTTTTCTTTCTTCAGTTGTTTAGCTAAGATTGTTGTTGTTGTTTAGCACTAGGCATTCTTGTTTAGGAATTCCATCTCTTTCCTTGAGAGGCCCCTTGGGAGAGACCCGATCTATCATTCCACACATCCGACATTCTGGCCAAGCTTCAATCTTCAGCTAAAGTGTAGTTTCTGCAAGATATTGTGTTGTGTTGCAGTGGAGGGTTGAGAAACCCACTTTCTGAGCTTGTTTTTCATAGGAGGAAGGATTCCTTCTCTTGGGAGATCAGTTTTGAGGGTTCTTGGGCACATTTTAGATCTTTGGCACCAGTTCAAATTATCCCCATCATTTACAGTGAAATTTCAACTGGGAATTACGTTATTTTGGAGGGCAGCTTTAGTGAGGGATCTTGTGGCTCTTTTAGAGTGTTTTCTTTTGATTGAGGGGTTCAACATTTCATTGGAGAAGACCTTTGAGCAGATCTGCATCAATTCTATCTTATTTAAGCCTTCTATATTCATGTTCTTTAGTTTTCAGTGACTCTTCAGTCCTATGGTTGTAGATCACCATTTGAATTTGGGTGTATATCTAGAAACCCTTCTCGGGTTCTCTTGGATTGATGTAAAAGAGACTATATCTAAATTTTTGAACATTATTGACTAATATATTAGAATATCTATTTGTCTCCGTAATTTTAGAGTGTAAACCCTCATTAGACTGTGTTGTCACTTGTTGCAGTAGTTTTGGGGATTGCATTGTTTTGGGTTATACTGGGTGTGGGAGACTTGTTTAACTCATCTATATTGATTTGTTTCTAATCTCCTCTTGGATTTGGTTGTAATAATGTCTGATCTAAAGGATCCATCAGTTGTGATGAGTTATTATAGCATAAAATTCTAAAAAATGCATTTTCTTTACATGTATTTCTGATTTTCCCATTTGGGAATATTACAGTGGTATCATAGCTCTAATATTGGCTCAGACTGTGAGTCTCAGCCAATATGCTATAATAAGAACAAGAGAAGGAGAAAGAGATTGAAATGATGGAAGGATTGAGCTTTGTCTCATCACTTTTCAAATCTATGAAGAACCTCTCCAAGGAGGTTGAGTAGATAAAAGAGGAAAGACACAAGGAGACCTCTAGAGGGTTTCAAGAAGAGGAAGGTCCATGTACCTCCTATTATCAAAAGAAAGAACCATTATTGCAGAGAGTTCCAAAGCAATACACTATTCCCTTTCCTTTTGAGGAAGAATACAAGAGGCATGGAGAAGGAGGGCACTTGGAACATGAGATCCTAAGTGGATACTTGGCAGAATATAAGTCTCAACCTAGGGCTTTCAAGGAGACTCTAACTCTTCCACAGTTCATTCAACTTGAAGAAGAAAGGAGACCTTGCAACAATAGGAGGATGAAGGGCAATAGATTTCTATTGTCCACTTTTTATGGGTCATCCACATGTACAACAAGGGCTTGGGTGATGAAGCTAGATGCATTATTCCTACTACATCTGTGGTAGAAAGAGAGGTTGTTGAGATTGCAGCACTACAACTTGAGGGTGGAGAAAATATTTGGTGGTTCAGCCATTTTAGTCAGGCAAGAGTGACTGCATTTGTATATTTTACTCAAAGGTTGATTAAAAAATTTCACAAAAAGAAATCAGAGGAGGAGAAGCCTTCACCACCACATGAGGAGGCTTGTACCAATGCTGATACAAGTATGGAAGAGTAGCCAACACCATCAGCAGTTGGGGGAGCCAACACATTGGAGGAAGGAACTGTTGTAGTCCTACAAGATGTTCCCAAGCTTCACCAAGGTATGCATAAGTTTCCACCTTCTGTTATTTCAGCAAATCTTATGAAAGGATGTGGAAATATGCCATTGCATGACCAAGGATCAAAAAATATTGCTGATTTGGATTGGTATACTTTCAATGCACTGTGGAACCTTGAGTTGTTCAAGGGAAGGATAAACAATCCTCATAACTATTCATTATTGAGATGCACACAACTCTTGGGGTTGGGGTGTGAATTTTTGGAGGATAGGATGAGCCTTGTCCTAAACAATACAATGCAGAACTATATGTTCAACATTGAGCTTGAGCATGAGACAACAAATACAACATTGTGGGGATCAACATCATTGTCATTGAGCAACAGTGATGAGTTGGGGGCTCAGCTATTACTAGAGCATCTTGATGGCCATTACATTTGTTTGACATTGGAGGATCAAATGATTGATGAGAGTCCTCTTATCATTCAACATTGTGATGGGTCTTTCTTGATGAGCACTGCACAGCTCTATGAGGAGATTTTTCTTTCAGCATACTTGGATCCTTATGGATTCAAGATGGTAATTGGTGTGGGGTCTTCACTGGGAGAACTCAAAAAAGTTTCATTTCAATATCCCATGAAAAGAAAGAGTATAAATCTGATATGGGAGGATGGTATACTCCATTGGAGGAATACCAAGATGGAGCATGGTGGGATGCACCCACATTTTGTTGAATGGGTGTGGATGGTGAGCCCCTTGCCTATCTATGACACAGGGAATCAGGAGGCATGGTTGCGTTGGCTACTCTTGAAAGAGTTTTTCCATCATGTGACATACCCTTCTTCAAAGGGTATGTTGGTGGAGGAAACTTGGTAAGACACTTGCATCATATGGAAAAAATGAGTTTGGGTGCATTGTGTTGTTATGACATTCTTCATGTCAATCATCATATCTTCACTTCATGATTTGTATGATGGAGGTGTGAGAGGGTAGCAAGAGTTATTGTTGCTTTGGCTACTCTTGGGAGAGTATGGACAGATTTTTTCCCATACTTGGCATGATATTTTAGGAGAAAGGGATGACACAATCAAAGTGAAAAGAGGATACCCTTCAACCTTGAAGGATAAGGAGGTACTTCCACATAGGAAGGATATTTCCACACATAGCAGCATGATAGTGGACGAATTTTGTATATGGCATATCAAAGAAGGAAGTCATGGAGTGGCAAGAGCCTTATCACTAAGGCCAACAACGCTTTCACTTGGGAGTATGTTTATATTGATGGAGTGTTCCAAGGGGAGTATGCATCCCTTCACTTTGCGGATTTTCATGAGGAGATTCTCATGGGAGGACTCATCCATGGACCTCATTTTCAGCCTGCTCAATATGCATGGTAAGAAATGTATTTATGTACTTATTGATCATTTCATTAAGTATTTGCATTATCTCACCATCTATGTACAGTGCATTTCTTCACAAGAGGGAAAGATTATTTTTGGGTTTCATGGTCATTCTAGGACCAGCAATTATGATGGAGATAACCTTTATCTACATGACCTTGGGCAAGTGTGTTGTTATTCTTATTATTATCAGCTGATATATAATGCTATTTACTACCTCATAGTAGACAAGCAAACATCCACAACTAGTAAATTGTTGGAGGGCCACTTACCACATGATGTTTTGAGACAATAGTTGGAAAGACTGCACTGTATCCACTTGAGGAACCATTGGTATCATCCAAACTTGTACATAGCCTTCAAAATTTATCTGATTTGGATACCATATGGTGATGATGTACCATTCAATTTGTATGGAATGGATTGGGCCAGCATGATTCATGGTTCTATGGAGAGGATATTTAAAGATCCAGTCTTCTTCTTGCCTCTTGAGGGAAACATTGTTGCAGCCCAAAATCAGCAGCTACTCTACAATTATCATAAGTGGAGAGAGAGACAACATGGGGTAGGTTATTTTTTCTACCATGTTCATTTTTCAGCCCACCTACATTGCAGGAGCCAAAGGTGGAGGAGATTTTTCATGAGTTACCATTTTGGAGGGTGGCTCATTTTGTATGGATGATAGCTTGGGGATGGGAGATTCACATGGGAATGAAAATTCCCAACATATATCAGATCTCATGCCTCATGAAGCCCTCTAGACAGCACATTGTTGCCTCCATGGGTGTTTTACTTCTACATGATGATATCTATTTGGAATGGTCACCAAAAGCTAACTTGCATACTTGGGAGGGGAAACTTGGAGATGTATTGATGATACAGCATCTGGTACCTTGGAGGAGTATATCATATGAGGATGCTATAGGAGGAGGAGAGGAAGCTCTTCAGTTCTATCCTTGTAGTTTCTTAAGGACAAGCAACATTTGGGAGGGGAGGACTATAATATTCTAAATTACAATGCAGCTAACAGGAATATTAATTTTTCTATAAGCACCTAGTTAGATGAATAAATGGGTAAGGAGGCCCATACATATCTAAAATAGGCATAAAATCCCTCTTTATTTGAAAATGGGATCATGATAATAACTGGATCTAGCACCCTCATGTGTGAACAAGGGCTAATTCATGTGGACAAAGTCAACAACACTAATGGGGGAGGAGTGGATCATCAATAAAGACAGCTCAATATGAATGTGGATTAGTTTAGAGAGCTATATAAAAGTTGGGTTGAAGACCCTTAGGTGTGAAAAGGGGCTGGAGCAAGTTGAAGAGGTCAAATTGACCAAATCAAACATCGTTGTTATGGAGGAGTGGCTTTAATGATGGGACAACGCAGTTTTGGAGGGAGATTGATTGTGTGATAGTGGAAACCCTAATGAGTGGGACCCAAGGTGAGAAGGCTCACATTGTTTATAAGGAATAGGATGGCAGCAATATGGGGTTAGCTTATTAATTTTATTTTGATATGTTTATTTATACTTTTTCTTTCTTCAGTTGTTTAGCTAAGATTGCTGGTGTTGTTTAGCACTAGGTATTCCTATTTAGGAATCCCATCTCTTTCCTTGAGAGGCCTCTTAGGAGAGACCTAATTTATCATTTCACACATCTGAAATTCTGTCCAAGCTTCAATATTCAACTTCAGTGTAGTTTCTACAGGATATTGTGTTGTGTTGCAGAGTGTTGCAGTGGAGGGTTGAGAAACCCACTTTCTGAGCTTGTTTTTCATAGGAGGAAGGATTCCTTCGCTAGGGAGACCAATTTGGAGGGTTCTTGGGCACATTTCAGATATTTGGCACCAGGAAAACTAATCCCCATCATTTAAAGTGTAGTTTCAGCTGGGAATTGCGTTATTTTGGAGGGAAGCTTCAGTGAGGGATCTTGTGGCTCTTTTCGAGTGTTTCCTATGATTGAGGGGTTCAACCTTTCATTGGAGGAGACCTTTGAGCAGATATGCATTAGATATATCTTATTTCAGCCTTCTATCTTCATGTGATTTAGTTTGCATTGACTCTTTATTCCTAGGGCTATAGATCACCATTTGTATTTGGGTGTATATCCCAAAACCCTTCCCGGGTTCTCTTGGATTGATGTAAAAGAGACTAGATTTAAATTTTTGAACATTATTGACTAATATATCAACAGATCTATCTGTCTCCATAATTTTAGAGTGTAAACCCTCACTAGACTGTGTTGTCACTTGTTGCAGTATTTCTGTGTTGCAGTATTTTTGGGGATTGCATTGTTTTGGGTTATATTGGGTGTGGGAGAATTGTTTAACTCATCTATCTTGATTTGTTTCTGATCTCCTCATGGATTTGGTTGTAATAGTGGTTGATCTTAAAGGATCCATGAGCTGTGATGAGTTATTATAGCATAAAATTTTGAAAAATGTGTTTTCTGTGCATGTATTGCTGATTTTCCCATTTGGGAATATTACAATGCATTCCTCTATCTTTTGCCTCACTCTTAAGAGAGAATTACAAGAAGGTTTCAAATAGGAAGGAGGATGAATGCTCTAATGACTCAGTTTTGGAAAGGAGGGATGATCCTGAACCTTTTTCAGATCCAGACATTCTCTCCCTGAGTCATCTTGAAATCATAGAATTTGAAACAGATGATGAATTGATCCATATTTATTTTTTTCCCTTATTCTTTGCTGCATTTCATATTTTGAAAGGGAATCTAGATCATATTCTAGCTGATAATCATAGGAGAAGAGAACTCTCTCACCAATCAGATGAGGAAATGAGGGATGATAAAATATCTATTTTAGATCCAGGGGTTCAGCCCTTGATTTCTTTTGAATGTCAAGTTGCAGATGAAATCACAGAGTCTGAAACAGATGATGGATTGATCTAGTTTGACTCTCTACCTTTGTGCTTTAATGAATTTCAGACTATAAAATGGAATTGGGATCACATTTTGGCTGATAGTCCTAAGAGAAAACATGAGGTCTCAAAATAACCAAGACTACCATCTAAAGAACCACATGACCCAATAGCATACGTGTTGGATGGTTTCTGATTTCAAATTCAATATTCTTGTGTTTATAATTCTCTCAAAAGCTTTTATGATATGGATATGACCATACATTCTTCCCCATTGTCTAATTCAGTAGAAGTAGTGGCACAACACTCAGCAGGTAGCATGCAAACATATTTTGATTTGATTGTATATTAGGAGAGCACATCTGCAGTACTGGGATATGAAGCTGAGTTGGTTGAGTCACAATACCCAGAAATAAATCAAGAGTATCTTGATCCAGTGACTGTCTATATGGAGTAATTGTTCTGTACAAATCCTGCACATATTTCTGGCATGACAATTGTTTTTCAAGTGTACCAAGAACCATGTAAATCGGATCATGTCGAGAGTTTCTATCAAACACCATTGTCGGGTTTGTCTTTGAACATGGTGAAGAGCAATGAAAAAACAAAGATATTAGAAAAATTGCTTGAATGGCTACCTTAGCATTATTTTATTGTTTAGAAGGGCAACCATTTCAGTAGAGTAGGGTAGGTAGGGTTGCAAATAAGCTTAGCACTCTAAGCATATTTCAAATTTTAGTTTTAGATTGTTTTTCATTCTCAAATCAGTATGTTTTAGACTTTAGTTTCAACTTAGTTCTGGTTTCACCATTCAAGTTTTCAAGGTGCAGGAGTATGTTCAGCTTGATGGATTGCAGTGGATAAGTGTAATTGTAGTTTCAGTTCAGATCTTAGTATGCTAATAAGATAGTTGTCCAAGCATCTGGTCTATTTCTATCTTTTGAATTCAGGAGGAACAATCAGCTAGTTTCCAGTCACAAAGTGCTTGATAGATCAAGATACAAGGGTGGGATCAGCCCAATGGATCAAGATACTAGTCTACAGTGTTCTTGACACCTCCCGAAGGAGCTACCATCCCCAGTTGGAGCCACTATTAGACTCCTGTAATTTACAGTATCACAAGGTGACTGATTATTGCTTATATTTTTTACTGAAAATAATATTCCATGGTTATCATTTATTTTCAGAGAAATAAAGGGAACACCTAACTGTAAAGAGTTTTGAAGGAATTAATCAGCCTTTTTGTTCAGTAGAAGGAAGGAAGTGTTGCTGCTAAAGTGTGATGGGAATCAAACTTCATTTCTGCTCTTATTCCATTTCATTCACCCTCTTTTCCCCCTCATTTCCACCATATTCCAAAATGCTCTGAATCCTATTCAAACCCCAAAACCCACATGCATAGACTTTGGGACTTATTTCTTTAAAAACCCTTTTATATTGAAGTCTGCAATACTATTATCTTAGCTCCACCCACCCTCAAAAAGTCGTATTATAAAAATAAACCTTACCTCTTCCCCACAAGTTTCAACCTTTTTGAATTCATCACCGAAGCATAAAAATTTTGCCGATACGCTTGGTAGGACCCATCCAAACCTTTATATATTACCAAATCTACCTGCAAAACCTTTTTTTTTTGCACTTTCCTTACCTTCTGCCTTTTTCACACTTCCCCTCATTTAGCACGTCGCATGGCGCACTTCGCACCATTTATAACTTACCTGTAAGCACCCACAACTTTAAGTTTTCTGCGATGCGATGCGATCACAATCGTACATTGCAAGATTCAAAGGAATTCCTCGAGAGGTAAAGGTTAAAAGTGCCAAAATATGATATACGATGCGGTGGGACCAAATTGCGAATTGTAAAAGATAAAAGATACGCGTGGAGGTAAACAGTAAAGTCAGCAAAGTGCCATGTGCGATGTCGGGTGGGACCCGATCGCAAGTCGCAAATCGCAAAACTTAAAAGATAGGCACAATGGTAAATGATAAAGACATCGAAGTGCAATGTGCGCAGATTTGATTTGGCTCCAAGATGAAATTTATAATATTTCAGGTCTGGGTAAATGGATTTTTACGCTATTTTTGTGAATAAAGAGGGCTAAACATGACAACAATACTTGACAACCCGTTTAAATGATTTTCCGCCATTTACCCAGGAGAATTTGAAAGGGTCGACTTTGGTCCCACCTTACCACCACATCATTACCTTCTCCTAATCATCCTTCATCTTTCCTCCATCTCAAAATAGCCCCTCCTCATCTGAAGGTCCTTGTGCAGTTCGCACCCCCCTCAGCTTCCGAAATTTAACCATGGGGGGGGGGGGGGTCCGAAATGGGTGGTATCCCATACCATCCATTCGGCTATGTGTCGCGCCCAGGGATATTCCACGCCCCCTTCTCCAATATCGCTTACCACTCCCACCCACCTCTGAATAGATGTTTCCACCGTCCTCCCAAACCATTGTCGTTGTATGACCGTTGCCAATTCCACCACGCCACATCATCCATCATCCATCCCTGTCTGCCAACCGCCATCCCTCCACGACTAGGTATAGGAGGTTTGAAACTCATTTTACGAATAAATAAGGTGAAACGCGATAGATAGGCTCAGGTAGAAAATAAATGCTAGAAGTCAAGTCAGACAAATGTTTTGCGACAAAGAAGATTATGTTGTAACTACAAGAGAAAAGGGCATGCACCTAGAACAGTTACCATATAATAGTAGAGACTGAAAAGGAAACAAAACACATCGGCACCAACATCAATAAATTAAAGTAGCTAGCATTGCACAGATTTGATTACCCAATGCATGTTTTCTGTAAAACAAAGCCAGATGTCAGAGCCTCCATTGGTTTCCTCTTCGAAACCATCACAACCACCTCCAAAGCTTACTGTTTGATCTTCTTAGGAGCCATTGAAGAATTTAGATCTATGAAGAGTTGCCCAGAATTAATTCCAGAGGCAGTTATTGCTAGTGATGTCTAAATCAGGCCTTGTATGGCCACACTTGTCTAATTTCAGTTTTTTTGTAATTAATGAATTTTTCCAAGGTAGATTAGGGAAATTGACTTAGTTGTTAGTTAAATACTGCTAGAATATACATTATCAAGGGTTGGAAAATTGGACCCTGTTGAAGCTTGCATTGTAAGAAGTATTGGAACTTCGTAACTGTTTGAGTTGGGCATCAATAATAAGATACTGTTCACAGGATTCTTGAGCTATGTTAATGGTTATTTTTTTCCTCTGTATAACGTTTTCCTTTTCCTTTTCATGTTGTGCATCAATTTATCTGATTTCAAAATAGAAAATTTAGATTAAGATTTGCTAAAAGAGCACCTTAATTATGTCTGTGTTTGTTATCTTAATTTTTTCCTCTTAGACCTGAATTTAGAATTCAAAGATGTTTTTCTCTACATTTAAGTTGAACCTTATTCTCCTTCTCCCATCTCATATTCACACTGCTAGTAAGATCCAGTGCGCATAGTTAGCTTGCCCTGTGAATTCCCATGAAAAGTTGATGCACAATTCTACCTTTTATGACTCCATAGCCTAATGGATTAAGTTTTATAGCTCTATCTATCTAGCCACTCAATCAATAAAACAAACAACCCCCATCACTGTAACTAGCATAATATCAGCACTTGTAATTATCATGTTAAATCATAAAATAGAGAGAGCCCTCTCTGAGTCTAGGAATGCTAGGTCCTAGACTCAAAAGTGGTTTATAGTTTAGTCTTTCCAATCTCCTAAATTATAGAGTGACAACAAACAACATGGCATCAAAAGACAGTTTTCCATAGCTAAGACTCCTTAACAAAATGGAGTGGCAAAAAGAATTAACAAGACAATTCAATAAATGGCACATGCCATGCTTGATGAATCAAGAACACCTCACACCTTCTAGGGAGAAGCAACACATGCAACCGTGGATATTGTTAATAAAGCTCATGTTCGAGTAAACAATGATAAAAATACATATGAACATTGGTTTGGTAAGTGTGCAACTGTCAAACATTTCATAATTTTTGGAAGCAAATGTTTATAAATAAAAATGATGATAAGCTTGGAAAGTTTGAATCTAGAGTTGATGAAGGAATCCTCCTTGGATAATATTCTAGAATAAAAGGATATAAATGTTACAATAAAAGGATTCAAAAGATTGTTGAATGCATAGATGTTGTGATTGATGAAGCATCCAAAGGTAACTAAAGGGAAACACAAGAAGATGATGAACCTCTCCCTACTACAAACCAAAAGGTTGTAGAATAAGGAGATAAAGAAGCATTAGTAGAAGGAAATGAAGATATAGATATATATAAAAAGACACCATCAAGGTATGTTCAGAAAAATCATCCCGAATATCAAATTCTAGGTGAAAAGGAAGCATGAATACAAACTAGGAGAACTCTTGTTGGAACTTCTAGTCAGTTAGCCTTACTATCCACAATTGATCCTAAAAATGTGAATCAAGCAAGAAAAGAGGAATCTTGGGTTAAGGATATGCATAAATAAATTGATCAAATAGAAAAGAACCATAAATGGGAATTAGTACCAAGGCCTCGTGATACAAATATAATTGGGCAAAGTGGTTGTTCAAGAACAAATTAAATGAAAATGGAGAATTAATTCGAAACAAAGAAAGACTTGTATGCAAAGGATATTCTCAACAGGAAGGGATAGAATTTGAAGAGACATTTTCACATGTAGCTATACTCGAAGCCATAAGAATGTTTCTTGCATTTTCAAGCTTTCATAACTTTAAGGCATATCAAATGGATGTTAAATCTACAATTTTAAATGGGGATCTAGAAGAAGAAGTTTATATTGAAGAAGGATTCATTCTGGGAAATAATAAAAATCTTGTTTGAAAGCTTAATAATGCATTACATGGGTTAAAACAAGCTCCTCATGCATCGTACTATCGTCTTGACATGTATCTTCAACAAGGATTCAAAAAGGGGTATGAAGATAACAATTTATATATCAAATTTGATAAAGACAAACTTTTGATAGTGGTATTTTATGTATATGAGCTCATATTTGGAAGCACTATAGAATCTATGAGTCTTATGTAGTAGGAATTTGACATGTCTCTACTTGGTGAACTAACACACTTTCTTGGTCTTCAAGTTCAGCAAACTAACGATGGTATCTTTCTTTCTTAAATAAAGTATTTCAATTTTTTTTTGAAGAAATATGGAATGGAAAATTTCATGCCTATATTCACACCAATGGTAACGAGATGCAATCTTATTCAATTTCTGATTTTCCTTCAGTTAATCAACCATAATACAGATCTATGATTGGCAACTTGATCTATCTTATAGGTACAAGACCAGACATCATGCATGAAGTTGGTATAGTTGGACGATTTCAAGTAAATCCCAAGGACACTCATCTCCAAGAATTTAAGAGAATATTAAAGTATCTGCAAGGAAATCAAGATTTTAGACTATGGTATCCCAAAAAAGCAGACTGTGCACTTAATTCTTACACAAATGAAGATTTTGTAGGTAATGTTGATGACAAAAAAAGTACTAGTGGAGGAGCATTTTATTTGGGACCTCACTTAGTTTCTTGGTTCAGTAAGAAACAAAGTTCTATCACTTTATCTATTTTTCAGGCATAATATGTAGCTACTGCATCTTGATATACGCAAATTCTATGAATGATACAAATGTTGCAACATATTAAAGTTACTTGTCCTCAACCTATACCTATTCTCTTTGACAACACTAGTGCCATAAGTATCTCTAAAAATCCTATCAAGCACTCAAAAACCAAGCACATGTGCCTAAACAATAGGTCAAACTAGAATATTTTTCTTCAAACGAACAATTTGCAGACTTATTTACAAAGCCACTTCCTCGCGATTCCTTTGAATATATCAAACATAAATTAGGAATGATTCTTTCTTTTTTCACTCTGCTAATTTTCCTAATAGGAATGTCATGTTCAAGGGGATTTTACTTTCTCTACGTAGATAATATGAAAAACAATCACATATATACATCGTTTTTAAGTTAGACAGTCGTGTATATCTCTTAGGAATGAAAAAATAGGAGTGGCACAGATCCATGGGGAGCTTCCCATATGCTTTCATCATTTAATTATTGTAATTCTGGTTCTGACATTGGTTTGCTACATTCCGTTGGTGATGCTCTTATGTTGCTTAGGAATTATGGCTAATTCATGACATTATTGCAAAATGTTATTGTTGTTGTTTGAATAGTTATTTGGTACACTTGCTGATAGAAGACGGTGAAAACTTGATACAAGTTCATGGGGAGAACCTACTATGCTCTAATAGTTCATTGTTAGCATTATGGTTTCTTAATAATTTCTTATTGCACGATGATTTATGATGAATACATATAATTGTTGATGTATGGTTGTTATTGATATTATTGTTGAAGATACAAATATTGTTGTCATAGAGTCATTAGTTATCAATGATACATGGATTCCATATGATAAGGTTATGGGTGATGCCTATATGTTGTTCGAGTTACAGTTGGAGAAGTTTTTAATGGTGTGTTAATATTACCTGATATATCTAATATGCTATGGCCATTAATGTTAGTTTATGGATTGTTGGAGTTGCTTGGTGATGCTTGGAAAACATTGCATATTTTGTCACATGATTGATGATGTTGGAGAAATTGGTGCTACATTGTATTATCTTACATAGCTTCTTGATGATGAGGATGTTCATGTTGCTCTATATGTTACTGCTATCAAATTATTATGTTGCAGAATCCTACATGGTGCATGGTGGTTGCTGATGACTATCATGATATTGATACCTCATTCTTGAGGTACCTGGTTTTAGGTATAAGTGTCATATCTGTCTCTTACAGGTCATGAAAAGACCCATGTTGTAAATCATTATAAATTCAGTCACGAGATATTCAGATCAAGTCATGTCATGTATGTTTTCCCATTTTGGGACAATGATGTAAAATTTGGGTCCAATTTGTAAACCCAATATGTTGGGTTATTAATGGAATCATGGGAGCATATGGTCATTGGTGATAGGAAAGGTCATAGTTTCTTGAGTTTTAAAGACTTGTACTTTTACTCCATATCTTTAGAAATTCCAACATATGCTCAAGGGGAGCATGGTCAATATGTTGATTTCATTAAGAAGATTAGTCCTACATCAATCAACTTGGATCAAACCTTCATTAAGCCTAGTTCAACCCTTTCCCCTTGATGTCAAAGGGGGAGAGAAGTTTGGTGTTTGGAGAGAAGTCTTGACATTTGCAGGTATGTTTTCAGGAATAGGTATTTGGAGACAAGTCTTGGTATTTGCAGGCGTGTTTTCAAGTATTTACAGTTGGTGACCAAACACCAAAGAGGTTTCCATCAAGTCCAAAGGGGGAGATTTTTGGAATTATGCCTAATGTGTTTTCCTTGATGGCAACCTACTTGATAAAGATGTCAACATTATGGTAACATGATGATTTTGGAACTCATGCAGCTTGGTACAAATTTTATAAAAAAAGAAATGGTAGTTCAAAGAAAAATGGATGATAAAGGTAAAGTCTAAGAAAGTTTACACGGATCCTATGAATATGGGTTGCATACATACGCAGGTCATGTAAGGAAAAGTCACGTACATAATCTGAACCATGGTAATGTGGATACCATGATATTGGCCCATAGTAATTGGAGCGACAACGATTATTTGACTCCATCAAAGAATACTAATGACATTACCAAGGGGTTTATATAAGGTATTGGCTAAGGCTAAAACCATATAATTAAATGGAACTCAAGGTGTTAGGTGTGCAAAGTAAAAGATCTATCTATGTGAGATTTGATTTGGAACATGTGTGCACTAGGGAACAAGAAGATGGTTCAAATATGAGAGTGTTTTGAAGGCTAATGAAAATACTTGTTTGATCTATTTATGATTGTAATGTTCGATCTATTCTTATGATGATGGTTTGATATAAATATAGTGATGCATGTTGAGATATGGGTTTAACAGATGTTGAGAATTGCAGCGAAGGTTTGATTCAGTAACTGAATATTTGTACATAGGTTTGATTTTGGTTAGTTGCGTACATACACATATGAGGTTTAGTAAAGTAGTGTGTAAATTCTATGATAATTTACTTTGTCTACTGAAATATATACGCAGGTGTTAGGCATGGTAGTTGTGTACATACAATGATTTATTCTATGGACGTCGCGTATATATGTTAGGGTGTGCAGTGTGCCTTAATGACGATATTGATGAGTTCTTCTTTGTTTTTTGTTGTCTGTCAATGATGTCTCTATATTGATGATTTGTGTTTGACAATGATGATTGGGTTGATTGATTGGTAATGATGATATATTGTGGGAATCTGTGATTGGTTCAGTAATATGAGATTGATCTATTTATGGTCTAGTGATTGATTCAGTATTACAATTATTCATGTTCAGTTTATAGTAGTATAATATTTGTACGCATGTGTTATTCAGAGGAAGAAAGTACATACACAAGTTTTATTAAATAAAATAGTCTACATATTTTGATATTTGTTATTTTTGGTTGGGTTCTATATTCATTGGTTTTATCCTTAAGAAACTCAGTTGATTTATAGTTCTTCGGTGACTTAGGTTCAATATTTCAATTTTTTATGTCAGTTTTGGTTTATTGCACTTGATATGGATCTAGTTTGAAAATATAATGAAAGTTGTCCTACAGGTTGTTTTATAGGTGGATTGTTTGAAACATTCTAAAAAGTGGTCCACAAAGAGCTAAGGGTTATAGCCTTCAGAAATGGCGTAGGATATCCCTTCCAGTAGAAGCTGGTAAATGAGCTTAGGGGGTTGTGACTCCCTTCCAGTGGGTGTTGAAGAACAAGTGAAGGTTGTATTTGTAACACCATCTTACCACATACACCCAAGTAACCAAAAAATCAGGGTAAACATGTGATAAGAGGCTACAATGATCAGACTCAGCCTCCTAGGTGACCTTAAGGAAGTGGAATTTACGAAAACACATCACATGGACATTGTAAATCAACAATAACACCCCTAAGAGCCAACCCATGCATTAAGGTATCCTGCCCCTCGGTCCCACTGAAATATTTTGATTTTGGGCCTCTCAACGCATGCTAAAGCATGCAAGCCATCTTCTATGAGGCTCTCGATGCATGCATAATCGCACATGCCAACATCCACTGACTAAATTAATTAGTGCTATGCTAGTGTCCCCGGGATTTGAGCCATTTTTTCAGGCCCAAAACCTAGTTCTCTACCCAAAACTTCATAACAAGTTCATAGATGAATTATAATGACCAAATAGTGATATATTTACAAAAATATCCATGTGGAAAAAACTCGACCTATACTATCCATGACAGGAATTTCTTCAAACATGTCACAAACATGAAAGCTACAGGTATAAACAAAAAAACGAAGCATATGGGGCTCATAATTATCTGATAATATCTAGGAAGCATTGCTACCTTACATCATTAGCTGCAATAACATCTATTTGACCATAGATACATAGTACATTCATTTACAAGTAAAAACATGGAGAGATCCATACATCATCATTGTTAAAATACATTCTTTTAACCATCATAATAACAACAGAAATACCATGGATAAAACAACCATAATATACACATGTAAAACAATGCATTTATATATTAAATTACCAAAGGAATGAGATTCTCATTAATTAATGTAAATACCAATCAGAGATGGGACTATCACTTTCCACCCAACCATAGATTGGCTGAGAAAAACCTCTCTTCAGCCAATCACCCCCGTGCCATATTCTAAGCATGAATGTGGGACTCAAACCCAAAGAACCAACTAGGGCATCCTGAGGCTAAACTAACTCACCATCCTCAATAGAAATCAGGCTTTACCATGATCCACACTAGATCACTAGGCCAACATAATAAACATTTCATAATTTACTTTACCAAGATCTCCACTTGATCGTTAGGCTAACACAAGCATGGATACCACCAGATTCTCTTTTCATACACCGTGAGGAATTTTCCTATCTCCTAGTCTCTCAAGATTTACCGAAATCCACGGTCCGAATCAGGGATCACTAGGATATAAACTAAGACATACTCTCCAGGATTTACCGTATATCCCAACCTGAGATTCCTAGGCCTAATGGAGAGAAAAATACCAATCAGTATTTACCACAATCAACACCAGATCACTAGGCCCTAAACCGAGGCAACACACTATCTAGCTTTACTACAATCTAGTGTATGGTTCAAGGGTTTCTAGGCCATGTGTAATATCATTTCATAGATCCACCTCACTCAGCTTCGAATCCATCCGAAAATCTAGCTAAACCAAAACATGAGAACTCCAAAACACCATGTCTATCTAGAAATGGAAAGGCTAGGATGAAAACACTGTCGCACCTAGAAAAACCCAATAACCAGTGAGAAAATAACCACATGCAATGCCATGCATGCTAGCTCTAGCAAGGAAATCATACATGTAAATAAATACCTACAAACAATCTCATTGTAGCTACTTGATTCTTGCTCCTCCTTGCTTGCTTCCTCCTCTTTCTTTCTTTCTTTCCTTTATTGTTCCAATGCCAAAGTGCTCCAAGAAACTCTAAGTGTCCAAAAGTGAGAGAGAGAGAGAGAATAATGAGAGAGCTCCAAAACTAAACTGACAAAAGGTACCAATTGATCCTTAGAAGCCTTTTTATCAATTAGGCCTCTATTTTCTTCATTTTCCATTATTTTCCTTCATTTTCCTTCTTACATGAAACCTATGACCTTTCACCTTACTTTTCTCCTATTTCCATTATTTTCATAAATAAGCGTACCAAATATTCCCCTTTTCCTTTCCAAATCATTTTCCTTTTCCTTTGAAAATTTCCTTAGCCATAATAAACCGAAATGAACACCCACTAGGATGTTTTTCACAACATTCAACTTGGAATAAGCGTCCCATAAACTGTGGTTATTATTTTTAACTTTATTACATGGAATTTTCACCAGGGATGTTACAAAACCCTCCGCCTTCGACAAAAATATCCTTGATTTTCAACCACACATATACCTTAGAAAAACTGTTGAAAAGCAAACATACTACCCATGGAGCTTTATTACATAGCTCAATGCAGTGTTCACAAGGATTACCCTGCTGAAAAGAAAACCAACATGAAATCACAACAACATGACAGCTATAATGATATGAAACCCATATCGCTTATTAGAGCTTTATAACATAGCTCATCGAAGTATTTACATCCATATACATATGTAGATATACTCGAACATCACATCAAAACACATATCAAAATATCACCAAAACATATTCCAAACATATACCAACATCACACCAAAACTGCTTTTCCTCAATCGGAAAACATGAGAGGATACATAGCCCACATCTGATATGCCATCTCCCATGTAGCTTCATTGGGCCCAAAGTGCTTCCATTCCACTTTAACTTATTTTATTGCTCGGTTCTGGAGCACGAGCACCTTTTTTTGCAATACACACTGAAGCTTCAGTTGTAATTCTCCATCTAGTTCCACCTATAATACATACCAACCAATCACATGATCATCATATTTTACATACTTCTTAAGAAATGGTATATGAAAAACCTCATGGAATTTCACTATGGAAGGAAGTGCAAGTCGATAGGCCACTGGTATGATCCTCTCGATGATCTTAAATGGTCCACAAGACCATGCTACCAGCTTGGCACATGATGCAATCTGCAAGGAGTTCTTCTTGGGCTTGATGTGAAAGTACACCTGTTACACAAACTGAAACTCATTCAACAAATTGTTCCTATCTGCATGACTCTTCTTCCTATCCTGCACTACTCTCAAGTTCTTCTTGATCACCTACATTTCCTGTTCCATGTCTGCCAACATCTCTGGTCCAATCAATACCCTATTAAATGAATCACTCAAACTAATTGAAGTGTTGCAACTCCATCCATACATAGCCTCAAATATACTCATCTTTAAGGATTCCTGATACCCATTGTTGTAGGCGAACTCTGTCAGTGGAAGATACTCTTCCCACTTGCGTTGTTGATGCATCACATACATCCTCAACATATCCTCCAATATCATGTTGACCCTCTCATTCTATCCATCTCTCTGCGGATGATTAGTTATGCTGAAGGCGAACTCGGTGCCCAAACCTACAAACAACTCCTTCCAAAACTTAGAAATGAACTTTGCATCCTTGTCTGACACAATCTTCTTTGGAACACCATGAAATTTGACTATGTATTTGATGAACACCTATGCTACATTGATAGTTGAGTATGTATTCTTCACTGGAGTGAAATGCACAACCTTTGTTAACCTATACATAACAACCATGATGGAATCATGTTGTCTTGTGGTCTTGAGAAATCCTATGATGAATTCGATGGAAATTACCTCCCATTTCCACTCACAGATCATAATCGAATGTAGCATACCACCTAGATGCTTTCACTATGCCTTAACCATATGAAAATCCAAACATCTGGCTACAAACTATGCCACATCTTTCTTTAGGTTCAATCAATAATAGAACCTCTTCACTGTGGTCAATCTCTTTTGATATCCTAGGTGACCCAAATATTGTTTCGCATGAAACTCCCTCAAGATCACTCTCTTTAGCTCATTGTTTTCTAACACATATATCTTGTGTCTAAATTTGACCAATCCATCTACTGCGACATGGTAGTCCAAATCCTGTACAAATGCACCTGTACCTATTCCATGACCTGTACCTATACATATACTTGTAACTGTACCTTTACCTGTACATTTACTTGTAACTATACCTATACTTTGTTGTATCCTGTGAAAAATATCCATATATGTGTCATCCTGCTGACCTGCCTGTAAGATCCTATCATGTAAGTCTGTCCTGTTAACACTCCACCAGATCTCCGAGACTGAGAAGAGACCAGCAAAGGTAACCACAAACCAAGATCTCACCAAGTAGCTATCCTTCTATGCAGTAGAGGGCGCTATCCAAGGGATCACATCCAAGAGGGTTGGATCAATTAGGTTTTACACTAGGTATAGTAGCATAGGGGTTTTGATTAGTTGATTTGGGTGCTGGATGAGTGAATTAGGTCAAAGAGGAAATTAGGTCAAGGAAAAAGGACCAGCAGTTGTAGACATATGATGGGGCAAGGTAGGTAGGTAATTTAACACTTTAAGGAGCTTTTATGGAGTGGATAGACTAGTGAGGCGCTAAAAATAGAATGACATACATGAATTCTTTTTAAACTGAAGAAATGAACACAAGTATGATGATTCTCCCAAAACATAGCATTAAACATGAATTCTGCTTATCTCACTTAAGAATAAACAAATTATAGAAATCACATGATCATGGAAAGTAAAAAAAATTCATACATGTGTAAATAGAAGGAGAAACTATTTCAAAATACAGTACCACAAGAATCCCACCAAAATAGTTGCAACTTTGTCAATAAATTCCTGCCAAAAGTCTGATACAAGAGTGTTCTCCGATCAATAAAACAACATCAAACCTCTCAAATGAGTGAAGAGGTGAAATATATAGGCAATAAAAAAATTCTCCCAACCTCAGGGGTCGAATCCTTGAGTTGAGGAGCTGATCCACAAAAGGCTGAACTGAAAACCCAAAGACTAGGGAGGTCAAACAAACTCTCCCCTAGTTTTGGTGAAACTGATTCATTCATCCATGAAAACACTTTTACCTAATGTATTTACCCTATAGTATCTCAAAAATATATTAATTAAATTTACATACATCATTTATATCATTAAAATTCACATTTTCCATGGTCAAACTCAGAAAACTAGGAAATTTTTTGAAAAATCAGACAATTGTCAAGAGTGCAGCGCAAAATTCAAGCCAACTTTTGAGGGGGTTTCCGATGTCAAAATTGAGCTTAGTATAGCTCATAGGAAATCATGTCCTACATAGTTTCCAAAAATGTACTTGGTTTCCAAAAATGATGAGGTTTAGCCCTCCAAAAATTGAATCTCCCAAGACTGGTCAAAAGCGCAGTGCCTGCCTGAAAATGAGGGCAGAAATGTCATTTTTGAGGTGTTTTTGGCCATTTCTCCTTGCCATATTTTCCAAATTGGGTGTGAAAAGTGTCTAAATTGTATTTTTTCTGCCTTATAAATTCAATGGTTGTCTTGTGTTTTCATTTTGAGGCCCCTAGAATAAGCGCAACGCCTAGGGCGCTGCACTCCTGACACTCAAACTATGCTAAAGACTATCAGAAGTTTGCACAAAAACCCAAAACTGAAAAAAATGCTCAAAAACTCTTCAAAATTGTTATGTGGAATGTTGATGAAGTATGCTAAGAAATCAGAGAGGCCTCAGCAAGGATGTCAATTTTCCTTTTCTCCTCTTGGGTGATTAGGGTTTCTAGCTTTACCTTCACCTTTTGGAGTTTTGACCTTGCTATTTGATTTGTTCGGCAATAATGCTTAGCCACTCATCTCTAGATATAATTGTATTTCTTTGATTTCTCCAGGATATTTTGAATATGATTGTTGTCTCTTTCAAGCCAATTATCCCTGTTCTCATTGATCAAGATGGCAAATTTCTCATTAAGGGTGAGCTCCTCTGCTAGTTCAGCTTCTTTCTGTCTCTCTAGCTCTAATGGTTTCTTCAGGCATTTGGTTCTTGGCCTCTTCCTTGACACTTGTTCTTATTGTTAATCTAGATAACCATATTTCTCATATGGTTCATCAAATAAGGTCTTAGCCCTTTTCTCTTCTCTTTTGGGCCTTGAGAAGTTCTACCTCCGTGATCAGTTGTTGAATGCATAGATGTTGTGATTGATGAAGCATCCAAAGGTACCCAAAGGGAAACACAAGAAGATTATGAACCTCTGCCTACTACAAGCCAAAATTTTGTAAAAGAAGAAGATAGAGAAGCATTAGTGGAATTAAATGAAGATATAGATATATAAAAAGACACCATCAAGGTATGTTCAGAAAAATCATCCCAAATCTCAAATTCTAGGTGAAAAGGAAGTGTGAATACAAACTAGGAGAACTCTTGTTGGATCTTCTAGTTAGTTAGCCTTACTATCCACAATTGATCCTAAAAATGTGAATCAAGCAAGCAAAGAGGAATTTTGGGTTAAGGATATGCATAAATAAATTGATCAAATAGAAAAGAACCATAAATGGGAATTAGTACCAAGGCCTCATGATACAAATATAATTGGGCAAAGTGGGTGTTCAAGAACAAATTGAACGAAAATGGAGAATTAATTCGAAACAAAGAAAGACTTGTATGAAAAGGATATTCTCAATAGGAAGGGATAGAATTTGAAGAGACATTTTCACATGTAGCTATATTCGAAGCCATAAGAATGTTTCTTGCATTTTCAAGCTTTCATAACTTTAAGGCATATCAAATGGATGTTAAATCTACAATTTTAAATGGGGATCTAGAAGAGGAATTTTATATTGAATAAGGATTCATTCTTGGAAGTAATAAAAATCTTGTTTGCAAGCTTAATAATACATTACATGGGTTAAAACAAGCTCCTCGTGCATGGTACTATCGTCAAGACATGTATCTTCAGCAAGGATTTAAAAAGGGGTATGAAGATAGCCATTTATATATCAAATTTGATAAAGACAAACTTTTGATAGTGGTAGTTTATGTATATGAGCTCATATTTGGAAGCACTATAGAATCTATGAGTCTTATGTAGTAGGAATTTGACATGTCTCTACTTGGTGAACTAACACACTTTCTTGGTCTTCAAGTTCAGCAAACTAACGATGGTATCTTTCTTTATTAAACCAAATATTTCAATTTTTTTTGAAGAGATATGGAATGGAAAATTTCACGCCTATATTCACACCAATGCTAACAAGATGCAATCTTAGTCAATCTCTGATTTTCCTTCAGTTAATCAACCATAATACAGATCTATGATTGGAAACTTGATCTATCTTATAGGTACAATACCAGACATCATGCATGCAGTTGGTATAGTTGGACGATTTCAAGCAAATCCCAAGGACACTCATCTCCAAAAATTTAAGAGAATATTAAAGTATTTGCAAGGAAATCAAGATTTTAGACTATGGTATCCCAAAAAAGCAGAATTTTCACTTAATTCTTACACAAATGAAGATTGGGTAGGTAATGTTGATGACAAAAAAAGTACTAGTGGAGGAGCATTTTATTTGGGACCTCACTTAGTTTCTTGGTTTAGTAAGAAATAAAGTTCTATCACTTTATCTATTGTTCAGGCATAATATGTAGCTACTGCATCTTAATATACACAACTTCTATGGATGATACAAATGTTGCAACATATTAAAGTTACTTTTCTTCAACCTATACCTATTCTCTTTGACAACACTAGTGCCATAAGTATCTCTAAAAATCCCATCAAGCACTCAAAAACCAAGCACATGTGCTTAAAGAAAAGGTCAAACTAGAATATGTTTCTTAAAAGGAACAATTTGCAGACTTATTTACAAAGCCACTTCCTCGCGATTCCTTTGAATATATCAAACATAATTTAGGAATGATTCTTTCCTTTTCACTCTGCTAATTTTCCTAATAGGCATGTCATGTTCAAGGGGATTTTACTTTCTCTACGCAGATAATATGAAAAAAATCACATATATACATGGTTTTTAAATTAGACAATCATGTATACCTCTTAGGAATGAAAAAATAGGAGTGGCACAGATCCATGGGGAGCTTCCCATATGCTTTCATCATCTCATTATTGGTATTTTGGTTCTGACATTGGTTTGCTGCATTCCGTTGGTGATGCTCTTAGGTTGCTTAGGAATTATGGCTAATTCATGACATTATTGCAAAATGTTATTGTTGTTGTTTGAATAGTTATTTGGTACATTTGTTGATAGTAGATGGTGAAAACTTGATACAAGTTCATGGGGAGAACCTACTATGCTCTAATAGTTCATTGTTAGCATTATGGTTTCTTAAGAGTTTCTTATTGCATGATGATTTATGATGAATACATATAATTGTTTATGTATGGTTGTTATTTATATTATTGCTAAAGATACAAATATTGTTGTCATCGAGTCATTACTTATCAATGATGCATGGATTCCATATGATAAGGTTATGGGTGATGCCTATATGTTGTTTGAGTTACACTTGGAGAATTTTTTAATGGTGTGTTAATATTACCTGATATATCTAATATGTTATGGCCATTAATGTTAGTTTATGGATTGCTGGAGTTGCTTGGTGATGCTTGGAAAACATTGCATATTTTGTCACATGATTGATGATGTTGGAGAAATTGGTGCTACATTGTATTATCTTACATAGATTCTTGATGATGAGGATGTTCTCTTGCTCTATATGTTGTTGCTATCAAATTCTTATGTTGCAGAATCCTACATGGTGCATGGTGGTTGTTGATGACTATCATGATATTGATACCTCATTCTTGAGGTACCTGGTTTTAGTTATAAGTGTCATAACTATCTCTTACAAGTCATGAAAAGACCCATGTTGTAAATAATTGTAAATTCAGTCACGAGATATTGGGATCAAGTCATGTCATGTATGTTTTCCCATTTTGGCACAATGATGTAAAATTTGGGTCCAATTTTTAAACCCAATATGTTGGGTTATTAATGGAATAATGGGAGCATAGAGTCATTGATGATAGGAAAGGTCATAGTTTCTTGAGTTTTAAAGACTTGTACTTTTACTCCATATCTTTAGAAATTCCAACATATGTTCAAGGCGAGCATGGTCAATATTTTGATTTCATTAAGAATATTAGTCCTACATCAATCAACCTAATCAACCCTTCATTAAGCCTAGTTCAACCCTTTTCCCTTGATGTCAAAGGGGGAGAGAAGTTTGGTGTTTGGAGAGAAGTCTTGACATTTGCAGGTATGTTTTCAAGAATAGGTATTTGGAGACAAGTCTTGGTATTTGCAGGCGTGTTTTCAAGTATTTACAGTTGGTGACCAAACACCAAAGAGGTTTCCATCAATTCCAAAGGGGGAGATTGTTGGAATTATGCCTAATGTGTTTTCCTTGATGGAAACCTACTTGATAAAGATGTCAAAATTATGGTAACATGATGATTTTGGAACTCATGCAACTTGGTACAAATGTTATAAACAAAGAAATGGAAATTCAAGGATAGATGGATGATAAATTTTAAGAAAGTTTACGCGGATCCTATGAATATGGGTCGCATACATACGCAGGTCATGTAAGGAAAAGTCACGTACATACTCTGAACCATGGTAATGTGGATACAATGATATTGGCCTATAGTAATTGGAGCGACAACAATTTTTTGACCCCATCAAATAATACTAATGACATTACCATGGGGATTATATAAGGTATTGGCTAAGGCTAAAACCATATAATGAAATGGAGCTCAAGGTGGTAGGTGTGCAAAGTAAATGATCTATATATGTGAGATTTGATTTGGAACATGTGTGCACTAGGGAACAAGAAGATGGTTCAAATCTAAGAGTGTTTTGAAGGCTAATGAAAATACTTGTTTGATCTATTTATGATTGTAATGTTCGATCTATTCTTATGATGATCGTTTGATATAAATATAGTGATGCATGTCGATATATGGGTTTAACAGATGTTGAGAATTGCAACGAAGGTTTGATTCAGTAACTGAATATCTGTACGTAGGTTTGATTTTGGTTAGTTGCGTACATACACATATGAGGTTTAGTAAAGTAGCGTGTAAATTCCGTGATAATTTACTCTATCTACTGAAATATATATACAAGTGTTAGGCATGGTAGTTGCATACATACAATGATTTATTCTATGGACGTCACGTATATATGTTAGGGTGTGAAGTGCGCCTTAATGATGATACTGATGAGTTTTGCTTTGTTTTTTGTTGTTTGTGAATGACGTCTCTATATTGATGATTTGTGTTGGACAATGATGATTGGGTTGATTGATTGGTAATGATGATATAGTGTGGGAATCTGTGATTGGTTCAGTAATATGTGATTGATCTATGTATGGTCTAGTGATTGATTCAGTATTACAATTATTCATGTTTAGTTTATAGTAGTATAATATTTGTACGCATGTGCTATTCAGAGGAATCAAGTACATACACAAGTTTTATTAAATAAAATAGTGTACATATTTTGATATTTGTTTTTTTGGTTGGGTTCTTTATTCATTGGTTTGATCCTTTAGAAAATCAGTTTATTTACAGTTCCTCAGTGACTCAGATTCAATATTTCAAATTTTTTTATGTCAATTTTGGTTTATTGTTGATATGGATCTAGTTTGAAAATATAATGAAAGTTGGCCTACAGGTTGTTTTATAGGTGGATTGTTTGAAACATTCTGAAAAGTGGTCCATAAGAAGCTAAGGGTTATAGCCTTCAGAAAGGGGGTAGGATATCCCTTCCAGTAGAAGCTAGTAAATGAGCTTAGGGGGTTGTGACTCCCTTCCAGTGGGTGTTGAAGAACAAGTGAAGGTTGTAGTTGTAACACCATCTTACCACATACACCAAAGTAACCATCAAATCGGGGTAAACATGTGATAAGAGGCTACAATGATCAGACTTAACCTCCTAGGTGACCTTAAGGAAGTATAATTTACAGAAACACATCACACAAACAATGTAAATCAACAATAACACCCCCAGGAGCCAACCCATCTATTAAGGTATCCTGCCCCTCAGTCCCACTAAAATATTTTGATTCTGGGCCTCTCAACGCATGAAAAAGCATGCAAGCCATCATCTATGAGGCTCTCGATGCATGAATAATCCCACATGCCAACATCCAGGGACTAAATTACTTAGTGATATGCCAGTGTCCCCAGGATTACCTATTTCTCTACCTAGAACTTCATGACAAGTTCAGAGATGAATTATAATGACCAAATAGTTATATATTTACAAAAATATCCATATTGACTAAACTGAACCCATACTATCCATGACAGGAATTTTGTCAAACATGTCACAAACATGAAAGCTACAGGTATAAACAAAAAAACGAAGCATATGGGGCTCATAATTATCTGATAATATCTAGGAAGCATTGCTACCTTACATCATTAGCTACAATAACATCTATTTGACCATAGATACATAGTAAATTCATTTACAAGTAAAAACATGGAGAGATCCATACATCATCATTGTTAAAATACATGCTTTTAACCATCATAATGACACATAAATACCATGGACAAAACAACCATAATATCCACATATAAAACAATGCATTTATATATTAAATTACCAAAGGAATGAGATTATCATTAATTAATGTAAAAACCAATTGGAGATGGGACTACCACTTTCCACCCAACCATAGATTGGCTGAGAAAAACCTCTCTTCAGCCAATCACCCCCATGCCATATTCCAAGCATGAATGTGGGACTCAAACCCAAAGAACCAACTAGGGCATCCTGAGGCTAAAATAACTCACCATCATCAATAGAAATCAGGCTTTACCATGATCCACGCTAGATCACTAGGCCAACAGAATAAACATGTCATAACCGACTTTACCGATATCTCCACCTGATCGCTAGGCTAACACAAGCATGGATACCACCATATTCTCTTTTCCTACACAGTGAGGAATTTTCCTATCTCCTAGTCTCTCAGGATTTACCGAAATCCATAGTCTGAATGAGGGATCACTAGGCTCTAAACTAAGACATAATCTCCAGGATTTACCGTATATCCCAACCTGAGATTCCTAGGCCTAATGGAGAGAAAAATACCAATTAGGATTTACCACAATCAACACCAGATCACTAGGCCCTAAACCGAGGCAACACACTATATGGCTTTACCGCAATCTAGTGTATGGTTTAGGGGTTACTAGGCCATGTGTAATATCATTTCGTAGATCCACCTCACTCAGCTTCGAATCCATCCGACAATCTAGCTAAACCAAAACATGAGAACTCCAAAACACCATGTCTATCTAGAAATGGCAAGGCTAGGATGAAAACACTGTCACACCTGGCAAACCCCAATGCCCAGTGAGCAAATAACCACATGCAATACCATGCATGCCAACTCTAGCAAGGAAATCATACATGTAAATCAATACTTGCAAAGAATCTCGTTGTAGCTGCTTGATTCTTGCTCCTCCTTGCTTGCTTCCTCCTCCTTTCTTTCTTGCATTTCTTGGTCCAATGCCAAAGTGCTCCAAGAAACTCTAAGTGTCCAAAAGTGAGAGAGAGAGAGAGAGAGAGAATAATGAGAGAGCTCCAAAACTAAACTGACAAAAGGTACCAATTGATCCTTAGAAGCCTTTTTATCAATTAGGCCTCTATTTTCTTCATTTTCCATTATTTTCCTTCATTTTCCTTCTTACATGAAACCTGTGACCTTTCACCTTAATTTTCTCCTATTTCCATTATTTTCAAAAATAAGCATACTAAATATTCCCTTTTTCCTTTCCAAATCCTTTTCCTTTGCCTTTGCAAATTTCCTTAGCCATAATAAACCGAAATGAACACCCACTAGGATGTTTTTCCCAACATTCAACTTGGAATAAGCATCCCATCAAATGTGGTTATTATTTTTAACTTTATTACATGGAATTTTCACCAGGGATGTTACAGAACCCTCGGCCTTGGACAAAACTATCCTCAATTTTTAACCACACATATACCTTAGAAAAACCGTTGAAAAGCAAACGTATTACCCATGGAGCTTTATTACATAGCTCAATGCAGTGTTTACAAGGATTACCCTGCTGAAAAGAAAACCAACATGAAATCACAAAAACATGACAACTATAATGATATGAAACCCATACCGCTTATTGGAGCTTTATAACATAGCTCATGGAAGTATTTACATCCATATACATATGTAGATATACTCAAACATCACATCAAAACACATATCAAAACATCACCAAAACATATTCCAAACATATACCAACATCACACCAAAACTGCTTTTCCTCAACCGAAAAATACGAGAGGATACATAGCCCACATCTAATCTGCCATCTCCCATGTAGATTCATCGGGCCCAAAGTGCTTCTATTTCACTTTAAATTATTTTATTGCTCGGTTTTGGAGCACGAGCACCTTTTTCTGCAATATACACTGAGGCTTCGGTTGTAATTCTCCATCTGGTTCCACCTATAATACATACCAACCAATCACATGATCATCATATTTTACATACTTCTTAAGAAATAGTATATGAAAAACCTCATGGAATTTCACTATGGAAGGCAGTGCAAGTTGATAGGCCACTGGTATGATCCTCTCGATGATCTTAAATGGTCCACAAAACCATGGTGCCAGCTTGGCACATGATCCAATTTGCAAGGAGCTCTTCTTGGGCTTGATGTGAAAGTAGACTTGTTACACAAACTGAAACTCCTTGAACAAATTGTTCCTATCTGCATGACTCTTCTTCCTATCCTGCACTACTCTCAAGTTCTTCTTGATCACCTGCATTTCTTGCTCCATGTCTGCCAACATCTCTGGTCCAATCAATACCCTGTGAAATGAATCACTCAAACTAATTGAAGTGTTGCAACTCCATCCATACATAGCCTCAAATATACTCATCTTTAACGATTCATGATACCCATTGTTGTAGGAAAACTCTATCAGTGGAAGATACTCTTCCCACTTGCGTTGTTGATGCATCACATACATCCTCAACATATCCTCCAATATCATGTTGAATCTCTCATTCTATCCATCTCTCTACGGATGATAAGTTATGTTGAAGGCCAACGCGGTGCCCAAACCTACAAACAACTCCTTCCAAAACTTAGAAATGAACTTTGCATCCATGTCTGACACAATCTTCTTTGGAACACCATGCAATCTAACTATGTATTTGATGAACACCTATGCTACATTGATAGCTGAGTATGTATTCTTCACTGGAGTGAAATGCACAACCTTTGTCAACCTGTCCATAACAACCATGATGGAATCATGTTGTCTTGTTGTCTTAAGAAATCCTATGATGAATTTGATGGAAATTACCTCGCATTTCCACTCTCAGATCACAATCAGATGTAGCATACCACCTAGATGCTTGCACTATGCCTTAACCATATGACAATCCAAACATCTGGCTACAAACTATGCCACATCCTTCTTTAGGTTCAATCAATAATAGAACCTCTTCACTGTGGTCAATGTCTTTTGATATCCTAGGTGACCCAAATATGGTTTCTCATTAAACTCCCTCAAGATCACTCTCTTTAGCTCATTGTTTTTGACACATATATCTTGTCTCTAAATTTGACCAATCCATCTACTGGGAGATGGTAGTCTAAATCCTGTACAAATGCACCTGTACCTGTACCATGACCTGTACCTATACATATACTTGTACCTATAACTTTACTTGTACATGTACTTGTACCTATATGTGTACTTTGTTGTATCCTATGCAAAATATCCATATATGTGTCATCCTGCTGACCTACCTACAAGATCCTATCATGTAAGTCTATCCTGTTAACACTCCATAGGATCTCTGAGGCTGAGAAGAGACCAGCAAAGGTAACCATAAACCAAGATCTCACCAATTATCTATCCTTACTAGGCAATGGAGGGCGCTATCCAAGGGATCACATCCAAGAGGGTTGGATCAATTAGGTTTTACACTAGGTATAGTAGCACAGGGATTTTGATTGGTTGATTTGGGTGCTAGATGAGTGAATTAGGTCAAAGAGGAAATTAGGTCAAGGAAAAAGGACCAGAAATTGTAGACATCTTATGGGGCAAGGTAGGTAGGTAATTTAACACTTTAAGGAGCTTTGATGGAGTGGATAGACTGGCGAGGTGCTAAAAATAGAATGACATACACGAATTCTTTTTAAATTGAAGAAATGAACACATGTATGATGATTCTCCCAAAACATAGCATTAAACATGAATTATTCTTATCTCACTTAAGAAAAAACAAATTATAGAAATGACATGATCATGGAAAGTACAAAAAAATAATACATATGTAAATAGTTGCAAGAATCCGACCAAAATAGTTGCAACTCTGTCAATAAATTCCTGCCAAAAGTCTGATACAATAGTGTTCTCTGATCAATAAAACAACATCAAACCTCTAAAATGAGTGAAGAGGTGAAATATGTAGGAAAGAAACAAATTCTCCCAACCTCAGGGGTTGAATCCCTGATTTGAGGAGCTGATCCACAAAAGGTTGAACTGAAAACCCAAAGACTAGGGAGGTCAAACAAACTCTCCCCTAGTTTTGGTGAAACTGAATCATTCATCCATGAAAACACTTTTACCTAATGTATTTACCCTATAGTAAGTCAAAAATATATTAATTACATTTACATACATCATTTATATCAATAAAATTCACATTTTCCATGGTCAAACTCAGAAAACTAGGAAATTTTTTTAAAAATCAGACAATTGTCAGGAGTGCAATGCCAACTTCAAGCCAAATTTTGAGGGGGTTTCCGATGTCAAAATTGAGCTTAGGATAGCTCATTGGAAATCATGTCTTGCATAGTTTCCAAAAATGTACTCGGTTTCCAAAAATGATGAGGTTTAGCCCTCCAAAAATTGAATCTCGAAAGACTGGTCAGGAGTGCAACGCCTGCCTGAATATGAGGGAAGAAATGTCATTTTTGAGGTGTTTTTGGCCATTTCTCCTTGCCATATTGTCCAAATTGGGTGTGAAAAGTGTCTAAATTGTATTTTTTCTGCCTTATAAATTCAATGGTTTTCTTGTTTTTTCATTTTGAGGCCCCTAGAATAAGCGCAGCGCCTAGGGCGCTACACTCCTGACACTCAAACTATGCTGAAGACTATCAGAAGTTTGCACAAAAACCCAAAATTGAAAAAAGTGCTCAAAAACTCTTCAAAATTGGTATGTGGAATGCTGATGAAGTATGCTAAGAAATCAGAGAGGCCTCAACAAAGATGGCAATGTTCCTCTTCTCCTCTTGGGTGATTAGGGTTTCTAGCTTTACCTTCACCTTTTGGAGTTTTGACCTTGCTATTTGATTCGTTCGAAAATAATGCTTAGCCACTCGTCTCTGGATATCATTGTCTTTATTTGATCTATCCAGGATATTCTCAAGATGATTGTTGTTTCTTTCAAGCCAATGTTCTCTGTTCTCATTGATCAAGATGGAAAATTTCTCATTAAGGGTGAGCTCCTCTGCTAATTCAACTTCTTTATGTCTCTTTAGCTCTAATGGTTTCTTCAGGCCTTTGGTTCTTGGCCTCTTCCTTGACACTTGTTCTTATTGTTAATTTGGATAACCATATTTCTCATATGGTTCATCAAGTGAGGTCTTAGCCCTTTTATCTTCTCTTTGGGCCTTGAGAAGTTATACCTCCATGATCATTTGTTTGGTCTTGAGTTGTTGGTTTTCCTGCTCAAGAAATGAAATGAAAAACTTAGATCTATTCAAGTTAGTTTGCATCTCTCTAATTTGGGTGTATTTCTCTTTGATGATCAAGCTTGAGGCATCATGATCATCTTGTTGATCCAAGTCAACTAGATCAAACATTGTTTCCTGCTCATGAGGGTCTTCATCCTCTTGCATGACTTCCTCATGAAAAACTTCCTCTTTTTTCTGTTTATTTCCCTTTTGTAATTTCTTTTCTGATGAATAAGGCAAGGTCCCTTCCACAATCTATGTAGAAAACACCTGCGTAGGCCCTCTTTGATAATTTTTGGCCATTATGTCTTTTTCAGCCTCTTTGGTCTTTTTAGGCTTGTTGGCCACAACTCTACTAGATGACAAAATTTGGCTCTGAAATACTGATGATGGTGATGAGATGGGTCTGGTAGGTTTATTTGATGGAGGAATAGGTGCAGTGGGCTAAGGTGTAGGCCGAGGCATAGTTTCAGCATTCCGAGCTTGTGGAGCGGTGAAGACATCATTGTCAATGAAAGTGTCCCATGAAATGTTTAGCTGATTTAGATGATGAAGGACAATTATCTTGATCATAGAGTGGTGGAAGAGGCTATTCATTTTTTGATCATACTCTCTCTTCTATACCATGTATGCCATTTTATCAATGCTTCTAAACAAGTAGTATGGGATGTTGAGCAATTTCACTCTTGTGAAGTGCATGAGCAATCTGATATGATATGTGTAGAGTCTGGAGAATATGCCTTCATAAGAGAAGTATTTCATGATTATTTTCATCATGGAAGAATATCTATCAAGAAGGTAATTGAAAGGAAAAACTCTCTTTCCTTCATTTTTGTATCGAGCCTTGAGGAATGGTTCATAATTCTAGTCATCTAGATCTTTGGCCTTGAACCATTTCTCACCCACATTGGGTATCCCTGTGGTAGCAACAATGATGGCTGTGGAGATGGTGAAGGTCACACTTGCAAGGGTGACTTTATTGTTTTGAAGGTTTGAGATGAAAACTCTAGCAAAAATAGGGTGATTTTGAACTCTTTGGACCATTTCACAGAAATCAAAGCAACCCACATGTTTGAAGCAAGTGACTGCCATGTGTGAGGCCATCAAATCTCTGGTGTTAGTTGGCTCAAGCCTCAAAATCCTCCCTCCCTTGTGAGGTCTTCTTTCATCTCTATCCTCCTCCATGATGCTTGTTTTGGTTATGAAAACCCTAGGGAAGGGAAAGGGGAGTGGGAAATAGGTTTAGGGATTAAGGATGGGTATAGGAAAAATTATGGAATTAGGTAAGGGGGTTAGGGAACTTAGGGGAGTGATAGAGGATAAAAATACTTAGATAAATTTGATTTAGAAATTTATTACAGGTATAGGGAGGTTACCTAGGAAATTTGTAGCCTAGGAGCTAGGGTTTTGGGGAATGTGTCTTAGGAATGGGGATTCAATGATATAGGGATAGGGATAAGGTTTACTGAGATGTGGGAAGTGTAAATTTGCGTTTAGGGGAACAAATTTATGATGTGGGAGTGAAACTAGGGTTTCTAGCTTGAAAACTCAAAACTTGAAACAAGGAGAATGAACACCATGAAATTTGCAATGATGAAATGTATGGAGGGCTTTGATGAGGTTAAATTAATTTTTTACAATTGAAGGAACCCTGAATTGATGATTAGAAAGACTTGAAAAATGTTTGGGCATTTTGAGCAAAGTTGGGCAGGAGCGCAACACCTTTGCCAAGAGCACAGCGCCACCCAAAAAATTTATTTCTCTCCTTACAAATATGATTTTCGAGCTGAGGGAGTGAGAGCTCAATGGCTTAGAGATAAAATGAGTGCCTCTTTGATCTTTTTATGGGATTCATACTTAATGGATTGTATGAATTATCTCTTGGGACTCACTTTTCCTTCTCACGTTCACATTAAGCATTTGAACCTTTACCTTTCACTTTGACTTTGATTTTTTGAATTTGATCATTTGATGGAATTGAGAACACTAGGATTTTGGAAACTTTGATCTTCTTGTCATATGGAACTCTGAGTTGGCAACTATTTGGAACCATGAACTTATTACATATTTGAGAAAACATAAAATTACATAATGGGAAAAAAATTAAATTACATGTCAACTTTACATAGTAAAGTGAGTTTATTTGTCACCCTCTTACTTGATGGTTTTTTATGCATGCAGATGGTAGTTTTGATGGACCTTGAAAACCCTAATACCTAATGGAAACCCTGGATAAATGAACGTCATGATGAAATGACTGAAATCATGATGAAAACTCATGACTGATGTACACTTAACAAAGTGGTGAAATAAGTCGGCAACTAAAGAAATTTTGAAAAGAGTGAGGTTTGACCTAGATCTACATCTAGTGACCAAATTTTTGCATGATGACCTAATGGAATGACAAAAATTTCAGAAGGAGACCCTAATATGATATGAACATGTATTTTTTGATCATTGGTGGCAGGATGCAAAAACTAACACTAACATGTCCCATAGGAGATCATAGCTGCTATTTGATTTACCTGTACCCACATGCTAAGAGCATATGCAACCCTGTTATCTTTTCCCTTGATGTAGCTGATCTCAAAGTCAAACTTGTTGATGGCCAATCATCTAGATTGCCTAGAATTCAAGTTGGCCTAGTCAAACAAGTACCTCACCCCAATGTGATCACTCATCAATCCAAACCTCCTTCCAAGAAGATAATGCATCCACATCTTCAGTGCATGAATGATCATTTCTAGCTCAAGATCATGTGTTGGGTAGTTCTATTCGTGCTCATTAAGTTTTTGTGACTCATAGTATACCACCTATCCATCCTGCATTAGGATTCCACAAAGTCCTCTCTTGCAAGAATCTGTACACACTACAAACTCCTTTTTCGAATCTACCATATTTAATACTGGAGCATGTGTCAACAACTGCTTAAGCTACTAAAAACTAACCTGAAACTCCTTTGTCCATGTTGGGTGTGTGTTATATTCTTTCCACGACTAGCTATAGGTGAGAAGTGAACGGCGGTAGCTCCCTTGTACGAGGTTCAAGGCTTAGAACCTATATTAGGTGGGAGGACCTACCTATGGTTTTGTGCATGGGTTCACATATTGTTTTGAGCATGATGGTTTTCTGCCCATGGTATTTTCAATATCTAGTGAAGGGAATTATGGTTATGTTCTAATCCAGGGTCAATGGATTGGTGTTTATGGATGTTTCGACATGTATATATAGCTATTGTAAAATTTAAAGGAATATAATGAAAAATCAAGTTGGTAGTCTTGATTTTGTGATAGAGAGGAAAATCTCTATGTATATCTATTTTATGTTTTATTCTCTCGTTGTTGTTTATTTTCTATTTTAAGAGTTTGTTTTTAGATAATTTATGTAGAAGGTTAAAACCTACATTTTCTATCAAAGTTTTTTTGGCTTCAAGGGGATTCCTTTGCTACTAAGGGGTTTTTCTCGGGCCTGTGATAGACCCTGTTTAGTGGGAGTTATGCAAGATTGATTCTTGCAGTGAAATTAGATGGAGAGAAGTGGAAAGATAGAGATAGAGAAATTTAATGGTGAGATTTTTGAGTTGTGGAAGCTCAATATGGAGGATCTGTTGGTGGATAAATATCAGTGGATCACGGTAGATCCGGGTACTAAACCAACAACAATGTCAGATGAATACTAGGCGAATTTGGATCAGAAGGCAAAGAGCATAATATGATTGTGTATATTAGATTCAGTATTGTTGAATGTATTTGGGGAATCTAAAAATGAAGGCTTTGTGGGACAAGTTAGGGACTTTGTACCAATATAAGTCTCTCGTGAACTAATTATTCTTGTGGAAAAATATGTATAAACTGAGGATGAAGGATGAAGACTCAGTGACAAAGAATCTGAATGCCTTCGATACTGTGGTAAGTGAGTTGTTATCTGTTGATATTAAAATCTTAGATGAAGATAAGTACATCAATTTTTTGTGTTCTCTACCAGATTCATGGGATATTCTAGTTGTTGCAATATGTAGCAATACAACTACCTTTAAGTTTGATGAAATTGTCTCAACCTTGCTGTCGGAGGAAATAAGACAGAAAAATATGGAGGGAAAAAATGGATATGCCTTGTCTGTACGAGCACAGTCCCCAAAAAAAATTCCTTGAGTGGGAGATCTAAATCTATAGGAAAACATTAAAGGTGTGTTGTAAATGCGGAAAGAAAGGGCACTTGAAAAATGATTGTAGATCTAAAGCTCCTGAGAAAGGAAAGGGATCTGATGATTCTCCTTTTGAAGAGGAAAAAACCACTATTAGATGAAGGTGGGGATGTGTACTTGGATTCTTCTTCAAGTATAAATGTAGATCATGAGGCATGGTTGATTGACTCAGGTGCATCCTTTCACTTCAATCCCCATAAGGAGTTGTTCCACGAGTATGAGAAATATGATGGTGGTGATGTCTTCCTAGGGGATGATAGGAAGGCCAGACTTGTCAGACGTGGAAAATTCAAGTTCAATCTACAAGGTGTAAGGATTAGAAAACTTCCTGGTGTTCTACATATTCCTACATTGGCTAGAAATATGATTTTTGTAAGCAAGATGGATGATGCAGGTGTAAAAATAGTGTTCGAGAAGGATACGTGCAATATGGTTCGGGAGCACTGGTATTGATGTAGTGATTTCAAATTGGATCTCTATATAAGCATATGGGTAGCAATTTTATTGATGGGTGCAACAGTTCAGCGGTTCCTGAAAGTGGATCAAACATCCTAGTGGTATTTGGAGAAAATACCATGCTATAGTGTCAAAGGCTTGGGCATATTGGACAGAAGGGCCTTTGAATATGGCATGGTAATGGTACGGTAGAAGGTATGTCTAATTTCTCTTTGGATTTATATTTCTGTAAAAATTGTGTATATTGGAAGCATAATCAGGTGAGTTTCCCTTCTTGTGCAAAGAGGGCAAACAAGATATTATAGCTTGTGCACAGTGATGTGTTTTTGACCTATGTCGGTTCCATCACTAGGTAAGTATATGTACTATGTTTCATTTATAGATGACTTCTCGAAGAATACATGGATATATTTCAAGAGGAAGAAATATGAAGTGTTTGACAGGTTTAAAGAATTTAAGGCTCTGGTGGAAAACTAGACAGAGAAGAAAATAAAGGTGCTGAGGAAATTTATTGGTGGAGAGTTCTGCAACAAGGAATTTGAAGAGTTCTATAAGAAGTGTGGTATATAATGACAGAACAATACTCCATACACACCTTAGCAGAACATATTTGTAGAAATAATGAACAGGACGTTGATGGAAAAGGAAAGAAGCATGCTCAGTGGTGCCAAGTTAGGACAATAATTATGGGCAAAGGAAGTGGGCACTGCATGTTACCTGATTAACATATCACCTTCACCAGCGTTGGAGGATAAGTCTCCACATGAAGTATGGACTGGTAAGAAACCCTCTCTTTCACATCTGAGAGTATTTGGATGTGATTCATATGTACATGTTCCAATGGAGAAAAGAACCAAGTTGGATAGTAAATATGAAAGGTGCATCTTTATTGGGTATAAAGATGGTTTAAAATGTTATAAGCTTTGAAACCTAGAAACAAGGAAGGTTGTGTACAACCAATATGTGGTGTTTATAGAGGTGAAAGATTTTATTAAACATGAAGTCCTACCAAAGGAACTTGAGAAGACAGAGTTTGAGCTAAAAGAGAAAGAATTAGACTCTACAATAGAACAATATTCATAATAGGAAGAGCCACAAACTCCAGCTTTGAGAAGATCAGTTCGAGAAAGAAGGCAACTAGAAAGGTATAGTCCATCTTATTTTTGTTCAAATTTTTATTTATCTATCATTGATTATGACTCCATAACTATCAGGGAGGCAGTGGATTCAGAGGATGGGAAACTTTGGAAGGAGGCAAAGGTTGATTCCTTGCACAAAAATGAGGCATGGGATCTGGTGGAGTTGTCGGCTGAAAGGAAATCCATTGGAAGAAAATGGGTGTTTAAGAAGAAGATGAATGTAGAAGGAAAGGTGGAGAAATAAAAAGCTCAGTTGGTAGCAAAAAGTTATTCCCAGGTGTCCATAATTTATTTTGGTGATATTTTTTCTCTTGTTGCCAAGTTAAATTCCATTAGATTACTTTTAACTGTTGTTGCTAAATTTGATTTTGAGGTAGAACAGATGGATGTGAAGACAAAATTTCTTCACAGGGATCTGGAAGAAGAGATCTGCATGAAGCAACTTGAAGGCTTTGTGGTGAAGGGTAAGAAAGAACTGGTATGTAGATTAAAAAAGTCTTTGTATGGTTTAAAACAGTCACCAAGGATGTGGTATCAAAAACTTGATACATATATACGGAGACTTGGCATCACCAAAAGAAAAGCGGATCATTGTGTGTATTTTAAATTGAATAGTGACCATGTTATTTATTTGGTCTTGTATGTGGATGATATGTTGTTTATTGGAAATGAAAAAGAAATTATCCAGGATTTGAAGACCTAATTGTCCTCCAAATTTGACATGATGGATCTTGGTGCTACAAACTATATTTTGGGCATGGAAATTAAACGAGATTGGGCAAAGAGAAAGTTATGGTTAGACCAAATGAAGTATGTCAAGACAATATTGTAGGTATTTAGTATTCAAGATAGTAAACCGGTGAAGGTTCCTATTCCTGCAGGTGTAAATTTATCTGTTGAAAAATCTACCAAGACACAAGAAGAGGAAGAGGACATGTCTCGTGTTCCATATGCAAGTGCAGTGGCTAGCTTGATGTATGAAATGGTCTGTACTAGAATAGACATTGCACATGTAGTGGGAGTATTGATCATGTTTATGTCAAAACTAGGGAAGGAGCATTAGAAAATAGTGAAGCAGGTTTTCATATATTTGCATGGCACTAATGATTATGGTTTGTGCTACCAAGGAAGACCAGGATTGGACAGAGTTTTGGACATTCTTGGCTCTGTTGATGTAGACTGGAATGGAAATCTAGATCAGGTAATATCTACAAGTGGGTACGTGTTTAACCTATTTGGAGGAGTAGTCAGTTGGATGAGAAAAAGACAATATGTAGTGGCTCTTTCAACTGCAGAGGCAGAATACATGGCAACCACTCATGCAAGCAAGGAAGCAGTTTGGTAGCAGAGATTGTGTTCAGGTATGGGGTTGGTGAAGTGAGATATAAGGATAGGCTGTGACAGAAAAAGTGCAATTTTCTTGGCTAATAACCCTGCTTATCATTCAAATACAAAGCACACTGATGTTCAGTATCACTTTGTGAGAGATATGGTTGAGGACAAAAAGGTGTTGCTGGTAAAGGTGGACATTTTGAAGAATGTTTCAGATGCATTGATGAAGTATGTGAGCACTAGGAATTTATCTTGGTGCAGAGAAAAAATGGGCATTGCAGGGTTGAACCAATGATTAAGCTCTCTTGTGGCCCTCTATGGAAAGAAAACAACAAGTGCGAGAATGCTGGGTGTGTGTTACATTATTTCTCACTATTGTTTATTTTATATTTGAAGGGTTCGTTTGCAGATTATTTTTGTACATGGTTAAAACCTACTGACCAATCAAACATCTTACCTTTCCTCTGCATTGATGTAATAGGATAATAAATCTGTGAGAAGTTCCTGATGAACCTCTTATAATAACCTGCTAATCCCATGAATGATCTCACCTCATATACATTCTTAGTAGCTACCCATTCCATGATGGCCCTTATCTTTTCTGGATCTACTATGATGCTCTCCTTGGAGACAACATGTCCCATGTAATTTACCTCAATCTGGAAGAAACTGCATTTGCTAATCTTAGCATACAACTGATTCTCTCTCAACAATCTCAACACTACTGCTAAATGCTAGGTATGCTCTTCCTCATTTTTAGAATATACTAATATGTCATCAATAAAAACAATAACAAAATTCTCCAAATAAGGATGCAACACATTTTTCATTAAACACATAAATGTAGTTGTGGAATTAGTCAAACTGAATGGAACTACAACAAACTCATAATGCCTGTACCTGGTCCTAAATGCGGTCTTGTAGGTGCCCTTATCTTCGATGTGTACCTGATGATATCTTGATCTCAAGTCGATCTTAGATAACACTGCAGCTCCCTTTAGCTGATCAAACAAATGATCAATCCTCCATAATGGGTACCTTTTCTTGATGGTCAATTTGCTCAACTTCTTGTAGTCAATGCATAATATAAAAGTGCCATCCTTCTTCTTCACAAACAACACTGGTGCACCCCATGGCTATAGAATTTTCCTAATGTACCATTTTTCAATCATCTCTTTTAGCTGTAAATTCAATTCTACCAACTCATGTGTGCTCATCCTATGAGGTTCCTTTGATGCTAGAGCTTCTCCTGGTACTGACTCAATAGAAAATTATACTTCCCTATGAAGGGGAAACTCTGAAATCTTTGCTAGAAACACATCCTGTAACTACTGCAAAACTAGATACCTGTTCAACACATTTTCATCCGAAACTTACTTACCTTTGTCACTAGAGATATGAATTGCAAATAATACACACCTTTTCTTGCGATTGCACTTGATCTGCATGGCTATCACAATCCTAGCTGATGTGGCTTTCTTATTTCCATGTAAAACTCTTGGTTCCCCATTGTCATACAAGCATTCAATGGATTTGTCATAGAAATCCACCATGGTCCTATGAAGGTATAACTAGTCCATACCCAATAGAATATTGTATGATCCCAATGGCAATATGTTCAAGTACGTTGCTGTAGGAATATCATTTAACTCAAATGCACAAGCCCTTACCCAATGGTGAACTCTTTTCTTCGTACCTGTAGCCAACTGCACTAACCAAGATTCTGCATGCATTTCCTTACTCAAACGACAAATTATCCACTAATTTAGGACTAACATAGTAATAATTAGATCCAAGGTCAATAAAAATAGAAATAACTTGATCACAAATCTTACCATCCATATCGATGATAGAAGCCTAGTGATCTGCTTGCCTGTTGTCCACTGCTACATAAATAAGAGGAATGATTTTCCTAACATCCCCAATAGTCCGCACCTCCTATGCACTATATATCTGGGGCCTACTACCCTGATACTATGGACAATCTCTCTTGAGATTCTCCTCACCACATGTCCAACACTCTAACATTCTCATATCATTACCTCCATGCTGCCACTAGAAAATTTGGCGGAAATTCTGACGGCCAATTCGTCGCTATTCCGACACATAGTCGTTGCAAGAGCGACAGTTCAAGGGCAGACAAAACGTGGTTTTTCATGCCGTCACAGTTCCAAAGCAATTAAAAAATGTCGCACTATCAACACTTCTTCCGTCGTTTCTGAACAAGCGTCGCTCTTCCGATGTCTCATGAACCGTCGCGCTTCCGACGTTTGTAAACTGTCACACTTCCAACGAAATGTGGTCTGACATTTTGAACGTCGCTCTTCCGACGTTTGTAAATGGTCGCAATTCCGACGCAATGTGGTCCAACGTTTTTGACGTCCCTCTTCCGACGTTTGTAAGCTGTCGCAATTCCGACGAAATGTGGTCCGACGTTTTTAACGTTGCTTTTCCGACGTTTGTAATCTGTCGCAATCCCGACGAAATTTGGTCCGACTTTTTGAACATCGCTCATCCAACGTTTTTATACTGTCGCTCTTCCGATTTTTCTGAGTTGTCGCAATTCCGACGCTTACAAGGCATTCGTATACTGACGGCGGGTTCAATTTAAAAAAAAAAAAAATGAAACTTTAAAAGAGGAAAAACACTGTTTTGAATATATTATATGAAGTAAAACATTCCATGAAGTCATTACATTTTCACATCTGAAGATTGGAACCCAAAAATCCATCTAGAAAAGTGGAAGTCCCACCCCAGACAATGATAGAAAAATACCCCATGTCACATACAGGGACATGATATAAAATCCAGTAACGGTCCACATGGAGATTATCGATAATCTGAGAAAGCATCCAAATATGCCCGAGGCATCTATAAGAAAGTGAAATAGCAGTATGTAGAATAGTAAAGCAACAGATAGAGTACCGACGTCCATTGTTCCAAATACAAATTAAAGTACCCAAAATCCTGGAACAGAGAAAAACGCTAATCATGTGAGGAGTGTGATATGTCCAAAATATAAAAAGACCATCAGACCATATCAATAAACCAGCAACATAGACCAGCATCGCTAGTTTTGAAGGCAGAGTGATAAACATTAATCATTTTTTTCACAAGAGAAAAAACGTTGTTTTGAATATATTATATGAAGTAAAACAGTCCATGAAGTCATTACATTTTCACATCTGAAGATTGGAACCCAAATATCCATCTAGAAAGTGGAAGTCCCACCCCAGACAATGATAGAAAAATACCCCATGTCACATACAGGGACTTGATATAAAACCCAGTAACGGTCCACATGGAGATTATCGACAAATCTGAGAAAGCATCCAAATATGCTCGAGGCATCTATAAGAAAGTGAAATAGCAGTATGTAGAATAGTAAAACAACAGATATAGTACCGACGCCCATTGTTCCAAATACAAATTAAAGTACCCAAAATCCTTGAACAGAGAAAAACGCTAATCATGTGAGGAGTGTGATATGTCCAAAATATAAAAAGACCATCAGACCATATCAATAAACCAGCAACATAGACCAGCATCGCTAGTTTTGAAGGCAGAGTGATAAACATTAATCATTTTTTTTTTCACAAGAGAAAAACCGATGTTTTGAATATATTATATGAAGTAAAACAGTCCATGAAGTCATTACATTTTCACATCTGAAGATTGGAACCCAAATATCCATCCAGAAAAGTGGAAGTCCCACCCCAGACAATGATAGAAAAATACCCCATGTCACATACAAGGACATGATATAAAATCCAGTAACGGTCCACATGGAGATTATCGACAATCTGAGAAAGCATCCAAATATGCCTGAGGCATCTATAAGAAAGTGAAATAGCAGTATGTAGAATAGTAAAGCAACAGATAGAGTACCAACTTCCATTGTTCCAAATACAAATTAAAGTACCCAAAATCCTTGAACAGATCAAGAAAAACGCTAATCATGTGAGAATTCTAACTAAAGTTAATCTATTAACATTGGGAATAAAATTGCATCGAAGTCAAAAACATTGCCTGGCCAGACTCATGGCAAATTTTTCATCAAAAAATCAAAAAATTAAGAAGACTGCCCTCATACAGGGAAACCAGTCTTGAACGTTTAATTTATAGAATTCAAAAATATTACAAAGGTCCGAAGACAAGAAATAATTCAAAAGCACCACTATGGGCCTGCTAAGCAAGAAAAACAAATTAACCAAACTACTCCTTCGGTGGTTCCTCCACGATTCGGCACCATCCTTCAGAAGGTCCGGGATCGCCAGGTGCTACCTCCACATGCATGTCGTGGCTCCCCTCTTGAAGGCCCGAATGCTGGCCGGCTTTTTCCGAGCTCAGACCCGCCGGACGGGTGCATTCTTCCTCCGTTTGGGCCTCCTCGCAGAAGACCACAGTGACTAAAGCCATGATTCGCAGGCGGTTGAGAGAGCAATTAAAGGAAAATTGTGCAGTGCGCGTCGTGGGAGAAGGTGAACTAGCGGTGGGGAAGCGATGAGCAGGGGAATCCATACGGTGGCTAGATCCTACAACCCGACCCTGCCCACTCCTAGTATTTGGATATTGACCTGCGTAATAATCATTGGACTGGCCGGAAGTCGACTCTGTTGAGGGGCTAGAGGGAGCGCGTAGGGGTTGACCTCTAGTGCTCCCCCTGCGGCAATGCATCCTATGACGCACGCGAGGCATGGGTGCAGTCTCAGGCGCAATGGGCACAAGAGGAGACGGAGAAGCAGAGTTCCAAGAAACAGATGAAGACAGACAGAGACATAACCGAGAGAAATGCAGATATGCAGCAAGGTCTAGGTGCCAGTTTAGCTGGCCACTTCTCCTTATCGTCACAGTTAGCAGGAAGTGTAATCCAGCAACTGGCTCGTCTGAAAAACCATAGCTAAACGCCATTTTGTCGACCTGACTGTAATGCAATCAAAGGACGCCCGTCATAATTAATCTTTGATCATTAATAATGAGAGCCGAAGGCCGGATCATATTGGAGCGTGCGGAATCGCTAAGAGGAGTGGAGGTCCGATCTTTAACAGTGTTAAAAATTAATTAATGCGGATTTGATGTGAAAACTTAATTGAACAGCGTTAAATGTTAATGCGATTGATATGAAATCGCCATATCCATGTCCCATCGCCTTAAACTCCATCGAATGCACCCGTAGTCGGGAGAAGGGCAAGTTTTTATTGAGGACACGTGGCAGAAATTGATTGGAGAGGATCTTTGTTTGGGCCGCTCGCGTAGTGGAAATCCGGACTCGAAAAATATTAGGGCGAATTTGATAAGAAATTCGCGACACAACTCTCCCTCCGTACCCCAGCCCAACTTCGGACCCAAAAAATATTAGGGCGGAATTCATTTGGTTTTCGCGTCACAAAATTGGCCGACGTCAACAGGCTATTTTGGAACGCGAATTTGGTTTGAATTATGGTTTATCGTCGTTTGAAGTCCGGCGGGCTCGACTTAAGAACAATTTTGTTTGATCCCATCTTATAAAATTTGTGTTGGTTTTCTTTGATAATACATATATTTATAATAAATCATGGGAATACCACACTAAACATGTGGAAAAGTTATATAAATAATTATTGAGAACAATCATTTTTATGTAAAAATATCCAAATATGCTTTTGGGAAATAAGAATTTGAGTATTTGGTTCATATTGTTTTAAAGGAAGGAGTGAAGTTGGAGCCTCAAAAGATGCAAGCTATTACAAAATGACCTATTCCTAAGAAAATCAAGGTTCTTAGAAGATTTTTTAGACTTACATGATATTATTGATCATTTGCTAAGAATTATGCATGCATTTCAAGTCCACTCACATATCTCTTGAAGAAAATATCATTTATATGGAATGATGAGGTTACTTTGGCATTCTCTCTTTTAATGGATGCCATGTCTTCTACACCAACATCGGTTGCACCTACTTTTGGTAAAAAATTCATAGTAGAGTGTGAGGCACTAGGACAAGGAATTTACATAACATTAACACAATAAGGGATATCATTGGCTTTTAAAATCAAGGAATTCAAAGAAAATATTTGGTGAAATCTACGTATGAAAAATAAATGGAAGCAATATTACATGCAATAAAAAATGGGGATAGCATATCATTGGGAGGTACTTTAAAGTCAAGATATACCATGATAGCATAAAGCATTTTTTGAAGCTATGGATTTCATTGGAAGATTAACAAAAATGAGGAGAAAAAATGCAAAGTTTTAATTTTGAGATAATCTGAAAAAAGGGTAAGGAAAATTTAGTTCATGATGTTCTTTCTAAAATAGAAGAGGCCTCAAATTTATATCGAATTACATTTTCTATTCCTAGGTGGCTAGAAGAAGCTTGCCATAATGGAAAAATGACAATAGTACTAAACAAAAACTAAAATTTATAAAGGATGGGATGAACTCTATGGAGCATTGGGAGTGAAAGAGAGACATACTTTGGTGCAAATGTAGAATATTTTTATGCACGCAAGCATATTTGAATAAACAAATATTAAGGGAGTCCCATGTCTCTCTGATGGTAGGACGCAGGGTCCCTTAAAACATCTCAAAGGATCAAAAAATATATTTTTGGAAGGAATGAAGAAAGATATTCAAAATTTTGTAAGAGAAGGTCAGGTTTGCATAATAAATAAAAAAGAGATAGTAAAATCTCTAGGGTTACTTCAACCATTCCACATACATATTCAAAGACTAGAAGATATATCAATAGACTTTATTATAGGGTTACTGAAATATAAAGGTAAGTATGACATTTTTGTGGTCATTTATATAGAAAAATTTTGTAGATTTTTTTTTTGTAGAGCTCAAAGTACATAAACAACAAGCCAAGTGGCAGACGTGTCCGTGAAAGAAATTCATAGTCTTCATGGTTTTCCTAAAGTAATAGTAACAAGAAACTTTTGGAAATAATTATTTAATATGAGTGGATAAACACTAGTTGCCATGAGTTCTACATATCAAACACAATCAAATGGTCAAACAAAAATAGTTAACAAATGTTTTTAAGGTTATCTACAATGTTACTCTTTAGAAAAGCAATCTTAATGGATGAAGTGGGTTCCTCAAGGAAGAATGGTAATATGATACTATCATACTACCTATCATACATCTACTAAAATTTCCCCATTTAAGGCCTTTTATGGATATCCAACTCCTAGTATCTCATACTTTTTGCAAGATAAGTCCAAAGTATAGGAAACAGAGTCACATATGGAAAATACTAAAGAAAATTTTAAAATTATTATGGAAAACCTTCAAATGACATGAAACATGATAAAACAACAAGGGGAACAACATTGAAGTGAAAGATAATTTGAGGAGGGTAATTGGGTATTTTTTAGATTATGGCATTATAAGCAATCTTCATTCAAGAAAAAGAAGAATAAAGAATTAGCTCAAAAATGTTATGGCCCTAAATAATTATTCATAGGATTGCACAAGTGGTATAGAAGGTATATTTTCCTTCTTCTTGCATTCATAAGGTTTTTCATGTATCTTGCCTAAAAAAGGTTTTGGGAAAAAATATGCCAATGTAAATAGAACTTCCAAAATTAGATGAAGAATGAAAGTTGATTCTTGAACCACAAAAAGTTATAGATAAACATTATGTATCTATTTGACATCTAACCATTATGAAGTACCTAATCAAGTGGAAGAATATTCCTCTAGAAGAAGGTACATGGTAAAATGATCAATTCGTGATGAAATACCCACGGCTAAAGGGTTCGTTTGAAGTTTTGACAAAGGTTTTGTTATATGTTTTATATAACGCGCGGCGAAATAGTTATATTGTTTGTTAAGGTCCCACACAGTGACCAAATTTGAAGGGCAGGTCCGAATTTCAATTAGAAGGGCATATATCTATGTCGCCCTTCCATAATGAAAAGCTTTAAAAAAAAAAACTTTTCAATTGACCACAATAAATTATTTTTACATTTCATTTTCAGAAAGACAAAACCATCAATCTTTATAGTAATAAAAGACTATTACATATACAACAATGAAGAAGGCTCCATCTTTCATTGCTTAAATATCTCATTGGCAATGTCAACATAAGTCTTGACGACACTATTATAAGAGTTTGGATACATACCACCGGGATATAGGAGATTCTTATGTGTCAGATTGTGTAATGCAATTTTGACTTTGTCTCACAAGGAGCAGCAACATGGAGGTCTGGATTTTTCTTATATAACTTTATTATTATTATTTGAAACATTGTTTATAGATATGAATACAAAAATGAAATTATGAGAATGGTGGACAATTAGTCAAGCTCATGATGCCAAACCATGATGATGTAAGTTTGGAATTTAACATTTTTACATGTTAAAGACAAATAGTCAAAATCACTGACAACTTAGTATGCCATAATTAATAATCATTCCCGGTTCACTTTTGTTAATAGGTTTATGTCACATGATGATACAGGGGCATTAGGCACTAGCCAACAATGTAGGAGGTTTTTTCCAAATGTTGTGGCTAGGAGGGTTCGAAAACATTTGAGCTGTAAAAGCTAGGTGTCAATACCTTAGCTGACTGTATTACTTAGACTAGTTAGAGTTGTAGGAGTCGAACAGTTTCAATTAGTTGAATTATTATAATTAGACCTTTTGATTTCTAGAACGGTCCTCTCAGAGGAACCGAAGAGCCATATGTTATGTATATAAATTGTAATTCCTCGGATGATTAAAAGTAGAGAGGGAAGAGGAGAGTAGAGAGGGGATTTCTGCAATAAACCTCTGTGTGTGAACAATTGTTTCCAGTTAAATGATTTCCAAGCTTAGTTGCCATTTAATTATCTCGAACTGCTAATTGTGAAGAATTGTTTAACTGTGAGGCGATTGGGTATTGATAATTCCATTCTTCTGTCTTTGAATTCCCGTAAATTGTTGGATAACCCTGTGAACTCACCCCACCCGAATGCGAGGTCTGTGTAGAGAATCGAGGTCGTGAAAACTGTTCAAATATAAAAATCCCACTTAATAAAGAGACAAAATTGTTGTGCTTTCGGAACCTGACCAGAGGATTGGACATGAGTTAACAAACAAAAGGATAGCGGAACCAGACTTGCACCCATGGTCAAGCCCTGTACCAAAACCACGAGCGGAATCACAAAAGCAGGTTGCCCATATCGCACCACTTTTGCGGAGTAGGCGGTATTTCCTATTCGCGATCGATTCCATATGGAATGCGACACGTGGCGAAGTGACCCCCAGAAAACCATCGTTTAACCCGTGCCATCGCACGTTAAAGCCCGACGTTGGAAGCCGAGCGAAATTGCCAAGAGTCGTTGATTTGGAGAAGGGCCATCAGACGGTGGTCGCACGTTGAACTTGCCCGGAGGTTAAATAAGGTGTGCGGAGGATAGCTAGGTATGATACGAGTGTTTGATTGGTTATTGATATATATAGGTGGGGCCGGAGTATAATGAAATTGTTTAATTAAACGATTGGTGGATAATTAGCATAAGTCTGGAGCGTGATTGTTGTAAGGCTGGGTGGTGAAATATAGAGCCGAAATTTCATTACAAGTTATTTATTTAAAAAGAAACGTGGAGTGTAAATACAATGTGTTGAAATTTAAACATTGGTTATAAGGCTTGGAGATAATATAAAGTCGGGAATATAAATTAAAGTCCAACCATTGTGGATAGTATTTATTTATCAAATTCTACGAATTTGATAAATAAACCCGAAGAAAGAAGAAGTCAATTAAGACTCAGGCTAGAGGAAAAGAATGGGGTAAACCAAGGGAAAATGCTAACAGAGCAATTGTAGAAACACCAGCTCTCCTTAGGGGTCCAATTTCAGTTTTTTTGCGTCACACGATGATCTCTCTTCTCTGGCATTTACTTGTATTGAAGATCACTATTCTAGGAATAAGGAGTTATTTTCTCCAAAAATAACCCTAGCCAAACATTGAAAATGCATCAAGAATATATTTCTATGCTTCATAAGTACATATGTTCTACTTCTAAATCATGTCTTGGAAGTGGTTGTTTTGCTGGAAATTATTCACCAGTTGGTTTCATACCAAAGTCTTTTTCACATTTTCAACATCCAATACATGAAAAAGATAATGGTTTAAAACAACATAAATATTTGAAATTTTGCAAGAATTGTCTGGCACACTTTGAATATGAATTTTGAAGTCAAGTGCATGATGCTTTATAGGATCAAGTGTCATTTTGAATACCAAATGTTTCACAAGAAACTTCTCAACATGCTACCCTGCAGTAAGGATTAAATGACAATATCGCATCAACTATTTCCATAATAAAAGTGCACCTCGGCCATAAGACTAAACAACTACAAATGTTGTAGATCTAACAAGACCACACAATCAAATGTATTCCACAAGGCCAATACTATATGAAAAATGAAAAGGAGTTTGAAACCAAAAATACCTTAGGAAACTAATTCAATTAGATACACCAAACCATCAGCAAAAAGGAAAAACAGCCTACTCAAAAGGCAAGCGTTTACCTCCTTTGACAAAATTTTGAGTTCCGAAACAAGGGCCTTTATTGTCTTGTCAATGCCCCTAGTAATTTGAACGGGGTTTGCACCTGCTGTAACAACCTAAACAAAAAGGTTTCATTTCAAATTATTTTCCACAAATTTAAGATACAACCATTGTCAGTTTTGTATTTCCTAACAAGCTCATAAATTTTGACAAAAGAACCAAAATTTTTTAATACCTGATAGCAATTTTTTCACTCAAAAACTATCTTAGACTCAATAAGCCCAACCCTAAACTAAAAAACCAAACACCATAAGACCCTACAAAAATGAATAGATGATCTTAATCCAGTACTATTGACAAAAAGTTACCTTTACACCCTCACTTATTAAACCATGTGCTGTTGAATTTTAACTTCAACTGCTGCAGCAGAAGGACGGATGCAGCAGCAACATTTTTTTTTGGAGGTTGCTTGCATGCCATCTAGAAATTTAATTCAACATTTAAAATTCCTGCAAGTTTTTTTTGTAGACGGCCGCAGCCATATTTCTGTACAGGATTGTATTTAAACACAACAACCAGCATTAACGCAATTCACCAACCAAAAATTAAACAAACAGAAATTTACCCCCCAGTTTTGTAAATTCAAAAGGAGGACACGTGGAGCATTAATATTGGATCGCATGAAATTGAAGGGAATCTGAAAACCTGAAAACCGGACCCGAATTTTTTATAAGGCACATTGGATTGAGAATTCGCGTTACAAATTAGGCAGACGTCAGCATCCCATTTTGGAACGCTAATTTGGTTTGAAATTCAATCTATTCAGACTTTTGAAGTCCGACGGAAAGGGTTCTTTAATGTTTTGATAATTTAATTTTATGTATGCTTTAATATATACATATGTTTTAAACATATGTTATATATATATCATATGCGAAATGAAAGGTGGGCCATAGAATTTAGTTTTAATTTTATTTTTTTAAAAGAGGGTTTATTATAATATGTTTTATATGTTACGGCATATAAAAATAAAAAGGTCGAAAAAGCTTGGTAGTTTTTTTTATAGACAGTACGTAAATTTTTTATTACACAGCAGTGTGTAAAAAGTGAAAGAATGAGTGTAACTTTTTAAGTGTGTATGCACAGCAGTGCGAAAGTGAAAAACACAACAGAGTGTTTTAGAGACAGAGTATGTTTGTTTTGAACAGACAGTGAGTTGGTTTTATGCAATGCGTTTTGTAGCAGTCATAATTTTGTAATCCCTCTCAGTGAGGAAGTAGTGTAATAGTTTTTTTTTGAGTTATTGAAGGGAATAGAAGTTTGTTTTCAAAGTATTGAAACTCTGTCTCCTGTCAAAGAAATTTTTATTTTATCTGTGTTAAAAGAAGGGAGATTTATTCTCCATTCATTGTTCTGGAATTTTTCAATATTCCAACATGTGCAAGAACAATAGATGTTGTGGTTCCATCCCTAGCTAAATCATTTGTCTTTGCCGCAGCTTGCCTTACCAACTTGGCCTCAATATTTTCAACTGGGTCCTCTAATTCAACCAATAAAAAGGCCAAAACCATAGCATTGAGATACATTTCATTACACTGTCAATAAAAATAAAATTTGACTCAGCCATAACCCTTTCCTTTTATTGTTGTGAAAAGATGTATGCATTACTCTAATGTGGCTAATTCATAGGCCAAGTAGACCACTGGGTAACAAATATGTTTCCTTTCACCTTTGAGTTTTCAAATTATGCCTACCAAATCTAAGACATTTAAGAGGGGGAACTAATACAACGTTAAAAAGAAAACCAGAGCACACATCTACAAATTACCTCCTTAGCTACTGTCACACCATCATTAACTATTTTCTGAGAACCATGCTTGCTCTCCAAGACAACATTTTGCCCTTCGCCCCAAGGGTGACTCCAACAAGATCAGCAAGTTTGTTCACACCGCCTGCAAGACAAATTGACAATGCTTTCAGTAAGTGTGCAATTGAATGCCAGACCATATGCAAAAAAAAACCTCCATGAAAAATTAAAATAACACATTAAAATCGAATATAAGTGGACAAGGAAAGATCCACCGCAGTGAAGTTTCACGTGCAGGTGACCTTCCTTTAAACATAATTTTTTCTCTGACCTGCAATTTTTTTGTCACTGAGCCATCCTTGTTGAAGTAAAACTCCTTTTCCATAGCTCTTGTATTAACTACCTTCTCTTTGTCGCGTAATCTCAGATTCCCTCTTCTGCTTGAGCGATTAAAGGAAATGGGTGAAAAAACTGAAAGAGAAGACAATTGTCATAATTATCAAACATTGCACCCAACTTCTTCCCCTTTCCATTGTTACCCAATGAGGTAGACGTGGCAATTGTTGTCATACAGCCCAAAGTAGAGGCCATCTTCTCTTATGCTGAATATAGAATTACAAGATCTTCATATTAGTATGAACCTTAAAAAACATGACTCCCATTGCTAAAAACCACTTTTAAGTTGTAACAGGCAAACTAAACAACTATCGCAACTTTTGGCAACTTCTGAAGCATTAAGAGAGAAACAACCAAAGAGAAATACAACCACAATCCTCATTTTAATGAGACCGGACTATATATTTTCATTAAGATAATAGAAATAAATCACGACTATATTAAGGCCAGCACAAAACAATCTTTAACCAATGTCTCTCGCGGCCTTCAGGTTGCCATGCTAGAGGTTTCATATTTTTAATTTAAATTCTTGACCTCTTGTGCCCATCTATGAATGCATCCAATGGGATATCTACATCAAATTATCCTTTATATCCCCAAAAACAAATTCCCTACTACAAGAGCACCAGTATTTATGGATCACCCCACACCATCCCACCCACTAGAAACGGTGAAAAACGAAACCGGAGAAACCTTCTGAAATATCTCAAGATGACTATATGGGTGGTTCTTATGAATCAACCAACCATTCAGAACATGCTCATCAATCAAAACCATGAGTATTATGTGACAATATTCAAGCAGGCACTGAATCGGATTTCTGAAGATATGTTAGAGAAACCCTAAACTCTCACTGAAAATAGGTGAAATGTGGCACCACTCAGGGATTGACATGTGCCAATTGGTACAAGTGGTAGACAATTGGCATGCTCAAACAACGAGGTGATGCAAGAATGACATGAGGGAGAAAATATCAAAAAAGCCCCAAATCTGGAGAACTAAAGCTCATCACCAACCTGAGATTGACAACTTTACATGATGTAACCTATGAAATCGTAAATGGAGAAATCATAGTAAAAATAAAGTAACCTATGTAACAATAAAGTCGGATTCATCCTGGGAGTGGTAATGGGAGAAATCATAGTGAACAATAGGAAACATGCAGAGTTTCTTACAATCAAATAGATGAAAAAACACATACAAAAAACCTAGATAATAATCATGAACAACCTTAATATTGAATTATGAACTGTAAAGGAACTTACAAAATGTGATATTACGAACCTGGTCAAGCACGCAAGCAAAAATATCCTGGACATCACCCTGGTTGACAAGTTGTATTGCTCATGATGCAAGAGGATTTGTACCTGCACTGCCAAGTCAATCGAATCCATCATTATCTATACAATAAATACAAGTAATTGATGTAGTATTTTTTACACTAAGATGCATTCTTACAATAATGTTAGAACATATGTTGAAAATGTCAAAACATACCTGAATAAGCTCCTCTTCATTTCAAGAACAATTTATTGGAGTCGCATGAACTTGGAACAAGCCTCCCACGATCTGGAAGAGTAGCAACTAAGTCAACAGTGACTTTTTTGTTGCTACGCTGGATCGAGGGAGGTTTGCTCCAATATTAAATCACTCCAATAAATTATTCTCTACTAAACAGGGCCAACCACGTGAAGGTGGAAGCTCTTATGGCCCCTCCCTCCCCCCTCACATCACTCTCAATTCCCCAATACCCAATCTATATTTCATTTTTTACTTTCATGAGCATAAAAAAAAATATTCAATAACTAATAAAAAAATAGTTCAACAAAAAGTACGCAAGGAAACATTGCAATTAATGCTTGACATAAAAATAGTATGATAAATGAGTTTTTTATATAACGCAAAAAAAGTTCCAAGTATGGTAATGTTTGTCTTATAATAATACAATATTTTACATTATCAAATTTTCTTTTTCTTCTTCCTATTTCTAAAGCTCCTAATTACATCATCAATATCATCGTGCTCTACTCCTGTTTCATGCCTTTCAACCCGCACTACTGACCTAGTTGCGTAGTCACAATGTCTGGTCTCATCCAGTGACGGGGCATCGCCTACAAAAACAGATAATATTAAATTTTAATTGTCAGTTTTTAAATATCATTGAACTAGTTCGGTAATATTAATAAAAAAAAGTGCAATGAGATTATTTACCTGGTGCACCAGTTGTTGTCGCTGACCTAGTTGCGTTGTCACGATGTCTGGTATCATCCAGTGACGGGGCATCACCTACAAAAATAGATAATATTAAATTTTAATTGTCAGTTTTTAAATATCACTGAACTAGTTCGGTAATATTAATAAAAAAAATTGCAATGAGATTATTTACTTGATGCACCAGTTGTCGCCATTGGGACTGTTGCCCTGTCTTCCTCTCTGGTGGTAAGATCCTCAAGGGAAACATTCTCTGTCATTTAAACAAAAAACATTATAAGGACAACCACAAAGGTATAATTAGAAAAAATTATAAGTGGAAATTAATTATCGTCACGGCCCTCACTGATAGTAGCATTGTTGGCCTGGTCCCCACTACAATGATCAAGTTGCACGTGAGGATCATCTACATCTGGCTCTAAAACTGGGTTATTTGCCTCGTCGGTAGTGCTGCTCCCCTGATTTAAACAAATTTGTTAGACATTAAATTTATGGACAAAAACAAAAATATTGAAAGGTTAATGTTTTACCTTATCAGGCATTCTGGATCTTGAGACCTGCCCCAAGCTTCTGCGACGTTCAACTACAGCTTGATAGCCGAAACGGAAAGTGATATTTTTATCTTCCTATGTAGTTTCTATTCCGAATTCATCACCCTACATTACATATTATTGTGTATTTTTAATCACATTTGATAGGATTACAAAAACGTTGGAAGGCGATACAATTAATTATAAGATGTTTAGCTACTTAATTACAATTCTTGCAGCTAATTTCAAGTAGCCGCCCTGGCCTAGCTTGTGATGGCCCTTTTTCTCAATCCTAGCTTTGGTTGCCTTTGAGGTGTGAGGCAACCTAGCATCAAAAGATTGAAGTCAAATATGACGTAGCACACTTTTATTTTAGACATAAAGAAAATTAAAGCTATTGAATTAAAGTTGTAATTTACCTTGCGGGTCCAGTTGGCATTTTTCCTTCTTTCTTTGCCTTTTTCTCTTTTCCGTCATGGATGAGTTATCTCCACTCACTCTCTGGAACTGCGAGAGGACACTCATATCAAGGGTTAAATTGAAATTGCGTCCTATAGGTGTCCCTGGTATATTTCAAATATTTTCCGGCTACTCGAGCCACCGTTGTTCTGTCAAATGTGTCGACCCCAAAAAGGGCTTCTAGATAATCTAGAAGTTCTTTTTTCAGGTTGGAATTCTGGGAATTCCACCATGTGCGTATGCTTGGGCCAAAAATTACCAATGCATGGCTCTCCAGAAACCTGTAGAACTCATTGTTTCCTACACAGAATATTAAAAAAAAAAAAAGATATTGTCATTAATTAAAAAATAAAAATCATGATAAATATGTTTTAGATAAAGTACATGAAATAGTTAAAATATTAAAATTTACCTGGGAGTTGTACATGCTTTATAGGGACACCCTCATCGTTCACCAACAACGTGCCATTAATGGTCCCTGTGGAGCTGACACGTGTAGCTCCAAGAAACACAATAATGTAGTTGGCCATATCAGCCTCATCATTGCCAACACGTTCAGCGGTTGGCTGGGTGTCTGCTTGGGCAGGGTGTGTTTCTTGGCTAGCACCTAAAGGAGTAAAAGGTGTACGAGAGGGTTGTTGGGAAATCTCTTGCCCTTGTGTCCCACTACCACCAACACCGGGTTCAGCAAATGCCAGAAAACGCTACATACAAAAGAACTTTTTGTTAGTTTAGTCAATGTAAAAATTAAAAATCAAACTATCACAATTCATCTCATGCAGAACAACAAAAATATCTTTTTGATTTTTTATTATTACCTGATATCTTTCTAGCTGGCTCATAAGATGTTTTATCCTCTCTTCTGTTTCAGGTGTTTGAGGCATGTCTCTCAAAGTATTAAATTCCGACCTTGCATCTCGTGCCTTTTTTGCAACAAGAACACTGGAGATAGGGATGAAGAAAGCTCTTCCTCAAAGAGGGAATCATCAGGCATACCATGGCTAGGTGTCTGCATATTTGAACAAAATTAATATTATTTAAATTATGTAAATAACTAAAATACCTGAAGATAGAGCAATGCTGGCACTTTACATGTTCTTCCGCTGGCCTCTTTCCGCGATCATCTCGTCTCGGGGTTGTTCCTGCACTGCTCTGATCAGTCTGCCACATTGCAATAAAATTATAAATGTAAAAACTTTAAAACAATATCTAACTTGAAAGCACAAAATGAAAACTAAAATAATTTCTAATAAGACACCGAAAGACAGAGTTAGAGTTTCAAATATGCCTTGCATTGAATTCAGTCCTGGAAACATGTCATTGCACATTAAGGCACCCAAACATTCAATCCACAAATGATATATTTAAGTAGGCTTCTCCTATTCTGGGAAAACACAATACCTATAATGCATTCACTTGCATGTATAAAGGGAAAGGAAAACATGTTTTCATACAACGGTGACAAAGGCATCTTGGGGAAAGGTATCTTCACTTTTTATTTATGTTGTTCACCCACACCACTCTCGTGTTTTCACTAATCCTGTTTTGTCATTTTTGACCTTTCGGTGTAGTTTTTATAAGTGGCATGTATGGAATTTCCATTAATTCTGCACTTTTTCTCTTCATGCGCATGTTTCCCTGGAAATCAAATGCATGATTTAGTCCCATACATTTAAAAAGTTGTTGGATCTGTTAGCCCCCCTATGAAATTCTTGACAAGCAAGCTGGGGGCTAGAATTGTTCTAGAGCCTCAAAGGAATGCCTTGTCCCTGAAAATTCATCCTCCTTGGAGTCTCTCTGTACTGTGCTTAGAATATAATTCCTCTGCTGATCCATTGCTCAAAAAAGGCTCATTATCGCCCTTTATACCTTTGCAAAATATCACTGTCCCCTTCTCCCTTTTTCAAACTCCCCTTTAATTCCCCCATTATCCCTCTAAATCCTCTCTAAATCCCGTTTTTGCCCCTGTTTTGGCCTTGCCTACCCGTCGTTTCCCTATCGTTCCTCCCCTTGGGTCTAAAAAACGCTTCAAAAGGTGCAAAAAACTATATAATAAGGCCTAAGCCCCTTTAGCCTTGGCCCCGCGCTCCTTCTCTTCCCATAAGACCTGGCGCCAGAACCCAGAGCTAAATCCCCCAGGCGCTTACCCCCTCCAACCTTTCTCCGTGCGAAAATCCCATTTAAAATCCTTTGATAGCGCGCACTTTCAGGTTTGATACGTTTTGATTAACCAACAGATCTCGACCATCCATGGGAAATCTGATCCAACGGCGCGGAGCGCGCCCGAAATGGTGAACCCCTCCTGCACACGTCATCCGCCCAAACCCGCCGATAATGTCTGCACCGCCCATCTGCAACTGGCAGTTTTCTTCGAAATCCAGCGATCCCATTCATCCTTTGCCATGCGTCCTCCGGTACTGTTCCTGAAAACCACTTCCCTGCGCGTTATTCCCCGGATGAAAACTGGGCAGCGGAATCCGCGATCGTTGTTGGATCCCAGAGCCTTCATCTAACGGCTGTCGTCTGCCGAAGCTGCGCGTCTTTTAACACCTGTCCATCTTACCCGTGGCCCCACCTTCCTCCGTCCTTCGCCGTCGATCTTCACCCGATCGACGGCCCAGGTCTGCCCATTCATCATTGACCATTCAATCATCCCGGGACCTCCACCTCATCCGTCCACTCGGCTGTCCGTATGACACGTCACCCCACGTGCATTTTCCGTACCTGTCAACCATTTCCCCGCATATAACGTTCCACTCTTGCATTTTTCAATATTTTTTCATGCATTCTTCGCTCCGCAACGTCCGCCAACCCTACTTGAGCAGTTTTCTCACCATCCCTCTGCGTTTCTCTCGCCATGCCAGCAATTGCACGTCCATTTCTCCCGTTTTCATCACCCGCCACCTCCGTCATTCACACTCGCGGTTCTCTTCACTGTTTTCATGTTTTTGCAGGGATATTTGAAAGAAATGGCCGCCATGATCGCCCAGTTTCCTATACAACGGCCGAAGGGTGTAGGAAGGCTTTGTACTTCGGTACATTTAATGAAGAAGGCCCGTGAAGGTGAAGACTGGTCGTTTATTCAAAGAACAGGGTTTGAGATTAGTGAAAATCTTTTAGCGCCATTAAAAGCCCGAGCTACCACTGTCAGAGGAAAAATGAGAAGGCAGAGTCATCCAGTACAAGCAACAGAGGTTAGGGCATGTTAATGAAGATCTGGAGCCCTAAATCAGTGCGTTCGAAGGAAAAGCAGCAGATTACAGACCCCGAGGATCGATCAAAAGATCCTGAGCGCAGGCAAAAGGTAACATCAGGGTTTTCATCAGCAGAATGTTTTTATTCCTCGAGTACATAGCGCTAAAACAGCTTTTATTACGCACCATGACTCTGAAGAGATTTCCGCCAGACCACAGTTCAAAACCACCGGAGCATTTATGAGACAAACCTACCTATCAGTTCACTTCATTTTCTGTTCAAATCACCTGGAGTACAACAAGCCAAAATGTCAAGATCAGATCTGGAGCAGATCGTTCTCTTACTAGGAATGTGACAGAAACTAAATATGCAGCATTATCAAGCAGAATGGGCCTCGGCCCTGCATTCATTACTGTGTTTAAGGATACATTTAATTTTCACCTACCTTCTCAGTCGATCTTAGGTTTATCCTTTGCTATAAAGCACAGGAGGGAACATTGTAATGGTTGTTGATGAGAAATCAGTGGAACGCGAGTATTTTCCTCTTGAGACAAGTTCTCTGTGGATATTGTAAGATAGGCTGAGATTTGATGTATTCAGACTGAATGTTCAAGCTATGGGTTATGATGTACCTGATTAGTGTTGTTTTTAATATGACAAGCATGTTTCTTTGGATCCTGATCTAAAGAAGCTGGTGATGTTTTCCATTTCTCTGTATTTGTGATTGACTTGCTCTTATTTCATTATGTTTCTTCAGGCTAGCATCAGAAGTTTGGCATAATATTTACCCTTGGTGGGTACCTTATGTTGCTGCTCTCCCAGCCCTTTATGTTTTCTGCTTATATGTGTATCTGAATGTTGATTTCAATTGATTTAACCAGTGTAGTGGATGATATTTCCTGCTCTCTGATGTATGAATTGATGAAGTCTATGTTTAGATGTTCTTGGTAGGATTTAGCTGGAAGTTTTGGGAACACTGGGGATTAGTGTTAGCCCTGTCCACTAGGATCTTTGCACGACCAGCTAGTCTTTCTAAGTTCCCTGGTAATTACCTCCAATTCTGTCCAAGCAGGCCTGGAGTTAAATGATCTCTGGCCTGATCTATAGACAAATTTGGATGGTCCTCCCCCTTTCATTTTCAGTCCTTAATGTTCCATCCCATCTTCTACCCTTTAAGATCCAAATGCTCTAGATGACTAGCCCAATTGAAATCTTGCACATTGACTACAAGTAAATCCTTTCCTGACTCCATAGCCCAATGGCTTTGATGTTCTTTGAGTTATCTGTCTCTGCCTAAGCTTCCTCTTTGCTCATCCTTGTCTTATATTGGACCTTCTTTTCCTGATTCCCTCCAACCAAGCACAAACAATCAGACAAACAACCTTGAGCCTACAACTAGCCTAAAATCATAACACCCAAGCTTCAAAGACATAACCTTTGACTACCATAGAGAGATCCCTCTGTGGACCTAGGAGGGCTAGATCCTAAGGTCCCAAAGTGGTTCTATGTTGTCTCATCTTTTGGTCTTTTTCAACCTGGCCAAAACATGGGAACCCCAACAGGATCAACTCCATTGGAAATATCATGTTTCCTATTCAATCAAAATTTATCTCAGTTAGGGTAGGTAGGAAGGTTTTCCCTTTGCATTAATAGGGCACTTCTAGCTTGCATTTTTATTATATCTTTCAAATTTAGTGTCGTTTCAATTCGGGCATGAATTTTGGCAACTTTCAAGGTGCGAATGAACAAAGAAAAATTTTTGTGATGGATGACTGTATATGACTTCATGGCCAGAGGAAAAGGCACTAATCTACTTCTTCAAATATCTATAGTTCTCATTTACCTCATATGGAGATGGTCCCTGATTTTGAGCCAAATGTTGCAGCAAAAAGTCCCCCCCCTCCATAATTTGATATTCAATGGAAATTTCTTAAATTGATGATGGGGCATGATTATAGAACATTGGCACATACATATGTAATGGAATTCCAAGATCATGATATATGTTTGCATATGTTTATGGAGGTGGTGGAGCAAAAAAGAGCTCAAATAGAGTTGAAATTTTTCACATAAAAAGGACTGTGGGCTCGACTAATGGTTCCATTTAAAAAATGATATCTAGACAGAGAATAAGTGTAGCATGCAAACATGCATTGAAAATCCATCTGAGTTTGCATTGTATTACTTATGATGGATTCAAATTTGGGTTTCAAAATGCCAAGTTATGGCATGATTTTGTCCAGAAACCCTTAGTTGGATTCTCATAGATTTTTGTAGTTGAAATGCAATGCTTGTTTTCATTTAAATGTAGGGTTTTTAAAGCAGGGAGAAATAATGGCTGCCAAATTAATAAGCGTTTCTTTGGGAAAAATTTAAATCTTGTATTGGGTGATGAAGATAATAGAGGGTATTGAATCTTGATTCCTGACATCTAGAGAGAACCCTACAGCCTAACACAATCCAATGGAATTGACCAAAAAAACCCAAATAGAGTCAACCCTATTATAGGAGGAAGGGCCTGCAGTAAGAACTTACCATTTTGCAAGAGCTAAGGGTGAATGATGTTCTGCAAGATCTGAGGGTGAATGTTGTTCTGCAAGAGCTGAGGGCGAATGCTGAGGGTGAATGCAAATCCAATGTTGTTCTACAAGAGATGAGGGCGAATGCTGAGGGTGAATGTTGTTCTGCAAGAGCTCAGGGCGAATGCTGAGGGCAAATTTTGTTCTGCAAGAGCTGAGGGTGAATGCTGAGGGCGAATGTCGTTCTGCAAGAGCTGAGGGTGAATGCTGAGGGCGAATGTTGTTCTGCAAGAGCGGAGGGCGAATGCGCTCATGATATCAGACGTTAATGTAGCACACATGTACATTTGAACACTAATAGATTTTTGTAGTTGAAATGCAATGCTTGTTTTCATTTAAATGTAGGGTTTTTAAAGCAAGGAGAAATAATGGCTGCCAAATTAATAAGCGTTTCTTTGGGAAAAATTTAAATCTTGTATTGGGTGATGAAGATAATAGAGGGTATTGAATCTTGATTCTTGACATCTAGAGAGAACCCTACAGCCTAACACAATCCAATGGAATTGATCAAAAAAACCCAAATAGAGTCAACCCTACTATAGGAGGAAGGGCCTACAGTAAGAACTTACCATTTTGCAAGAGCTGAGGGCGAATGTTGTTCTGCAAGAGCTAAGGGCGAACGTTGAGGGCGAATGTTGAGGGAAAATGTTGTTCTGCAAGAGCTAAGGGCGAATGCGGAGGGCGAATGTTGTTCTGCAAGAGCGGAGGGCGAATGCACGCGTGATATCAGACGTTAATGTAGCTATTGCGATGGATACGAAACAATAAAATCATTTTTATGTAGCGCGCATATAAGTTTCGAATTTTTATGTAGCGCACATATAAGTTTCGTATTTTTATGTAGCGCGCATATCAGTGTCGTTATACCGATGGCGGAAAAAGCATCGCTATTGCGACGGGTACCTCCAAACGTTGCAATTGCGACACCTAGACATTGTGTCGTACTTGCGACGTTTGGAGGCAGTCGTCGCAATAGCGAAGCTTTGGGCCATAGTGTCTCAATTGCAACGTATTCCTCCAAACGTCGCAATTGCGACATGTTTATAAGTGTCAGTATTGCGACACTTTTCTATAAACGTCGGTATAGCGACGGTTTCGGGCGAGATGGAAAAAATTTGGGGAAATTTCCGACATTTGGTCAAAAGCTACGAAACCAAGTGTTAGAATTTCCGCCAAATGTAGTAGTGTGTTGTTGTGGCCTATGTCCTTGTCTAGTTGCATTAAACTTCTTTTGTGGTGCCACATTTTCTTTCTCTTCTACATTCTGAGGCCTTACTCTCTTAGGCTTCCATTTACCTTTACCTTTGTCCTTCCCTTTCCATCCTTGTTGAGATTCATTCTTACCTTTTGACTGTTCATATCAATTCTTCAGCTTCCCAATGACTTCCTCAAGTGAAAAAGGCTCATCATACTCAATCATATCCTTAAACGCTAATGGAAAGCCACTGAAAAATCACTAAACTTTATCCTTCTCATCCTCAAGATATGGTACATGCCTGAATAGCTCCAAAATTTTTGTCATGTATTCTTCATCTATCAGTAATTCCATCTTTAGCTCATATAATTCTTTTCCCTTATTGTTGTAATAGCTTTCTGAAAGGTATTTCTTCCTAAAAATACACTTGTACTTGTGCCAACTCAAGTCCTCTTTCCTGATGTTTCTAACCCGCTTCACATATTCCCATCAGATGTTTGCTTTACCTCTAAGTCTAAAGATAGCTACTATGGATTTCATATTTTCTTTGTACTCATGCAACTTAAATAAATTCTTCATCCCAAGTATCTAAGCTTCTGCCTCTTCTAGTTTCTTCAAGTCCCCATCAAAATTAGGTGAATTTGCTTTCTTAAATTCATGTGGCAAGTATCCCCGTCACTCCTCTTTTAAGGATTACACCGATGACGATCATGATGTCTATCTAAAACATAACTAGAATGTTACCTATTCTCATTACCCCTCCTATCCAGAGTGTCCAACAACCTGCCATCCCTCACTGTGTCAACTCTATCCTACCTATGTCTACCAGGAGACCTACTGTCATATCCCTCATTAGCTATGTCCTCCTACCCATGGTTGATTTGAAGTTGCCCTTGTTTCTGCAAATATGACAAGATCAGAATACGTATGGCATTGACCTCTCCTTGTTTTTCTCGTTTCTGTATGAGTCTTTCATTATCTACCTTGAAAATCCTATTTCTTCCTTTAGGATCTTTAATGTGTTTTCCAAATCAGAAGAGTGCCCACCATGCTACTCATATGACTAATTGGGAGAGTCTCTGTAGTCTACCACCTTTCTATTCATCTTTGATCTCTTTTCCTGTGAAGAATAATATGTCAGCTAAACCAAATCATAATAAGCCAACATACCTTAGTGTAGTTTTGGGAGGATACATCCTACAAGATCAACCAATCAGCGTAATACATGTGTATACATAGTCATAACAACCTATAAAATTGTAACACATGGTATATTAGCGCAAAACATCACTTTAGTTGGAGTCCAGTCATCAATGCATGACCAGACCAAATACACACCATGACCTAATGCATGACAACCTCAACCATACCAATGAAAACTTGATCACATGCACCCACATGACATGTATAACTAAGCATGAATGACCAACGCATGTTCAACATATAGCAACATGTAATAAAGCATACACGGACAAAATTTAAGTATGACCAATATGTAACCTAGCATAAAGAAGCAATGCATGTACAACATGTAGAAACATGTAATAAAGCGTGCACGAACAATACAAAAGCATTAACGACACATAATCAACCATACACTCATGACAACATGTTGACAAAAAAACCATCAACCCTTCCATAGAGACACCACTGCCGCCATGGCCAACACAACACGGATGCAACAATCACATACACCATAGGTATGAGAAACACATATACAGCCAACAAAAAAGTATGGCAAACACACTACCCATTATTCCAAGGGTTCAAACATGCTCAAATACCACTCTGTAACACCCTCTTCCCATATCTACCCATAGTAACCAGCCAACCAAGGTAAACCGGTGACAAGAAGCTACTATGATCAGATTCAACCTCCTAGGTGAGCTTGATGAAGTGGAATCGATGGAAACACATCACACAGACCTTGTACATCAACAATAACACCCCCAAGAGCCAACCTATACATTAAGGCATCCTTCCCCTGGTTCCCATTGACCTATTTTTCTTCTGGGCCTCTGGACGCATACACATGCCTCCAAGTTGGCGTCTTATATGAGGCTCTGGACGCATGCATAAGCCCACATGCCAGCATCCAGGGACTAAATTACTCAGTTTTGTGCCATCGTCCCCTAGATTTGAGCCACTTTTTCAGACCCAGAACCCAGTGCTCTTCTTGGAACTTCATGACAAGTTCAAAGATGAATTATAATGACCAAAAAGTGATATATTTATAAAAATATTCGTGGGGACTAAACTAGATCCCTACTAGCTGTGACAAGAATTTCATCAAACATGTCACAAACATGAAAGGTACATGTATAGACAACAAAGTGAAGCATAAGGGTCTCATACTTATCTGAGAATCATTAAGAAGCATTTCTCCCTTACATCATTAGCTATAGTACCATCTATTTGACCATAGATACATTGTGCATTCATTTACAAGTAAAAACATGGAGAGATCCATACATCATTAGTGTTAAAATACATGCTTCTAATCAACATAATAACAACATAAATACCATCGATACAACAAACATAGTATCCACATATAAACCAATTCATTTATACATAAAATTAGCAAAGGAATGAGCTTCTCATTAGTGAATGTAAAAGAAAACCGGAGATGGGACTACCACATTCCACCCAACCATAGATTAGCTGAGCCAGATATCTCTTCAACCAATCACCCCCATGCCATATTCCAAGCATCAATTTGGGACTCAAACCGAAAGAACCAACAGGGGAATCCCGAGGCTAAACCACCTCACCATCATCAAAAGAAATCAAGATTTACCGTGATCCACACCGAATCACTAGGCCAACACAATAAACATGTTATAACTGGATTTATCATGATCTCCACCCGATCACTAGGACATCACAAGCATGGATACCAACATATTCTCTCCGCCTACACCGTGAGTAATTTTCTTGTCTCATAGTCTCTCAGGATTTACCACAATCCAGAGTCTCAATGAGGGATCACTAGGCCCTAAACTGATACATACTCTCCAATATTTACCGTATATCCCAACTCGATATTCTTAGGCCTAATGGAGAGCAAAAAACATCTCAGGCTTTACCGCAATCTGCATCATATCACTAGGCCTTAAACTAAGGAAACACAATATCTGACTTTACCGCAACCCACAATCCGGTTCAAGGGTTACTAGGCCATGCATAATATCATTTTGGATATTCACCTCACTCAACTACAAATCCATCTGACACTCTAGCTAAACCAAAACATGAGAACTCCACAACACCATGGCTATCTAGAAGTGGCAAGGCTAGGCTGAAAACATTGTCACACCTGGAAACCCATGGCAAGACAGAAAAAAAAACCACATACAATACCATGCATGCCATATATAGCAAGAAAATCACAAATTCAAATCAATACCTACAAAGAATCCCGCTATAGCTGCTTGATTCATGCTCCTCGCTTGATTCCTCCTTCTTCTTTCTTTCTTGCCTTTCTTGGTCCAATGCCAAAGTGCTCCAAGAAACTCTAAGTGTCCAAAAGTGAGTGAGAGAGAGAGAGAGAGAATAATGAGAGAGCTCCAAAACTGAACTGACAAAAGGTACCAACTGATCCTCATAATCGTTTTTATCAATTAGGCCTCCATTTTCTCCATTTTCCATTATTTTCGTTCATTTTCCTCCTCACATGCAATCTGTGACCTTTCACCTTCCTTTTCTCCTATTTCCATTATTTTCATAAATAAATGTACCAAATATGCCATTTTCCTTTCGAAATCCTTTGCCTTTTCCTTTTCCAATTTCATTAGCCACAATAAACCAAATTGAACACCCACTAGGATGTTTTGCCCAACATCCAGCTTGGACTAAGTGTCCCATCAACCGTGGTTATTGTTTTTAGCTGCATTACATGGAATTTTCACCAGGTTTGTTACAATAGCCTCTTACAGGTGGATGCTTGCGTACTATTAAGAGTTTGCAACAACACAAAAATGTGATGAATATTTTCTTTATATAATAAGAAAGAAGATAAATACAAAAACAATGATGGTTTTCTCCCAAATTGGGTTTCCACCTAAACGTCCTATTGTTCTATGTGTGATTGCTTATGTGTTGTGATTTATTTGTTCCTTACTGCATTCTATATATTAAATGAATGAATAATGTAATGGTTTAGTTAATTCACTGATGGAATTCATGAAAAAATAAGTAAAATGGGTGTACAATGTTTGCATTCACTAAAAGAGCGTACATACGTGGGTTGCATAACTAACAATAGCGTAAAAATTTGGAATAAGAATTGAAAAGTTTTATTGAGTTAAAAATACAGATTCACCACCCCCCCCCCCTCTTAGTATTTTTCCTAACAATATATATTGTATAACTAGAACCATTCCAACCATCTAGCTTCAGCTATGGAATGCTTACGATCTAGTAATGAACAAAATCTTGTTTTTATTGGAAAAGTGGGCCATAACCCTTTAGAATTTTTGCTCAATTTCTTTGTAATCCCTTCAATGACTATTTTGTAGACAACTTCCTTAATTTCTATTATCTCTGGTATACATCTTGGTAACAAGTGAGGGCCAACTTCAAAACTAAAAATCCCAAAATAAGGGAAAAAATATCTACAAACCAATTTCTCACATTTTTAAAAGCATTCTTAATTTCCTAGGTTAGCTTTGGGGCATTTTTGTCAAAAAATATTTCATATAATGGGGCCATAAGGAAGTGAAAGATACCATTTGATGGTTTTTAGTGAAAGAGAGTCCTAAATCCTAGTGTTGTGCAAGGTGTTTCTACCTACACAAGTGATTAGAAAATGTTAGAATGTGAAAAAAGAAAAGAAAACATACAACAATGAAGCAACATTCAATCATGAAGGAATGAGAAACTACACGAAACAAGAACGAAAAACAAATGAATGGGAAGCATGAAATCTTTTATTAATGTTGTTAGAAGATACGATAATTGTTTTAGATACACGATAGAAGATCTACGGGTAGTGAACCATTTGGAATCTCCTAGAGGAGGGTCCTCTTTTTATCTCTTTGTAGGTGTTATCTCTCCAAAATAAACTTTGAAAAGAACAAATGGCATAGCTCCAAATTTGTCAAAGAAATGCTAGAATTGAGAGGAAATTTGGTCAACATAAAATTTCACTATTCTTCATTGTTCAAATGGCTCAAAATTTTGTAGTATTTATAGATCTATCTCATGGTTGTGCCCATCATGGCCCATTAATGGGATTTGATTCTAGTGTTGGCTTCCCACGCTTGGAGGATATGTGGGAAGTACTTTGGGGGGCTCTTATACTCCTGCAGGTGTGTAGAAGCTTAGAGTTGAGCCATTTGAGCCATATACTTACACTCAAACACAAATCCTCATGGTTTCTTATGCTAATGATCCTTGAAATTTAGTTTTCTATGGATCCACATAGTTGTCGAAGAAATAGTTGTGCATACCCACACAAAGTTAAAAGGGTGAATTTGCATGACTTAGTTAAGAAATTATCTATGGAAATTAACCAACTGCATTTGGGAAGATAAATATTTACTTTAGGAACCTTTGCTTTGCTTGATTTTTTGACATTTTCCAGCAATCATCAATGCATATGTATAAGCCATTTTTTTGAGATAACATATATCATAGAAATGATTTCTATACCTTTTCTTCCATACATCTTGAGTGGGCCTAATGGTTAAGAGAATGTGTTTCCTCATAAGAGATGACTTGTTCAAAACCAAAGGAGGTTTTTATGTATGCCTTTGTAGACTTAGCAGTTAAATCGCTACATGGAGGTGAGTCCCTAATCCTACAAACAAGGGGGTCTCATACACCAATTTGTTGTCCGGCTTGGTCATGACCTTAAAATTGGATTATAATAATAATAATTAGGATGAATAAGATAATCTTCTTGTAGGATACCCCCTTTGGAATATCTCAATTTTCTCCATGAAATTTCTTATTTTTTCTAAGTTTTTTCAATGAGGTATTTAAAAAAATAGTTTGTGTGCTTATGGATGCAGGGGTGTTCTTTTGCATTCCATTTAAAACAAGTATGCAAAGTTCAAAATAGATGTTATGAAATTAATTCAAATCAAAAACATGTAATCCGTGTTAAACTCAAAGAATATACATACCACTAATAGGGTATTGCAACAAAAATATTAGAGAGAAATATGTTGATAAATGAAAGAAAAATTTTCACAAACACATAGACTGTAGGTGTATTATACACAGGAAATTCCTCTATTAATAAAAGATTGATAATATGCTCTAAATTTCCATGATTCAACAAATGAATCACCCACATTGAATATGCAATGTGTTGTTGAATAAGTAATGTAATGTGGCTCGTATGGATGCCTGTATTTCCTGTAATATATGGATCGATTTAGAAATGGAATGACACACAAACAATAGTTCTAATATCCTTTGTTTACCACCCGTAACACACAGAAAACACACTAAATAAATTGACACTATACATAGGCTTTGATTTTAAAATATATGTGAAGTCTGCCATTAAAACTCAGCTCATCTCTTCTTGGGAATATACCATATAGAATAGAAGGGAACTAGACTTGTATAGATAAGTATGCACAACAAATAAGGAAATATTTTATGTGAGGGTTTAACCCTGTTCCTTGGCCTGTCCTTGGTACATGACAAATCACCCAATATTTGCTCACTTTGCGACAATAAACAACGTGAATCCCTTTGAGAAGTAGTTCAAATAACAGCGGAGTATGTGGCTACCTCTAGAGTTTGATTTGATGACCAATGTTGTTGGGAATAAGGAATACCAAGAGACAACTTAAACAATCAACTGATAACACTTAAATAATTGCTCAGTATTTGAAGATGCCTTCTTATTTGTCAACAATAAAGTGTAGTGTCATAACTTGAATGATTCTACTCCAATATTAACTAGGGTGTATAGTTTCAACACCAAAACCAACAACCATAACGAGGGTTTCCACAAAACTTACTCTTTTCTCAAGAGCTCCCCTAAAATCTATTTCTCAAGTGATCAAATGAAAGAATGAGGAGAGCCTCCTAATTTCCACTTTTTATTAGTTGACTTGTGCCTTTTACCACTCATTTCTCCCTTTTAATTTATTAAATTCAATTTTAGTTTCTCATACTTCATAATTATGAAGTTAATTTTTGTTTATCTAGGATCGACATCCTGTTTTCTCCACTTTAGCTCTTATAAAGTTTCTTTTAGGAAATTTTTGTTCCCTTTATTATTTTTCCTCGTCCTAGCCTATGAGAACTTAATTATGCTAGTGGAATCCCCCCTTATATCTCCTAAGTGGATGAGGAAGTTACAGTACTCCCTGCCCAAGATTACTTGTACTCAAGAAAATTCAATATAGGATGTTGGAGCACCTGTTATCCTTCCCATGTGGCATCTTCGATAGGTAGATCTTTCCATTTAACCAAGTGATCTTTAATAGTCCCGTTGCTTACCTTTCATTCCCTCACCTCCATAATTTCTTCAAGAACCATAATCAACTACCCTTCTTCATCCAATGGTGGTAGCTTAGTAGAAATGATGATGTGTTGCCACATGGAATTCTTAATTCATCAAACATGGAATACATCATGTATTTTTCACCCCTCTGGAAGCTCTAGCTCGTATCCCACCTCTCATATATGCCTTCAAATATTGTAGGGTCCATAGAATCTGAGTTTAAATTTCTCTTCCCTTTTAATTTTAAATGATTATTGCTGGTAGGGATGCATATGAAGATATAGCAAGTCCCCCACCCCAAATCTACACTCCACCTGGTGTATGTCTGCATAAAATGTGTTGATTTTAAGCCATTTGTAAATTACCTTTGAGGATTCACACTATGTCTTATCTCTTGGCTCTCCTAAATCCAATCCTTAGCTTTAGGTGCCAAATTGTCCCCAAACACTTGATCCAAAAAAGTTGGTGCATCATACCTATACATGGATCTGAAAGGTGTCATCCTAATCGACATGTGATATGTGGTGTTATAACAATGCTCTCCCAAGTGTAACCATTTTATCCAGGATTTCTGCTATTATGACACATATTTTCTCAGATATCCCTCAAGCCATTTGTTTACTATCTTGGTTTATACATTTTTCTATGGGTGATATATAATACTCAATGTTAACTCTGATTTGACCAACCTAAACAACTCCTGCCAAAATCCTCCCATGAATCTATTATCCTTGTTGCTGACAATGGTATTTGGCAATCCATGCAATCAAAATATCTATTTGAAAAATAAATATGATACTTGTGTTGTCGAGTATTGGGAAGGTATGATGAATAAGTGTGAAAAATTTGTGAGCATGCCAACCACCACATAAATGAAGACCTTCCCCTACACCTGAGGTAACCTATGATGAAATCCATCGAGATGATTTCTAATCTTTTCTTGGAATGGGAAGTGGATGAAGTAACCATATGCGATGAGTATGCTCTACTTTATTTTGTTGGAAAATGTTGAATTCCATCATGAATATCAACACATATATCTTAAGGCACTTCCATGTGAATATTTCCTTGATATTCCTGGAAGTTTTCCAATACTAAGGGTTCCCTTCCATTGGTGAACTATGCGCTGCATGCATGATCTTTTCCTTAAGATCAGATTATGGCACTAGGTAGATCCTGTGTTTGTAATAAATGATGTCATTAATAACTTAGTACCTATCATCCTGGGTTAGTCCATCAAGGATATCACAAGAAAATTTATTCTTGGAGTACTCAACAAGGAGATATTTCTAGTAAACCAAAATCTCCATGAGAGAGAGGGTGAGTGGTACTCTATTGTTAGTATGAATCCTTTTTCGAAGTGTACGAAAAAGGACCACTTTAGCTACGCATAACTAATAGCCCTAACAACAAAAGTGGCTACCAATATCTTCAGATCTGTAGTTAGTTGATCAAGAAAAGAGCTGCAAAAAACCAGATCTATGCATAGAAAGACATTAAGCAGTAAAAAGAAGGGTTTGCTCCATATACCAATAGACAAGACAAGAACAATTTTTGAAAGAATTTTTTGTATTAAGGGCACCTGGGAGGAAAACAAGAAGGTGTATTCAATTCTCCTCAATGGGATGGGTTCTTGGAAGTCCTCAGCACTTCAGATCTAGAATCTCTCTCTCTTGTTGGTGTAGAAAACCCACACAAATAATATAACTCAAAGGGAGCTCACACAGCAAATAGTGGAAAAATGTGACCAAGTGTATAGATCCAGAGTGATCTAATAGGCAACAAAAGGTGAAGAATGGTAGGAAAAAACCCTCCTATTTATAACAAAATATTGGGTCATTCTAGATCTTGGTGCATGATTAAAATAATGTTAACCAAATCTAGATCCACCTTTTATGGAATATTTTATTATATTTTTTGGAGGGAAAAAGTATTTGACTTGGTTCAAATCCCTTTATTTATCAAAAATAAATAAATAAATGATTTATTTATCCTTTTAAGGAAGTGGTTGAAAGATAATCAAATAAATAATGATTTATTTAATTATTTGTGGGTGATTTGGTCATATTTAACAAGGAATATTATCTAAATAAGATTTAAATAATTATTCCTAGAAAATAATAAGATAAATAAAAGTTTATCTAATTAATTTCTTTGTTTTTGGGTTAAACATGACTGGGAATAATAATTAAATTATGGTTTAATTAATTATTCCATGAGGAAAATCAAACAAATATAGGTTTGTTTAATATTTCCTTTTGGGGTTTCGTGTTTAGACCATAAACAACCTAATAAATGTGGTTTATTAAGTTATTTAACATAGTGAAGGCAATTTTACTTAGGGTAAAATTGGTATTACATGGTGTACTTGGGTCCATCTAATGATAATAGGTTAGATGACCAAAAAATGGTGTAACATCTATAAAGGGAATCTGATACCACATTATTCTTGCCCTTGACATACTAAAAAAAAACATGTGCTTGAAGTTTACTGATCCACCTCTACTTTCACTCACTTTACTCTTTCTACTCCCTGAGGAACCTTAAAGTGTTATGATATGTCTTCACCTTAGAATTGTTCGCCACCAAGTATTTTCTGAATTTGGCCAATGCATGCATGATTTCCAACATATAATTTCCATATATAAAGTAATTCTAGTCATCTTCCATGAGTTTTAGACTCTCAAAAGAAATGGTATGGTTATTCTACATCAACATGAATCCTATCCACGTCATTGACACATCACACTCAAGCACAAATGACTGAGTGAAGTCTGGTAAAGATATCATAGGACATGAGCTCATCACCTGTTTCATCCTCTCAAAGGTCTCCCATGCCTCATTTTTCCAACTGAAATCTCCCCTCTTAGTGATTTTTGTAAGAGATTCCATTAGTTATGAGAACCCCTTAACAAACTTATTGTAATAAGTGCAGAGGCCTAGGAAGCTTTTCAACTTTGTCACATTCCTGGGGCTAGGACACTGGATGATTTCCCTAATTTTATCCTAGTATACATGGACCCCATCTCCCTTGATCACATGTCCCAAATAAATCATACTAGTCATACCAAACTCACATTTGTACCTCTTTTTGTAGAGCCAATATTATTCCAAAATTCCCAACACCTAGTCCAAGTGCCTGAGATGATATTCAAATGTCTTATTGTAAATGAGTATGTCATCAAATAATACCAACAAAAAATTACAATTTTTTTATTGAACACATGGCTCTTGCAATAATTAAAGGTAGCAAGGGAATTTGTTAGCCCAATTCGCATAACCATAAACTCAGTGTGCCTATAATGGCACTAGAAAGAAATATTTTGGATGTCCTCTTCCCAAACTCTGATCTAGTGCTAGCTTAAACATAGTTTTACTTCGAAAAGTATTTTTATCCATTCAAATATTCCATCATCTCATCAATCCTCAATGTTGAATACCAGTTTTATATTGTTTCTTATTATATTCCTAATAATTGATACATATCCTCATGGTTCCATATTTCTTCTTGGAAAACACTACTAAAGAGGTAAACATACTAGAACTAGGATGAATATGGCCCAAGGTAAACAACTCCTTGATATTTTTTTCTATCTCATCCTTGTATACTCTGGGATAAAGGTAAGGGTTGGTCATAACTACCTAAACCCCCTCCTTTAACTCTAGAACATGCTCAAATCATCTATCTGGAGATCTACTTGTAGGAATATCACCAAAAACTTTCGGATGTTTAAGAATTAAAACCTAGATATCGTATGGATGTGGCTAAGGCTAATCTAGTAGCGCCTTGTTAGAAATGTGGCACTCAACTTTCCACTCTATATCCCCATGTTGTAGCACAGCCTCCATACTGTGAGATGACACTAACTTGGATGGATATTGGTGTGTGGCCTACAAGACTACCTTTTTTCCATCATGGTTTTTGAGCTCCATCACTGTCTTCCTGATCAATAGTGTATATTTGAATGAAATAAAGCCACTGAACTTTGAGTACCACATTTGTATCTGATACATCTACCACAAAGAAATAATCTGTCAACATGTACTTTCCCATGGTTATTTTGAGTTTGGGAATCCATATAGTGCACTCCATCTGTTAATCACTCAATATGATCATTGTGAAACCATCAAACTCCTCTTTAGGAATCTCTCGCCGATCCACCATAGTTTCATCTATAAAGTTATGGGATGCCCCACCATCAATCACAATTATCACCTTATGTCCCAATAGAACCCTTATGACTTTGAATGTCTGGTATCTAGAATGTTCTAACATGGATGCAATAATAGGTACTTTAGCCCTACCTTATTTTGTCTCCTCACATGCTGCATGGTGCCTTGCTCCTATACCTATCCCTGTACCAACTACTCATCATTGTCACTATCTAAATAAACCTTAATGTAATGGGCCTTTTGTCACCTTGTCCTTCCCTGAACACCTGCGCCCTGATATCCAAGGCTGTTGATAGATAAAACATAGTATTTATCCTCCTTTATTTCCAGGTCTCCTCATCTAGTTTTTGTTTTCTAGTCCACTCCTTTTTAAATGGTTTAACTTCCTTATTCTTATAGGGGGAGGATTGTTTAGGAGGAAATCTTCTCCTAGGAACAACATCCTGCATGTCTATATCTTTGTTGATTGCATCCTATAGAGTGGTAGGCTTATAGGACTTAACCCAACCACATAGAGGCTTAGATAACCCCTATAAAAAACATCACCAACCTTGCCTAAAATATATCGGTAACCATCACTGCTAACTTCTGAAATTTTGGAATATATGACTTTGCATTGCCAATCTTCTTGAGATGTGACAACTCTCTAAAGTGAATCTCCAGGTCCATCTTATCAAATCATTCGATGGGATTATATGTAAACTCGTAGTATGAGGTTATGATGGCATGACCAAAGTCAATAACCCATGGTACCACCAGTCATGGGACTCACCATCCAAATGTAAAGTAGGAAACTTAATGGCATCTATCTCTGTCATATGATGGATATGGAAATATGTGTCTAGCTATTGAACCCATGATATGGATGAACATTTTGAGGAATAATGAAAGTTTGAAATGATCATTTTCCCCAGTGTTCTTTGTAACTCTTGGTTCCGTGTTATAACCTTCTTGTCTCCCTTAGGTCTGTTTATACATTTAAAATTGCAGAAATATTTGAAACTCATGACAACTTGAAATTATTCTCCCAACTACATATACTCATCCAAGTATGCCCTAAAAGCCTCATCCTGATCAACCTACACCATTTGGCCTATTGTTGTCTCCTCTAAAAATTGCGGCACAGAGGGTCTAGGTTTCTTGTTGTATATGTGTGGGTGGTTTCACACAATTTTGAATGCATGGATACCTTCTTCATTAGAGCCTTCACCATTATGGTTTGGATTTGGTTGATTAGCCACCTAGGTTTCTGTCCCTTGGCCAAGTAATTTATAATGGGAAACATACTATTGTTTTATGCATCCCCTTTGTCCCCCATAACCGCCTTACCTTTTTCAAACTATACTTATTCCTCTTCTTCTGCTTCAGTAATTTATTCTCCCTCTTCTTCTACTTCAAGAAATGATTCTTCCTCTAAAATTGGAGTGGGTTCGCTGACCTTGTAGCTTCTCTTATAGGTGATATGTGGGAATTTTTCAAGATTAATCAAACTACTATTATAAATTTCCCTCGAAACCACACAACTGTACAAGACCATGCTCTATACCACTATATACCCCATTTGGAATATCTCAAATTTTTCCATGAGATTTCTAGGTTTGTCTAAGTTTTATCTTTGAGGTGTTTTCACAAAAAATTTGTGTTCTTATTGTTGTAGTTTTTTCCTTTTATTCCATTTAAAGCAGGTATGCACAATCCTAAATAAATTCTATGAAATTTCTTCAAAACAACATCATTTAATTCGTATTAAACTCATAGAATATACATACCACTAATAAGAACTTGGAACAACAATATTATAGATAAATATGTTGATATGTGAAAGCATATTTTCACAAACACTTAGGTTATAGGTGTCTTATACATAGGAAATTCCTCCACTAATAGAAGACTGATAATATGCTCTAAAATTCCATGCTTCCTTTAACAAATAAATCTCCAACATAAGATATGAAATGTGCTTCCTAATTAGAAATGTAAGGTGGCTCGTATGGTTGTAGGTATCTACTACAATATATGAATCGATTTGGAAATGGAATGGCACACAAATTGCAACTCGAATCTCCCTTGTTTACTTCCTATAACACACCCAAAACAAAACAAATAAATCAACACTATACAAAGTATTTGTTTTGAAAATTTAAGAGAAGTATTCCATAAAAACTTAGCTCATTTCCTCTAGGGAATAAACTACGAATAATAGAAGGGAACTTGACCTATATAGAGAAGTATGCGCAACAAATAAGGAAGGATTTTATGTGAGGGTTCAACCCTATTCTTTGGTATCTCCTTGGAACCCAGTAAATCACCTATTATTACCTCCCTTTTCCACAATAAACAACTTGAATCCCTTTGAGAAGAAATTTGACTATTAGAGGAGTATGTGGCTACCTCCAAAGTTCGATTTGATGACAAAAATTGCAGGGAATAAGGAATACCAAGAGGCATCTTGAATGAATTGATAAAACTTCAATAATTGCTCAATCTTTGAAAATTCCTTCTTATTTTTCAACAATTGAGTGCAATGTTGGAACCTAAGTGATTCCACTCTAATAATAGATAGGGTGTATAGTTTAAACACTAAAACCAACAACCAGAATGAGGGTTTCCAAAAACCCTATACTCTTTTCTTAGGAGTTCCCCCAAAACCTATTTCTCAAGTGATCAAACACAAGAATGAGGAGAGTCTCCTCATTTCCCCTTTTGTTTTATTAAAGTTACTGTTAGGTTCTCATACTTTATAATTTTGAAGTGACTTTTTGTTTACCCAGAAAAAATGTCCCCTTTTCTCCACTTTAGCTTTTATAAAGTGTTTTCCTAGGTGATTTGTGTTCCCTTGATTAAGTTTCCTTGTCCTACCCTATGGGAACTATTATCACTTAGATAAAACCCTAGTCGTGGGAAAAAATCTAAGGTAACTATTAAGATGCATTTTTGCCCAAATTTTCACGATAAATATCACATAATTATATGCTTGTACCTAGTGTTTTGGTCCTTTTAAGTTGATGATTAGAGGCATTTAGAGACAATAGCTATTAATTTATGAATTCTTCTTATCAGTTAATTTGATGAGTTTTTAGTGTGTAAATTTCATTAATGAATGCCTTCTTAGTGGCAGGTGAATAGGTCTGGTACAGGAATTCATTTGAGTACGAACTCACCCCATGCAAGGGGCAGTAGCTTGGGCTCAACGTCAAATATTGAGAGCTATGTGTTAGAACTTTGCCTAGTTTTAGGATGAGGTTGTGCACAAAACAACAACTACACAATGCTATTTTTATGGGCCAACAACAAGAAGCACAGTGGGCTGGAGTATGCAATGGGTCAGCAGCAGGAGTCATATTGGAAACAAGTTGTGACCTTGTTCAAGAAGGCCAACAATATGGTGGTGGTTGCTGGGTTGCATTCTTTCACCGTTTTCCCCATTAGAAGAGAGAAATGGAGAAGATAGCTCATTTAAGCATATTGTTTTTCTTCATTGTACACGAGAACCTCCTCAGCAACGAGGCATGAAAAGTTCGAGAAGAAAAAAATCTCCAACAATATGATCGCCATTTTCTCCAAATCATACTATCCATATTATGCCCGTGCAAAGAATGTTTTCAAGGAGTTAAATGTGACAATGTATGTTGTGGAGCTTAATTTGAGAGATGATTCAATAGGCTTTAAGCTCCATGGTGGGATGACACACTGTGCCACAAGTCTTCATAGATGGAAAACATATTGGTGGCTCTGATGATACTCTGGAGGCATATCAAAGTGGTCAGTTCGCTAAGCTTGTAGGCCAGACAGATGAAGAAGATGTTGCTATGTCCCACAAGATTGAACACATCGCCTTATCGCTATAGGGGAAAATATTCAACAGTAATATCTAATCTGCCTCTATGGATATCGAAGCAAGGAAGTTGGAGTCATAGATAGTGAATATATGAAGCATAAAGGAATAACATCACTTGGGGTTAGACGATTATAAGTTTGAATTCTAGGCATAATTTGGACCGATAAAGTATCATATTACTGAGGATCCATCAATGAACGCCACGCCTCTTAGTTCTAGTAAATGGGATCAACGATTAAATGCTACAAATAGTTAGATGGAAACACCACTACAAAGTCAGAGGAGGGGCATGCTTCTGTTAGAGGTAAGGAATGGTTATGAATGGGATATTGGGAATTTACAGGAAGCAAGAAGACCTGATGTTGATTGCTTCTGGAATGTTGGTCGTATATATATATATATATAGGAGCCAACAATGCATTAACACACAGTATAGTGGTCCATCTATGGATGTTCTTTCCTATGCTGACTGGGTAAAAGAAGATGTGTGATTTGAAGTCATACTTGTGAAAATATTTCCTTCTTCTCTTCATGGATTTCCAAGGTTGAATTGAAGGTGAGGGTGGTGTATCCCATCTTCCATTGTTGGGGGTTGACCTTCCATTTCGGGTTATTCCAAGTATTAAGGAACTTGGTCAAACACGCATGGAAGCTAGGGTGTGATGGTGCACGATGTGAATAAGGATTTATAACAACAAAAATGGAGATTTGTGCTATGGATTTATTTCTAGAAGTGCCATTCAACAAGACTTACAATAAAATTTCTATAAACAACATCAAATGCGAAGAGTGAGGGCACCTATCTATATGTTGCGTGAAAGGAAGCAATCCAATATTTTTCTAGCATTGGAAGGGTCGACAATTCAAAGGGAATTGTGATAACTATGGCGAACAAAATGAAGCTTTCCAGCTGTGCGATGCCCCAACCAGCAGTTCGTTTTCAAATTACTTCTAGAAGAAGATCACCAACTCGACTCCAATTGGAAACAAATCCTTTCATTTTGATCTCAATCTATTTATATTATATATTCATATGCTCTGTAACAATTAGACCATTTAATTAGAGCAGCATCGCTGCTATAAAAATTATGGTTTTACATCGATTTAGGGGAGGGACTGCTGTGTAAAAACTATAACATTGTGCCTGTGACTTGTGTAATTTGACTTCCAAATGATGTCTTAAATATACATGGTTGCCTTCAAGTTGTGAGCAGAAGCATTGTTGCCATGATTCATTTCGAATTTTGTCTTTGGTGTTTTGAATCTCTCTTCTTTCATTGTAGTAAGTCAGCTTACTCTAGGTGTGGGAGGGCCCACCACTTCTGGAGATGAGCTTCATTAAACAGTGAGATAGCTAGATTACATAACTTAAGGATTGCTCTCCTATGTTAAAGATCTTTGATTCGTTTTATAACCTGGTTCACATTTTAACACAGAGCCATGCTCTGTTTCTATATTTGAATCACATTTATTCATATTTATAATTGGAGAATCTACGATATAGGAATATAATGATTTATGAGTTTGATTGAAATTAGAACAGATTTTAATGCTTTGAATTTTAGTATGTTAATATTGCCAATTTAGAATACTGATTCAAGGCTTGCATTACTTAGTTTATGTTAAACATTTGCAATATTTAAGGCTCATTTGATTTGTTTATGCATCCTGGGACTTCACTTAGTAATTAGATCTCTTTTAAATTAGAATATTTCTTGTTTTTCATAGTGTAATCAATTTATTTATAAGAGTAAGTCTGAGTGTGAATTTGATTGTGTAGGTAGAGATATCAAGTCTAATGCAGAGTTATTTAGCTTTCATTATGAGTTGCATGGTTTCGAAGAGTGAGCTTGCTTTTGAATAAGTCATTTCATCTAGATTAAAGTCTTTGAATTGAAGGTATCTGATAGATGATTGGTAATGAGATTTTTAATAGGATCTTTTAGATGTTATTTTACATGAAGTGAAGTGGTTTTCTTCCAGAAATAGTTAGAACTTTCCTTTGTTAGTTTAAGGTGTGAATTTATCATTAGAATAATGTGTTTCTTTTCGTTATCTCAAGTTTAGTTTCAAGTTAATGACAGGAGAAAATAGATTAGGGTTTTCAAGATATCATAAGAGATTTTAAAAGTAGAATTCTAAGGTTATCCAGCTACAATGTGAGAATGTTATATGATTGAGGATTGCTTTATATTTCCTTATATTTTCATTGCAGTATGGAGTTTGCAATAAATGCTAAATATAGTTTAAAGTACAAATTCTTCTTAAGTACAAAACCATTTGAATAAATAGGAATCTTAAATTACTTTTATAAATTGAATGTGATTATTGGTTTTGCCTCGTCAAATAGTGAGATTTCTTTATATTTCAGAAAATTGAATTTAACTATTAGGATTGCAGAAATCTTGAATATGATAGCTTGATAAAATTGGTTAAGTAGGTCCCCTTTTCAAGATTGTTTATCTACCCGCAAATGTGTGTTTCATTCCAGTACCTAGTTTATCATTACAAAGGAATATTTATACTATGAATTTAAGTTGAACCAAAAATGTAGTACAAATCGCGCTTATGAATCCCAGATTGACAATTAAATATTAAGATATTTAAATCACTAATTAAAACTCTCAACAGTAACCTCAAAACACTTTGAGGTTGAAAGCTGGCCCTTCAACCTAGAGATGGATCTTTCCCTAAAACTCAAGTACTCAAGGTCACAATAGTAGAAGGTTTACCAATAAGTCCCATGGTAAGATTTATCTAAGAATGATTGATTTTGGCTGGACTATGAGAAAATTCCACCATTGGGCATGGAGACTGACCCAATCAGGCTTTATATAATTACAGGTTCAGTGAGCAAAACACAAAAGCAAGGTAATGATAATTCCTTTGACACTTTAAGGAATTTGGAAGAAAATTTAAGGAAATCAATGCAATGTTAAGTGAAAAAAATTTATTAAATGTTTGAGAATAAATAAACAAGAGAATAAACATATGAATCCCAATTTCAAACACTCAGTATTTCAGACATGATGAAATATAAAACCAAGAAGACAAACGTGGAATCATAACATAAAAATTAATGTAAACTGCTCATGAAGAATATTTTCATTAAAATATGCTCAATAATACACAAAATAATATATATTTCAAATAAATTCAAACCTTGTTTCATTTTATATAAACTGTCTTTATAGAACATACCATAACTTAAAACAATTTTCTAGCAAAGCTTAATTACAAAATCTAAAAATAATAACATACTTTATCAAATATATGCATATAGAAAACTTCCTAATCTTATTTGAATCCAAATATCATGTTGTTTCTAGAGTCATGGTTGGAGGTAAGGATTACCAAGTCAAATTTGATGAGGTGGCATCCAAGTCAACAACTGTCCATGAGATTTTCGTTGACGAATTCCTGAAAAATAGGGTCCAATGATCCCTTCAAAACTCCAAAACTATGATATATATTAGAAAAATGAGAGAGAATTTTTTAAATGGGTCCTTTACAGACAAAAAGCTCTTTCGGTTTTGAAACGTTCATTTTAAGTTTTTTGGATAGTGTTCCCAAAATTACTGTGTTGTACAGTAAAAAACAAAGTTTTAAACTGCCCATTTTTACAAAAATGCGTTGCTACTCTGATTGTTAGTGCAATTTCCATTTTTTATTTTCAAACACATGATAACAATGAAACTCCCATTGTCAGTGCATTTTTTAAATTTTCAAAACTTCAGTAACACTGGCACTCCTGTTGTCAGCGTTTTAAACCTTTTTATTACAAATTTCCGTTGACACTCCCATTGTCAACACTTTAAAAAATTATAGACTAAAAAATGTGACAACAGGAGCTTAATTAGGCTAGTGGAATCTTGCCCTTATGTATCCTAAGTGGATGGGGACATTACACTTCTAGTGTCCAAATCTAATTCATTAAAGGTAAAGGATTTATTGTGAAAACAACATCTACTAAATATGCAGACATATAGAACCCTACTTCAAACCCAAGAGGATATTCCAATGAATATTACTCCATGATGAATATTTGTAGAAAGGATTTGTGCCTAGTTGAAAAATTTCCCTTTCTTAAGTACATGGTGGAGTTATTGTAAAAAAACATTTACTGGATATGCAAACATATAGAATTCTAATTCAAACACAAGAGTAGATTCCAATGAATTTTACTTCATGAATAATATTTGTAAAAAGAATTTGCGCCTAGTTGAAAATTTTCCATTTCTTGAGTACATGGTGGAATAAAGCAACCCACTCTAATTTAAAGCCTTAATGATTTTTCTCCCCATAAATCCTACATAACATGGTAAGGATTATCTCCCCACAAATCCTACAACATAACATGGTATTAACCATGTTATGTGGTATTTTGAAAAAATAAATAAGGTATAATCTATTGTATTTAACTCTGAAAGCATTAGACTCGTAACATAAATCTTTTACTAACATTGTCATTTCTATGTCCTTACATTTTAGTTTAGTTTCCTCGGAAAGAATGTAGAAGTGTTTAGTTTATACATTTTGTACATCCTTAGGCCCAAAGGATCCTACAACTTGATTACTACGATACATAATAATGCATGTTTTCACATAAATGTGAGAAAGTATCCAACATACCATTTTGTAGTAGGGAATGTTTTCACATAAATGTGGGAAAGTATCCAACATACCATTTTGTAGTAGGGAAAAATATTGGTCTCGTAGCTTTTTTATGTAACCTAAATTGTCTAATGTCCTTCAAAATATGAATCATCTTCATCTTCAAAATTATCCTTCGTAATGAATTTATATATCTCACCACAATCCAAATAAATGCTCATTCACATTTTATATGTAGTATTTGAAAAGGAGGAGGAATTGGAATTTTGATCTTCACTTAGCTCTTTTAATTTTGGTTTTTATACCCTTATGTTCTTTCGCTTTTTCTTAGGCTCTAGAGATTTGAATTTCCTATCTTTTTTGAGACATTTCTTTTGTAAAAATGTTCTTTTTTATATCCAATTTGAATAGAAATCCTAATTATTAGTATAGAGAAAGCAAACATGATAAGTATACCAAGGAATATAATAATCAATAATTAAACTATAATGTGATTTCAACTTTGAAAAATATAATTTCGAATACACAATAAATATTCCGAATATATGCTAGAGGTAAAAGTAAATAAATTGACAATATTCAGAAATGAATAACTTTTTATGGTTACTCAAATTTGAAATTGATGTGCTAAAGATTTAATTTAAGTCTTGAGCAATGCATTCATGAAAAATTTCAAATCTCACTTGCATTGGCCGTTCAACCTAACACTAATATTTGAATCAACCTTTAAAGCCATATTAGCTTGTGTGATGAGTTCAATGATATCCATCATTTGGATGTATCCATGATACACCATATGTTATTATTATTTTAATCCATATTCATATATGTTATATGAAGGAATTACGTTCAATATCTATAAGTTTTGAAAGTGTTTCAATGATGTCTTCTAAGCTCTTTTTCAGATTTAAATATAATCTCTATGTCATTGAAACAATATATGGTCATCCAGGAAGACTTAATAGGTTTTTATTGGAGAAGGTTTGGTATGGAAAAAAAAAATTGAGGACTAAATGAGAATGAATTTAGCATCCAAGTTACCACACTTTGTAATCCTTGTAGGCTAGTGTAGATTGCAAACTCTTTATAATAAATGGAAAACTTATTCTTACCTAGAGATCCCACTCCAACTCATCAATCTGAACCCCTACACACATGTATGAATGAAAAAAACAAGGTATGTCTCTGTAGAAGGAAAGTTATATTTTACTATGAATTAATATACTAGTAAAACATATTTATCACACATACAAACATGGAATAGAGAATGAAATCAGAAATACATTCATACAATCATAATGGTACATAAATATATTATAACTTAATTGTAATGTATGCTCTCCTCTGTTGGGTGTGGAGCTTGATTATCTTCCTGGTTCAAAGGTCTTGTTTTCATCTAGGTGTATACCCCAGGAAGACTGTACACCCCTCCATACGGGGGTGTGCATGGGGGAAAAATGTACCCCAGGAATATTATCCTCTCTGGCTAGGGTGTATGTGGGCTAGTGAGCACCCGAAGGTAAAAATAGATGAAAATTTTCCTTGTAAAATATTGTAATTTCATAGTCAAACTGATATGTTCATTAGGTGTATAATCTGACGGTAGAAGTTATAATAATTTATGGTTTTTTCCCCTAGAAGGCACCCCTTCGTTTATATGAAGGAGTTGTATTGCGACTATGTATTATTATTATTCTAAATGAGAAAGAGAGAGGAGACCGTGTGAGAGAAAATATGAAATTACAATGGATTTGTTGTAGGATGTATCTCTTCATTTTGTTGGATAATTTAAAAGGAAGGACTAGTTGTTTCTCCATGGATGTAGCCCAAATTGGGTGAACCACGTATATCTATGTGTCTCTTGTTTTATGTCTTTCTGTGTTTTTTTTCCAAAATATTTTATGTGTTCCATTGCTTTGTGATTTAATTTTATAACAACTGGTATTAAAGCGAAAGGTCTATTTGGCTGATAAACACGTAGGAAAGAAGGGTTCCTAGTTCGAGTGGGAGCAATGGCGAAAGATGGTACGTTTAGGGTTGATAAATTCAACGACCAAAAATAAAAACTATGGAAGATGAAAATGGAGGATTGTTTGTATAAAAAATATCTTTACCTACCATTGAACATAAAAGTAATGAAGTCGATGTGTATGACAGATGCAAAATGGGAGATTATCAATAGAAAGGCACTGAGAAAAATACGACTGTGTCTGGTAGCTTCGGTGGCATTCAAAATTTCAAAAGAAAAAAAAAACATAAGGTTTAATGACACATTGGAAAAACTATATGAACAACCATCAACCTCAAATAAGGTATTTCTTATGAAGTGTTTATTTAATATGAAGATATCATGCATATGTTGTTGATCATTTAAATTAATTTAACACGATTACCAATCAGTTAATTTTTGTAGGTGTAAATTTTGATGATGAAGTTAGGGCTTTTTTGTTTCTGTGCTCATTTACAAAAATTTGGAATGTTTTAGGTATGAATATTAGTAACTCTGTCTCTGGATCTATTACTTTAAAGTTTGATGATGTTGTTGGTGCCATCATTAGCGAGGAAATGCGGCGGAAAAATTGCGGTGATATATTAGGTAATGCTTTGACTATAGAGATTAGGGGAAGAAAAATGGAAAGAGGAAGGTGCCTAGGAAAGAAAAGTAAGACATGAAAAGGAAGATCCAAATCTAGATCAGGGATCATGTGCTGGAAATGTGGGAAGAAAGGACACCTGAAGAAAGACTGCAAATATTGGAAGGGAAAAGAGGGAGATGGACAACAAGAGAAAAATCATGAAGTGAATGTGTCAAGTAATGCGTTGCAATATGTTTTGATTATTTCATTAGAGAATATTATAATGCCAGAGTGATAGATTGAAGGGCTTCATTCAATGCCATACCTAATAGGAAACATTTTCATGACTATGTTCAAGGAGATTTTGGATAGGTTCATTTGGGTGATGATAAACCTTGTAAAATCATTGGAATGGGTAAGGTTTTTATAAAAAAACAAAATGGAAGCCAATTGATATTGAAGGAGGTAATAAATGTTCCATATATGAATAAAAATCTAATTTCAACAGGGCAATTAGGCGGCGAAGGCTGTGTAACTACATTCACAGACAAAACCTGGAAGGTCACTAAAGGAGCCCTGGTAAAAGCAAAAGGAGAAAAGGTTAGTACGTTGTTATGCAATGGTATTTATAAATATGCTAATGCTTCAACCTCCATAGGATTAGATACAACATTGTGGCATCATAGATTCAGACACATAAAGTGAGAAGGCGATGCAAATTCTTCACTCAAGAAATTTGTTGTTAGGTTTGAAGCATGTTGATTTGGATTTTTGTGAAAAATGTGTTTTTGAAAAGAAGAAGAGAGTAATTTTATCAGAGTTGGTAAGGAAAAAAAGAATGAAAAATTATATCTTATGCATACAAAAGTATGGGGACCTGCTTAAGTATCATCACTCAGTGGATCTCACTATTATGCTACTTTTATTGATGATGCAACTAAGAAAACCTAGTCATAATAAATATGATGTAATTGGTACTTTCAAGAAATGGAAAGCTTTGGTTGAGAATGAGATCAGAAACAATTTGAAGTGTCCCATATTACAAAATGGAGGTGAATGTTGCAACAAAGAGTTTGATAACTAATTTTCAAAGCATGGAATTCATAGAGAGAAGATAGTTACAAGAACACCACAGGAAAATGACATGTCAGAAAGGATGAATAGGACAATCATGGAGCGTGCAAAGTGCATGATATTGCATGAAATATTTCCCTTAAAATTTTGGGAAGATGCTATAGATATTGTTTTTTATCTAATAAACATAGTTCCTTCAAGTTCCTTGGATGGTGGTATTCTAGAGGAGGCATGGAAATGTAAAAAGGTAAATTATTCATTTTTAAATACTTTTGGTTGTGAATCCTTTTTCTACATCAATAAAGAAAATATAACAAAGCTTGAGGAAAAATAAAAGAAATGTATAGTTATTGGATATGGTGTTAATTATTTTGGTTATTGCTTATATGATCATTAAAATCACAAAATCATTAGGAAAAAATATGTCATATTCAATGAAAAGGCCTTGTATAAGGATCAAATCCATGGAAAGAAGCAAGAAAAGAAAAACAAAGAATACAAAATTCTTGATGAGATCACAGAAAAGGAAAGGTGCCTGAAAATCATAATGATCAACAGGAACAACAACAACAACAACCACAACATCAACAAACACCTCAAACACCTAAAAGTGGTGTTAGAAGATCTACCAGGATAAGTATACCCCCTATACGATGCTCTCCTTCATTATATTATGTATTGTTGACTGATTCTGGTGAACAGGAAAAATATGAAGAATAAATGCACGTATAAACTAGGAAGAAGTGGGAGCATGCCATGGAAGAAGAAATGAAATCCTTGATGCATAACTAGGCTTAGGACTTAGTCAAGTTTCCTACAAGTAAAACAACATTGCAGAATAAATAGGTTTACATGTTGAAGGAAGAATATGGAGTTAAATAGAGGTATAAGGATAGATTTGTGATGAAGGGGTTGAAGAAATTATATAACATGTATGTATATCTTGGATTCACTCGATATAAAAATGTACTAAAGTTAAATACTGAATTTATTCTACAAATCTTTTGTAGAATTAAAAACACAATTGCTAATCACATGAGGTAAAGAAGAATCAAATCACACACAGTACAGATAATTTCTCGGGGAAATCTTGTTGCTCAAAACCCCACTATCTTCTATTTTATATTCAACATGGATCATGAAAAAATTACATACAAAATTCTTTTCACAAGATCCCTCCAGTACTCAGCTAATTATCTCACATTGTCATGAACAAAAGTGACCAATGCATAGCCAATTCTCGGCCTCTAGACAACTTGCCTTGCTTGGGCAACCCCTAATGAATGCAATCCCTAAAAGATAGAAATTCTTACCTTCCTTGACTGCACAAGTATCATGGGCACTCCAATGGGTGTTTGGTTGCATGTGTGCAACCCAATAATCCTACAACTAATAGTCAACTTCCCTTTCACCTAGATCTCAATTGGGTCTCCACTAGATTTGAAATGCATGCAGCTAATAATTTTAAATCCTTAGTTTCATGTGAGATCACTGATTGTGAATTAATTAATATTTAATTCACTTGATCTATCACTAGTGTATCTTAAGTTACAACTAGCACAACTAAGTTTAACTCACTTAACTGAGTTAAACTGATTACAACCTGCATTAACTAATGCACCACTGCACTTCGAACTCTGTTACAGCTAGAATTACTCTGCATGCCTCGCCAACTACCCCTAACTCGAAATCCACTAGCTAACTAATTTTATCACTCTCAGTTAACTATTTTAAGTCATCATTTAGAATAGATTATATTTTATTGTCCATATTAATTAAGGGATAACTAAAATAGACATGCACCCAAAAATAGCATAGTGGGCCCCACCCTAGTGTAGGTGCTTAATGCACTAGGCGTGGGTGCTGAATTTTTCTTGTTGAATCTCAACAATCCCTCTCAACAAGAAAGGGTTTATCCTTCACCCCGATCCTGTCTCTATGGTGTCCAAATTTTCTCCTGGTGAGTGCCTTCATTAGGGGAATTTTGAGGTCTAAAATGGGCCTCCTAAGGAAAAAGTACAATCAGAATTCACTTTATGAGAACCAATCACATTTTAGGGGATGACATCATCCCTAATAGTTGAGGTGGCATTGATTGAGTTAAAGGTACTTACTTGTCACATTTTCAATGGTGGATAAAAACTCATGGTTAACCATGGTAGTGCTCTAAGTACTTTTAAAGTCAAAGTATTAAAGTACTCATAATAAATGTCATTTCACACTTTTTGAATTAAAATATATTATTGTCATTTCATATTTCTTAAAATAAACAATGCATATCCCTATACATTTATTATATTATATTATTTTTATATAGTATCTTAATTACATGTTATTATACAATTTAAATAATATAAATTTTAATTAATAGCATACAATAATTAAGAATTTATAAATTTATATTTATATTTTATTTTAAGTTATTTAAGTACAAAGGACAAATGCATTAGTTGTTCAATGATAATGACTTTTTCTTGAAAAGCTCATTCTTATTTATAATCACATAATTAATTTTATTTTGGTATAACTTTTGAATTGAATTTAACTATGATTACATGGATTATGGTGTAAAAAGTGAATTGCAAATTCATAAATATTATTTTATTGGTTTAGCTATTATTTTATTATTTCCTTAGGAGACCCATTTTAGACTTCAAAATTCCCCTGCGTCAGAATATCTGCATCGTGATCTTTCGTGGGAATGTGCTGAAGCAACATTATCCTTTTCTTCACACAATCTTTGAGATGATAGTACTAGATATCTATATGCTTGGACCTATCATGAAACACAGGATTAATCGAGAGTTTAATGCAACTCTGATTATCACAATGTCACTGTTGGATCCATCTAAGAACCAAACAAACCAACCAAGATCTTTCTCATCCAGATAGCCTCACATGCAGCTTGACTTGCTACCATGTATTCCGCTTCTGTTGAACTGAGTGCCACAGATTATTGTTTCCTGCTGTACCAGGAAACTGCTGTCGATCCTATGCTAAAGATCCCTCCTATTGTGGTCTTTCTGTCTGATGGAATTCCCACCCAATCTGCATCTGTGAAGCCTTGAAGATTCACTCCCTCTTTCCATTTGTACCATAGACCATACTCTAATGTGCCCCTCAGGTATCTCAAGGCATGCTTCCCCGCATTCCAAAAGAGCTTGGTAGGATTAACCATAGCTTGAATCAACTGGTTAACTGCGTAGAAAATGTCTGGTCTGGTGTTCATTAGATACATCAGTGAACCAACTAACTGCCTGTAGACAGTAGCATCCAGTACCTCTCCAGATGTAGCATCATCTTTCCTCCAATTCCTAGAAGAGGAGTATCCATGGGTTTGAAACTCTCCATGTGAAACTTACCCAGTATCTCCTTTGAATACTTACCTTGAGACAAAAAGTTCACCATCCCGCTGCCATATTTCCAATCCAAGAAAATAATGAAGGAGTCTCGTGTCCTTCATTCCGAACTCCCTTGCAATATCCTCCTTGCATGAGTGTATCAACTGCTCATCACTAGTCAAAATTAGATCATCAACATAAATAACAATAATCAATAGCTTACCCTCAACCACAATCTAGTACAGGTTTACATCTGCTTCACTTTTGGTGAAGCTCAATCCGGTGAAAATGTTGTCTATTCGAGTGTACCAAACACGGGGTGCTTGCTTCAGCCCATACAATTCTCTTTTGAGTCAGCACACAAGTGACTCATCGTTGAAGATATTGAAACCTTAATGTTGCTCTATGTACACCTCTTCCTCAATGATCCCATTGAGAAACATAGTTTTCACATCCATCTGATGAATGCGCCAGCCCATATGCACTGAGAGTGAAAGGATGGATCTTATGGAAGAGTACCTTGCAGCAGGTGCAAAAGTCTCATCATAATCTATCCCCTTGATCTGTGAGAATACCCGGACCACAAATTTGGCCTTGTATTTATCCACACTTCCATCAACAGCTTGCTTTACCTTGTAGATCCATCTTGATCCAACCACTAATTTGTCGACAAGTCTTGGGACTATCTCCCATGCATTATTCTTGACAATGGATTCATAATCCTCCACCATTGCATCAACTCAAGTTGGTTGTTGCATTGCTTCCTGAAAGGAAGATAGTTCAGTCAAAATACGTTTGCTCATAAGAGCCATGTATCCAGTAAATCGGTCAGGAGACTGTCTCTTTCTACATTGTGAAGTAGGGGCTCCTACATTCTCTGCAGCATCAAGTCTCAATCTATCAACTTCCATGGTGCGTCTTCTGCCATTTCTGATGGATGGCTCTGCATGACTATTTTCTCCCACTCCATGAACCTCCTCATGTGGCTGATCCACATCTTGAGGCTCATCCTTGGGAACCAACAGTTCATCCTCCGCATGTAAGTCCATCTCCCTCTCAAGGGACAACTGCATGGCTTTCCGTCACACAATAGTTATTCTATTGTTTGGAAAATACACACGATAATTATGGGGTGTTGCAGTGTACCCCACAAAAATCCTCATATCAGTTGTCAGTTCCAGCTTCTTCCTGGAATCCTTGGTCACATGCACATAAACAAATGAGCCAAAAATCTTAAAGTGTGAAACATCAGGTTTCTTAACAGTGAAAACCTCTTCATATGTACTCATGCAAAGTATCCTATGAGGACAATGGTTCTGCACATGTACAGTTGTGTTACATGCTTCCACCCACAGATGCATCTGTAGGCCTTGATCATGCAACATCTCTCGCGCTGCACCCACAATCATTATGTTCTTTCTTTCCACAGCCCCACTCTGCTGTGGGTTATGAGGCGCTATGAGTTCTCTTCGAATTCCTTCTTTTCTGCAGAATTTCTTGAATTCGTTAGAGATGTATTCACCACCATTATCGCTCCTCGGAGCCTTCACTTGCTTCGCCGACTCTTTCTCCACCATTTCCTTAAAATACAAGAACTTAGATAATGTCTAATCTTTCTTCTGCATGGAGAAGATCCAGCACTTACGAGAAAAGTCATCAACAAATATTACATAGTACTTCTATTTTTCTGTTGAAGCAATAGAGAAAGGACCACACACATCTGTGTGAACTCTCTCAGGGATCCCCGAAGCTCGGTTCTCCTTCTCATGAAAGGTGGACTTTACATATTTTCCCATAGTACATCCCTTGCATGTGTCTGACTGCGCAAATATACCCCTAGGAAGACCAGTAGAAATCTGCTGCATGACTTTCAAGGCTCCATGGTGAAGATGGCCCAATATTTATGCCATAATTCGCCCTCATCCTGGCTCACCACTTGCTCTGCCTTGCCCATCATTGTTGTGCAACCATCTACCTCCAGCTTGTAGATATTCTTAACTCGAATCCCTATCCTCTTGGATTTTTCTGTTTTTTTCTATTGCAGGAAGGTTTTTCCTTCACTAAAAACAACATCATAGCCTCTATCCTCCAACATTGCGACCGAGACTAATTTTTTCTTCAAACCCGGTGCATGAATTAAATATTTTAATTGCAAGGGTTTACCTAAATGCCTCTGAAAAGTAATGGTACCAATCCCAGTAGCATTGTACTTCCCGTCATCACCCATTTCAATATGCATAGGGAGATCCTTCTCCTCCAAGTCACTAAAAGGTTCCTTGTCTCCTGTCATGTGAAAGGAAGTGCCACTATCCAAATACCACACAGATCCCAATGCACTTGACACCATGCATGCAATCAATGATAATTCAAGCTCAAATTTCGAAGCAAGGGCCTCACGAGCTGTAGATCCTCCAACCTTCTTGTTCTTATTCTTTTGTGGACAGTTAGTAGCAAAATGCCAATGCTCGTGATAATGAAAGCACTTCACCTTAGACATGTCCTGCTTCTTTCCATTCTTCGACTCAGATTTGGAATGGAATTTCTTCCCCTTCCCCTTCTTTTCCTTTGAATCCAAAGCACAATCCTTTTCATCTTCATTCTTAGATGAATATCCATCTCTAGTGTTCTGTGTGAACTCCTCCTGCACCAAATATGACCACAATCATTCCCAATCTAGCAATTTTTCCCTTCCACTGACATAGTCTTGATAACTGTGCCAAATATTGGGAAGTCCTAGGAGAGCCAAGCTCACCGAATCATCATAAAATATTGTTATACCAATGCTCCCCAATTCATCTCGACATTGGACAAACTTTGTTAGATATTTTTGTATGGAGTCGCCCTTCTCCATCTTGATATTCCTGAGTTTATCTTTGAGCGCCAATTTCCTAAAGCCTTCCACATTGCATATGGTGTGGCTTTCCCATGGATGATTGAGACAATATTTTATCGTACTCCCTCCAATAGGATCCTCCTCGCCTTTTCCACTTTCTTTTTCCATGCATCAAGATTTGCAACATGTATCACTTAGCGAGTTCGGGGAACATCATTGTGTGGAATATCTTCAAGCCATTGTCTTAAATTACTACCTCCATTATTTCCTTCAGAACATGAGTTGGATCTGCCCTTGAGTTCATACTCCAGCCTCAAGCCATGAAATCCATTTGATCTTGAATCAAGCTGTGGCACCAAGAATTTTTTTGAAAGTCGAATTCTCCTCTGAATTACAAAATCAGCTCCTGCTTCCTCTGAAATTTCATGTGCTTTGATACCGTAATAAATTATACAACATGCATGTATATCTTGGATTCACCCGATCTAACAATGTACTAAAGTTAAATACTAAATCACTTCTACAAATATTTTTCGGAATTAAAAACACAACCGCTAATCACATGAAGTAAAGAAGAATCAAATCACACACAACACAGATAATTTTCAGGGAAATCTTACAGCTAAAAACCCCACTATCTTCTATTGTATATTCAGTATGGATCATGAAACAATTACATACAAAAATCTTCTCACAAGAGCCCTCCAGTACTCAGCTAATTTTTTCACACTGTCATGAACAAAACCGACCAACACATAGCCAATTCTTAGCCTATAGACAGTCTGCCTTGCTTGTGCAATACCTGATGAATGAAATCCCTAAAAGATAGGAATTATTGCCTTCCTTGACTGCGCAAGTATCATGGGCACTCCAATGGGTGTTTGGTTGCATGTGTGCAACCCAATAATCCTACAAATGATAGTCAACTTCCCTTTCACCTAGATCTCAACTGGGTCTCCACTGGATCTGACATGCATGGAGCTAATATTAGTAAATCCCCAATTGCATGTGAGATCACTAGTTTTGAATTAATTAATATTTAATTTACTTGATATATCACTAGTGTATCTTCAGTTACAACTAGCACAACTAAGTTTAACTCACTTAACTGAGTTAAACTGATTACAACCCGCATTAACTAATGCACCACTGCACTTTGAACTCCGTTACAAATAGAATTACTCTGCATGCCTCACAACTACCTCTAACTCAAAATCCACTAGCTAATTGAGTTTATCACTCTCAGTTAACTATTTCAAGTCATCATTGAGAATATATTATTGTTTATTTCCCATGTTAATTAAGGGATAACTAAAATAGACATGCACCCAAAAATAGAACTATGGGCCCCACCCTAGTGTAGGTACTTAATGCACTAGGTGTGGGTGCTGAAAGTTTCTTGTTGAATCTCAGCAAGGGTTTGCACAAAATAAAGGTAGAGACTTTGATGAAATTTTTTCTTCTGTTATTAAAATGACTTCAATCATAACTATTTTAAGTCTAGTGGAAGCATAATATTTTCATCTTGAGAATTTAGATGTAAAGACAACCTTTCTCCATGGGGATTTGCAGGAAGAAATATATATGCAACAACCACAAGGGTATGAGGCCAAAGGGAAGAAGAAATTAGTGTGAAAATTGAAGAAGAGATTGTATGGCTTAAAACAGGCTCCAAGGCAGCGATATCTAAAACTTGACATGTTTATGTTTGAACAAGGTTATACTAGATGTCACTATGACCATTGTGTGTATCTTAAAAGAAAAAATTATGGAAACTATATTATATTGTTATTGTATGTATATTACATGTTTTTTGCAGGGCCTAACATGCAGGAAATAAATGTGCAAAAAGGAAAATTGGCAACTTTATTTGTAATGAAGGATTTGGGTGTTACAAAAAAAATCCTTGATATGAGAATAACTAGAGACAAGAATAATCACAAATTAACATTGTCTTAGAGGGAGTACATAGAAAAGGCATTGGAAAGATTTAATATGCAAAATGAAAAACTAGTTAGTACAACTCTAGCTAGCCATTTTAAAATAAGTAAGGATATGTGTTCCAAGACTCAGGAAGAGATGCATTATATGCATAAAGTTCCATATGCATTAGAAGTTGGAATATTAATGTATGTAATGGTCTGCACAAGGCATGATATTTCACATGCAGTGGAAGTTATAAGCAGGTATAGGAACAATCCAGGAAAAGAGCATTGGATGGTAGTGAAGTGGATTATCAGGTATTTGAGAGGTACCACGAATCAAGAATTACGATTTGGTGGTTCAAACATTGCTCTACAGGGATATGTTGATGCATATGTGGTAGGTGACACAGATAATAGGGGGATACCATAGGGTATGTGTTTACTATAGGTGGAGCAAATGTTAGTTGGGATTTAAAATTGTAAAAAATAATTGCACTTTCAACAATGGAAGTAGAGTATGTTGTTGCTATATAGGCTAGTAAAGAAATGCTTTGGTTACAAAGGATTATGGATTATTGTGCAAGAAGTAGGAGATGGGAAGGTTATATAGTGACAAACAGAGTGTCATTCATCTTATAAATAACTCAGCATTTAATTCCAAGAATAAACATATACAACTCAACAACCATTTAATATGGTCAATGTTGGAAGATGGATAGTTGAAGCTGGAAAAGATACACACTAGCCAGAATCCTACAGATATGTTAACACAAGTTGTAACCAGGGAGAAACTGAGATTCTGCTCAGTTTCAATTGGTCTTAAGGTATGATGATGAATATGTGAAACAAATCATTCCAACGTGGAAGCATTGTCCAACAAGTGAAGCATTATTGGATTTTCTATAAGCAATCTCCAAGTGGGATATTGTTGGGTGTGGAGCCTGATTATCTTTCTGATTTAGAGGTCTTATTTTTAGCTGGGTTTATACCCAAGGAATAATATAACCTCTCCATGTGGGGTGGTGTGGGGGGGAACTATCCCCCTCGGCTGGGAGGTCTGGGGGATAGCGGGCCTTTGGCAGGGATTCAGGTGCAACACCCTTGAAGCTAAAAATAGAAGAAAAATTGCCTAGCAAAATATTGTAATTTCATAGTCAATCTGGGCCATTCATTAGGCAGATCATCTAACGATATAATTTATGTTAATTTAAGGTTTTTACACTAGAAGGAAACCCTCAGTTTATATGATGGAATTATATTGCGGCTGTGGAATATTATTATTTTGAGTGAGAAATAGAGAGGAGATTGTGTGAGACCGAAGAGGAAATTACAACAGATATGTTGTAGGTTGTATCTCTTCATTTTGTTGGATAATATAAAAGGAAGAACATAATTTTTCTCCATGGATGTAGCCCCAATTGGGTGAACCATGTATATATGTGTATCTATCGTTTTATGTGTTTTTGTGTTTTGTTTCCACAATATTTTATGTGTTCCATTGATATGTGATTTAATTGTCTAACACTCCTCAAATCTCTTAGCTCTCCTCTTCCTTCAAATTATAGAAAAAATAGGCTCATTTGAGATGCACAAGAAGAATTTTCTATTGATATTTTATCAGCATTATTGGTTATATATTTTTTATTTCTCCTCTCATCCTTGAGAGTTTATCACTAAATATGTCTCTCCTAGATCCAAGAGGATGTGTCTAGACACATATGTCCATTATAAGTTAGGAAAGTTCTATATTTATTGACCCTCAACCAACTTAGGATAAGCTAGGAGGAGATGATCTCCTTGAGATGGTATTCTTCTATAATTTTAATCTCCATCACTTATAGGATGAGGAAAAGTTGTATATTGAGTGAAAATATGCACACATGCATGGATTAATGTGAACATAAGATGTGAGGTGATGCAGAAGCATCGGGCCATAATTAAAACTCAATGCTATGAAGGGTAAAATGTAGACAACAATTGTAAACATGGGCAAATTCTATTTAACAGAGCTAAATTGATGGAATTTATAAGTCTCTAGAAGACTTGATTAAAGTATAATTATCTTCCATATACGTGAATAGAGAGATTTAGGGGTTGGTTGAGTGATTATGGGAGGAACTTATGGATATTAAATTATCCCTCCCTTTGTAACTCATTTATAAGCGAGTTGTGTTTTATGGAAGAAAGAGACAGAGTATGCAATGTAGCTGCAGGGCTTTAGTGTGATTCAGGTCGTGAGGCCTTGGCCTGTAATCGAGTTCTTTATATAAATGAAATGTGCGTGTTATTATACATCCAGGTGTAATCTAGATTTTATCGTGTCTCTGTGTTATTTAATTTCCGATATCAGTACACATATGAATTATTTTCTGTTAATTGATAATTGTGTGAGTAAAGAGTGAGAGAACTAAGTTCCTATGAAATTCGTTGTAGATCGAATATGGCGGAATCCATCAATAGTTTTTTGAGTGAAGGGCGAACGGATACGGATATCAAGCTGCAGAACGAAGCGAAAGTGAGGGATGGACGGACGAGCGTACATAGCATCGGCAGATTTTATGTTTACTGCTAATTCATCACAAGTTAAGACATATATCTTGCGACGCAATCAAGACGAGACACATGTCGGATGGAGTGACCATGCGCATATTGAGTATCGGAAAAGTTTAGGTTTATGGTTAAGTCATCGCAGGTTATGAATTTTAATACGTGAAGCGGTAGAGTGACCACGTGTCAGCACTGTGCACTTCGCAGATTTTATGATTTATCATTAGCGGAAAAATTTTAAATGTGCGGGAGGACGAAGTGCGATAAATGTTAAAATTGCGATGTTACGATGTGGAAACTCATCGCAACTTCACATCGACACTCGAATTGTTTAAACCATTAAGGGTATTTTTTACAATCCGCGGCATGCAATCTGTGAGATGGTATGTTTCCTGATCTGCGATGTATCTTGTAAGACGATTGCGATTTTTTTTTTTTATTGCGAAGTCTCGTTAAAGAGCTTCCGACTATATACGTGGGACCATAACCCACAGGTCCACACGGTGAAATGTAAATTGCAGTTTTTTGCTGCATCAAAGTGGTATCAGAGCAGGGAAATATTTCCTGCGAGAAAGAGTTTGCGTGCAAAAGAAGGAGGTACAGTTATGTAGAAGATTGGTGAATTTGTGGTCTTTACATTGTTGTGGAGGTGAGAAGATTGCAACAGCCTAGAGCAAGGATTGCTCAAATGGTTCCAAAGAAGAGAGAACCAGAGAGATGCTGAAAGGCTGAGCTTAGAGGAGAGAAGCTCGGTGAGGTATCGTGTAGCAGTGCTACTGCAGAGGTTTTGTTTCAGCGCACAGAAAGATCATAAATTCAATTCCACAGAGGATGTGGGTAGAATTGCTAAGGGATGAAGGAGGCACATGACCAGGGGGTCATAGAAATTTTTGTACCTTGGCAGTCTGATGCAAAAGCATTGGGCCATAATTCAAAATCAATGCTATGAAGGGTGAAACGTGGAAAATCATTGTAAACCAGGGCAAATTATGTTTAACAGAGCTAAATTAATAGAATTGATAAGTCTCTAGAAGAATTGATTAAAATATAATTATCTTCCATATATGCGAATAGAGAGATTTAGGGGTTGGTTGAGCGATTATGGGAGGAACTTATGGATCTTAAACAATCCCTCCCTTTGTAATTCATTTATAAGTGAGTTGTGTTGTGTGGAAGAAAGAGACAGAGTACGCAATGTAGCCGCAAAGCTTTAGTGTGATTCATGCCATGAGGCCTTAGCCTGTAATCGAGTTCTGTATATAAATGAAATGTGTGTGTTATTATACATCCAATTATAATCTGGATTTTACCATGTCTGTGTGTTATTTAATTTCTGACCTCAGTATACATATGCATTCTTCTCTGTTAATTGATAATTGTGTGAGTAAAGAGTGAGAGAACAAAGTTCCTATGAACTTCGTTGTAGATCGAATATGGCAGAATCCATCAACAAGTTTCTAAGTGAAGGATGAATGGATACGGAGATCAAGCTGCAGAACGAAGTGAAAGCTATGGATGGACGGACGAGCATACATTGCATTGACGGACTTTATGTTTACTGCTAATTCATCGCAAGTTAAGACATATATCTTGTGATGCGCTCAAGACGAGACATGTTTCGGATGGAACGACCATGTGCATATCGAGTATCGGTGGAGTTTAGGTTTACGATTAAGCCTTCACAGGTTATGAAGTTTAATATGCGAAGTGACAGAGTGACCACGTGTCAGCACTGCGTACTTCGCAGATTTTATGATTTATCATTAGCGGTAGAATGTTAAATGTGCGGGAGGGTGAAGTGCGATAAATGTTAAAATTGCAATGTTGTGATGCGGCAACTCATCGCAACTTCGCGTCGACACTCGAATTGTTTAAACCATTAAGGGTATTTGTTACAATCTGCGAGATGGTATGTTTCCCGATCTGTGATGTATCTTGTAATATGATTGTTATTTGTTTTGACATTGCGAAGTCCCATTAAAGAGCTTCTAAATGTATACGTGGGCCCATAACCCATAGGTCCACACGGTGAAATGTAAATTGTAGTTTTTTTTCTGCATCACGAGGGTTATCAGAGTGATGGATACTAACTGAGCTCAAAAAAAGAGGAGAAGTGCTTCATTTAGGCTAGCAACTAAATGAAGTTGGAATGTGGTTCCTATCACTGAAATTATGTGGAAAATATATTTATAATAGATTATCCCTAATACATGTGGTTAGAAGATAAATTGATGCCAAAATGCATCATGAAAATACATAAAAAAAGTGAAGAAGAAGTCGAAACTAAGGGAATAAATTTGAGCAACACTAACAACCAAGTATCAATCATAATAGATCATCCCCAAGGAAGGCATAACCATACTAATAGAAAGAACAACTTTACATGCCTACCAAACTATACTTTGTGGATCCATGACTTGAAATCCAAGTACATGGCCACACAAAATACATAGTGGATCTATGCAACGAACCAAAAGATCATAGAGACCAACAAATACAATGTGGATCTATGCCACAATATACATCATTAATCCTATGGACACATAAAATAGTGGTGAACCAGAGTAATCCTTAAATACATGAGGTGGAACAAAATCCAACACAACTAGGGATTGGTGTTATATAAGAGTGAGAAGGCCCCAAACCCAAGGACTTCTACTCAACCTCGATGGTACAAATATAAATCATGTGAATAAATGAGCTGATGTAGAACATGGTAGACATTATATAATTATTGGTCATTGATATATATATTTAAAATATGTGAGGGGAACCACCAATAATGTAAATGAATCCTAAGGTGTAACCACCCCCCCCCCCCACATTTACCCAATTTCACTGGTCTTCCAGGGTAAGCATGAGGCGAAGAGTTACTATGACATGACATGAACTCCAAGCTTTATTTTTGGAATTAGGGCCGCCAACTGAGACTTACTGACCACAAATTAACACCTCACAAACATCCCTTGAGGTCTATAGGATACCCAGGGACAAAATAACCACCCAAAGTGGTCAATCCCTAAGTCGAGGCTCCTTTTTACTTCGCTAAAGTCACATGTTGTCAATGTGTTTTGCCAAAATTTGTGAAATGTAATATTTTATTTTCAAAAATGAGAAAAAATTAAAATGTGTGGAAGCCCAAGGTTACCACATGGAATTTGAAAAGTCACTAGAATGTTCTAAAGTCATGTAGAAGCTCAAAGGTGACATAGGAATTTGAAAAAGTCACATGGGAGATCAAGGGTTATGAGGAAAGGTAAAGAGTAACGAGGGAGGTAGGGAGTCACCTCATTTGCTATAAAAAACTCCCTCATAGCTCAAGAAAATGAATTTTAACCTTGGCTTCTCAAGCTAGGCATGAGAGAGAATATTAGTCTTTTAAGGAGTAAGTGGTGGCTTAACATTTGAAACTAGTGTTGTATCATTATGATGGTGTATATGTTGAATTTAAATCAATGATTTGAAGCTCTTGGATCTGACACACTTTCATGCATATGTCATGAATGATTGTAAGACTATTCTTTCATTGTTTGTGGTGTATGTAAATGTTAACACATAGTAATGAAAATGCACTATTTCATTGGATTTAGTATAATCCTTCTTTGAGTTGTTTGTATCTTTCTTTCACGATCATTTTTTCTTTGTGAACTATTTCACAGGATGATTAACAATTATTTTATATATAAGAGTGTATCTTTATTAGGATAGTACTATTACTTTTCTCTTAATGACTCAATTTATCTTCCCTTTCATGAAAGAACCATTATACACTTTGCAATTGAATAGTTCAGAAGGCTAACTTACTTGTTCATCTTGAAAGTATATGCAATTTCTCTTTTGTCGTTTGTTGCAGCCAAGGAAAATAATTAAGAATATGAAAACTAGGCCTATTTCTCGGATGGGGATCCTACACCAAATGGTGTGAGGGTCTAACTAGGACTTCATATCAGGGATACCCCTGTATGTTGGTGGTTTCCAACTCCATCAACACTTTCCTTGGTCTATTCAAAATAATTATTCTGTATGTATTTGATATGCTCTTCTTAAGTAACCCACAATCTTCTTGGTTTATTTCACACCTATATCTTTTTGTTCACGAAGTTATTCTTACCTGTAACCTCCTCAAGTCATCACTTTTGAACTTTGAATTTCACTGATCAACTATTACTGATCCCTTTTAAGACTTATTGTCTATCCAAAACATAGGTCTTCCTCACAGCCTATACAACCTCAGTTTCTTTTCTCAAATATAGTGTCCAAACTGCGACCTCCACAACCTTGAATATGTGCTCTCTTTTTCTCTTATATAAATACTTACATTCCAACAATCCTTTTAATGGGATCGGCCTAGTACAAGAAAATTAGGATTTAAAATCCTTATGCACTAGAATTCAACCTCCTAGATCAAGCCAAGATTCGACCTCCCCTTGCACAACAATTCAGTCTCTCTTTGCACTAGAATTTGACCTTCCTTTGCAACAAGCTTTAGCTTCTATATCAATATTGAGACTCAACCTTCAAAGAGGACAAGATTCAACCCTTAGTCACTGAAGTAAAGCTAGGATAGGTTTTCTACAGGTTACAACAAAGTTTCATTCATTTTTCAATAAAATGTGATCTCCAACAAATATAAACTTAGCTCAACATAGCTTTAACTTGACCTTCAGAGATAGGTATGAAATCGACCCTTAATGAACCAAAATTTATGCTCTATAATTAATGAAATCCCTTCAAAAAATATGACCAAAAAAACTTTAAGAATCTGCCAAAACTATTTAACGGAGAGCTGCTTCAACTTGGCTTCCTTCAACTCAGATTTTCACCCTTAGCTCGACCTTATCTTCTCATTCATTTCTTAAAACAAACTTGAAAATTTATTTTAGTGGATTTCCTAAATGCATCCTCCTAATGCTTATATATAGTGTTGTTTGGGGCCCAAACCATCCATTTTAGGGCCAACGTTTTAAAGGCATAATAATTAATGAATAACTTCAAAAATTTGCATTTCCTCAAAAGTGAGGAGTTAGGAGGAATTCCATATACTATTAAAAACTCCCTAGAATATAATAATTGTTTATGTAACATTCTCTTTCATTGGAAAACCTTTTACATCAATAACAACCATTTTAAAAAATATCCCCTTTTTTATTTATGGAAACACTTCGTTATCGTATTCTTCTGACAATTATTCTCCCTGTCTGCATTCTCTCCATACTTCTTGACAATTTCTCCCCATTTTTGCATTCTCTCCCCTTTTGACATCAATAGCAAAGGGTACTCGCCCTATCTGCATATTCTCCTTCATTTCTAGCACAAATAATTGCTCCCTTTGAGCTCATGCTTTCTAAATACACTTGCAAATACTCAATCTGCATCTTAATATCGAGGATGTTCATAAAATGACTCGTTGCATGTATATGAATTAATATTTATCTAATGTTTTGAATCCCAATGTCTCTCTCATGTTCTACACTCCTTCTCTCTTATTTCTTGAGTCCCTATTTGTTGTAACAAAATCAGAGTAAAATAAACTTTGACTATGCTTAGGCGCATATTCCTCATTCTCTTATGTTTTATTCTACTCTGAACCTTGAGATTGCACCTTACCTATTATTAGTTTTTTTCTTTGTCTTAAAATACCTCCCACAGTGAAGCTCTTATGATTTTTGGTACACACACATTATCTTAGATCATATTGAGACAAAAAATTTCTACACCTTCCAAAACAATCATAACAAAAAATACAAAATATAAGAGCCCTAAATCCTAAATTCTATTTTTATCTGTTCTCTTTGATTTGGAAATTTTTATTGGTGTAGTCAAAAGAAAGTCTTAGGAATAAGAAGAAGAAAGCATTGCCTCCTTGTAAGTCAATGTAATCCTTAGGAATATTCCATCAATGACTTGAATATCCATAGGACCCATGTATCCAATTCTAGTGGGTCTTTTACAACCATTGAGAAGCAATGGAACACCTTCCTACCCTTTCATAAATTTTGTAATTTTCTCACATCCACCAAGAAATGTAAAAACTTTGCTGCAAAGTACCTTGTAAACTTTACATTAACCTTTAGAGTATAGATCTTTCTTTCATATTGATGGAATAGGAAACTATCAATAGATACAAATATAGTATAACTTCTTTCCAGATTAGGTAGTACATTGGAAGTTTTAATGGCCCTACCCATTTTAAAATGAGGAATATGAAAAACCATTTGTCACACCTCAAATTACTGATACATTGTCGCCTCCTTAAAAATTGTATTAGTGCAATTTTTGTGTTAGGAAAAGAGTCTAAAATCATTCTGCATTCAACTTGTGCTACGAATTCAATATTGTTTTCCATATGATCATTGTTATCTACAATATTTAGACATGACGAGTATTAATTTGCAATGGGATGATGAGATTAGTAATTACACAATTATTTTTCTTCCCATCATTTTAAATTTTAGAGGTTTTGAACCTTTAAACATATGTCTATGCTTTGTTGGGTTTGTGTTATATTATTTCCATGCCTAGTCACGCGTGAGGTAACAAGGGGGGTGATAGCCCCTCTTGTACGTTGCTTCCAGCACAGATGCGGGGGGATCTGAGGGGGGTGGGGACCCCATTGGGAGTCCGGGGTAGATCCACGGTAAACATTTTGGTCCTTATTTTCCAGTGGGCGGACCCGTCCATGGTTTTGTGCATGGGTTTGCACATGGTTTTAGGGCATGATGGTTTTCGGCCCCTGGTATTTTGTAGATCCGATTAAGGGAACTACGATTATGTTCTAATCCAGGGTTAAATGGATTGGGGTTTATGTATGCTTCGACATGTATATATATGTGTTGTAACACTAAAAGGAATATAATGAAAAATCAAGCTGGTCGTCCCGATTTGGGATCCAGGGGAAAATCTCTGTGTTTATCTGTTTTATTTTTTATGCTCTCGCTATTGTTTATTTTCTGTTATAAGATTCGTGTGTAGATAATTTATGTTCAGGGTTAAAACCTACATTTGGTATCAGAGTTGTTTCGGCTTCAAGGGGACGCCTTTGTTGTTGAGGGTTTTTTGCTCGGGCTTGTGGTAGACCCTGTGCAGTGGGAGATCTGCGGGATCGATTCTTGCGGTGAAAGAATATGGCGAGCGGCGGAAAGATAGAGATCGAGAAATTTAATGGTCAGAGTTTTGAGTTGTGGAAGCTCAAGATGGAGGATCTGCTGGTGGATAAAGATCAGTGGATCGCGGTAGATCCGGGTACTAAACCAACGGCAATGTCAGATGAAGACTGGAAGAAACTGGATCGGAAGGCTAAGAGCACAATACGGTTGTGTGTCTCAGATTCAGTATTGTTGAATGTATCTGGGGAAGCTACGGCAAAGACCTTGTGGGACAAGCTAGGGACTTTGTATCAATCTAAGTCTCTGGTGAATAAGTTGTTCCTACGGAAAAAGTTGTATAAAATAAGGACACTACAAGAGAAAAAGGAAAAGACCCTCTTGCGAATGTTTTTGAGGAACCACAAAGAAAAATACCCCATACATCCGTTTCTAGCGGAGGTTGGCAGGCGGAGGGTTTTGAAAATGTTTTCCTATCGGTGCTCTTATCGTTAAAACTCGCCCCGGTTCTCTCAAAAAAAGAAAGCACCGGTGCGGACAAAATCATTGGCACACCGGAAATCATGCACTCCGTACACACCCGCCTGGTGCGTCATAATATAATAGAGCATCGGTGCCTCACAACTCGTCCGCGTCGATGCATTATAAAACACAACGCCAACACCAAAACCACTCGGTGCGTTAGACAAAAACTGCACCAGTGCATCATAAAAAACGCGCCAAAAGACAAACCGATCAGTGCGTTTGTATAAAATAGTATTGGTGCGCCAATAAAAAATGCGCACCGGTAAAGGGTTAAATTAAAAAAATATTTATGACAAAAAACCCAGATTTTTCAATTTTCTAGTGCTCCCAAGCTATCAATTACCGATGCACATGATACCATAGAACGCACCGGTGCACACCGAACATTGGCACACTGGACAGCGTGCGCGAAGTACACACACCGTCGGGGCGTCCAATTACTGTAACGCACCGGGGCGTCAATACTCTTCCACGCCGGTACATCATAAAACACCGTGCCAAAACAGAAACGAGCCGGTGCATTCTTCTTTAAGAGCATCGGTGCGCCAGAAACCACACGCACTAGAATAGCGTTAAAAAATAATAATAATAATAATAATACTTAAGGCCAAAAAATCGATGCTTTGCGACTATTACGCACCGGTGCTTTACCATTACGCTGCCTCGGTGCATCATCAAATTTTCGCGCCGAAACTGAAACATCCCGGTGCGCGGTTAGGGAAACACCACGGCACATTATAAACAATGCGCCAAAATTGATACCGCCCAATGAAGTTTTATTTAACCGCACCGGTGTGCTTATAAACCCCACGCACTGAAACAGGGTTAATTAAAAAAAAAAATACGGCCAAAAAACTTCATTATTCACTTTCCTTAGTGCTCCAGAGCTCTCAAGCCCCAGTGCTATTTCCTTATTTCTGAGCCGCCCTGACATCGGTGCTCTCATTGCACCCATTGCACGCACTTCTGCTCTGCATTGGCCACCAATCTCCAGCTTGCATTTTGAAAAACGGTGGTCAAATTTTATTTTCCAAATTTTAAAGCCAATATGCCTCCTCGATGGCAAAATGTATGGGTAATTTTCTAGTTTTTCTATAATTAAGCCTTTTAGCGGATTAGAAATTGAAATAAACTCAAAAATAACCATTAAAGAAGAAAAAAAAAAATTCCGCGCAGTGTGCTCGAGCTGTTCAGCTCGCACCGAATAACGGTGCTACTTATAAAATTTATAGGTAGCACCGCTACCGGTGCTAATGGTAACTGCACCATTTCTGAGGCGGTGCCGGAAGGCGGCCTGAATAATTTTAAACTAAAAATAAAAAATAAAAAAGGCGGTGCGCTCATTTATCCAAGAGCATCGTTGACCTCGGCAATCATAGTGCGGTGCGTTGACTTCATTTGCGCCCCTGGTTGTATCCTTTTGCTTGCATTCAAAGAGGGTTAACGGTGTGACGGAGTAAAAAAGCAGCACCGTCAACACGAGATTCAACAATATGATGAGCTTAGTGAAAAGAGTCATCTAAGTAAAGTGGGCCATGAGTATTTTTAGCGCTAGTACGTTTTTAGGCTTGTCTATTTTTAGACATGTTGATCATATTTCAGAAGTTGCAGGATGATATTTGTGGATGGTTGATTAAGTTGGAAAAATAGATGAAATTCTATTTTTAGAATATTGGGCGAAGTCTATTTATAGATCGTCAATCTAAAAATAGATGCATGTCGATTATTATTAGCTCTTAATAATAATCAGACTCTAAACAACAACTTATTCTCTTGGAGCAATTCAGTTCAGTGCACAGATGTGGCACATCAGCTGATAGAAGGAATTACGCAATTCCTAAGGGTTTACTAGAGCTAATGCATGGAGGACTCAGTTAGAACTCAAGTGGCAGAGTTATGACACAATTGGAAGAAGTAGTTATGGAGTTGTATTCAGTTTAACTCAGTTAGACTCAGTTGAGCTAGTTGTATCTAGTCTAACTGATTGATACACTAGTGAGAGTGGAGTGGATTAATTAGTTAATTAATTCACAAATAATAACTCATTAATCAACTGAACAATACATTAGTTAACTATAGTGCATGGCAGTTTCAGTGGAGACCCAGTGGAGAGGTAGGTGAAAGGGCAAGATAGACTATCTGTTGTGACTATAGTGATGCATTGATTGCATCACACACACATTGGAGTTGCCAATGAGGATTGCACAGTCAAGGCAAGAGTAATTCGAATTCATTTAGAGCTATTCTTCAGCAGGGATTGCGCAGTGGAGGCAGGCTAGCAGGGGGCAGAGATCGGTGCATGGATTTGCAAGATTGTTCCTGATTAGTGTATGATGATTGTACTATACTGAGAGGTTGGTAAGCTTTGTATGAGGATTTTCATATGATTCCATGATACATAATATATAGTTGGGGTTTTCAGCTTCAGGCTTTCCCGATTAAAAACAACTGTGTTATGTGTGATTATTTTTATTTATGCTTTACATGTGTGTGCAATTAATTTTCCGCAAAAGATTAACAGTGGAATGATTCAGTATCTTGCAAGAAGTTAAATATTGTGAGAGTGGAGGGTGAATCTAGGACATATGCATGCTTAGTGCATATTATTTCTACACAACTATGTCATTGTCATGAAGTCGGTGCGCTAACACGACTATACACGCTGGGGCGTATATTTCAGTCAGTGCACCGCTATTCTGAATTATATACAATCCACGGTGCTTGAAAAATAGACATCAACACCAAATCCGGTGTTATCTGTTTCATTAGGGGCCCCAGAGACGGTACGCTAAAATATTAGGACGCACCAGCACCGGTGCGTGACTGTTTTTATGGAGCACCAACTTGTATGTTTGTTTTTTTTTCAAAAAAAATTATATATGTATATTTATAAATACATTCATGTTTTAATTAAAAATAAATAAAAAATAAAAAATAAAAAAATAAAAAATAAAAAATAAAAATAAAAATAAAAATTAATATGGCAATGATTCAAAGAGAACAGGAGCAACAGCAGCAACAACAAGTAGAATAGTATGACATGATTCGCCAATGGGAGGCGAGAGAGAGGGAGAGAGATGGATGCCCTCGCCCTATTACTGCAGATACCCAGGAGATCCTTAAGCAAGTAGGCCTCCTCAAGTTCTATGAGGACGCTATTTCCGACCTAAAGGCCCATAGTGTGCTTTTGAGACATCTTATTGGCAGGTGGAATGCCCACCGACAGACTTTTCAGGTTGGTCCTGATCAATGGTACACACCCACTGAGGAGGACATTTATTTTATTATAGGACTATCGAGGAGAGGGGTGGATTTTCCCTCATTCCCAGACGTGCCACCTGGTTGTGTAGCAGGGAGTCAGTTAGTTTACTCCTAGAGATACGTTGGAGCACATGTATTGTCTCCTTCAGAGTTTCAGGTACCTAGAGGTCAGTTACGTATAGGTGCTTTTGGTAGACAGGACGTGCAGTGCCTCTCTATTATCGCTTCGATCATTTCGCACAACACCAGTGACGGGCAACACATTAGTTGCTCGCTTTTATATTACGTTGATTCTTTAGTACAACAGCCGCGACTTGTCAGGTGGTCTGCCATTTTTTTGTGACAGTTTTGTATGGCCTTAGATAGATGTCGTGCTCATGCACAAGGGAGGGTCAACTTCCCTTTTGCTTCAGAGCTGTTTTGTTTGTTTTTTGAGAGGTTTCCAGAGATGAGACATAGTTTTGTTCGACAACCTCGTAGGCCGATGTTGGAGGCCTGGATGCGCATGTGGGGGCAGATGATGCCCAAGAGGGGAGACACTATGTTTCCAGCGAGGATATCACATGATTCGTTGGACTTACTAGCCAGCGTTGGCAAGCTGCATCCCTTCATTATGGTCCCATGTCCTTATGCTAGACTAGATTGGCGAGGGTGTCTCAACATCCTCTTCACTCCTGATGAGCCGCCAGATGATAGAGGTAATATTATTGTTTTATTTATATTTATTCTAACATGTTCTTTAACTTGTTTTTATTAAATTGTGTAATGAAATTGTCTAATTATTGTTGTGTACTTGTATATATTTTGCATACATTGGCTCTTTTGATGGCGATGAGATGTCGGATCCACCACATGATTCAGGTTTCAATCCTGATGATTAAAATCTAGAGATGGATGATGCGTCGGAGGGTGAGACCAGTGGCACAACAGAGAGACGCGTTGATCCTCATGCGCCTCATGGTGCACCGGTACCGCCTTTTTCTAGGCATGGTCGACCTAAGACAAGATACCGGATGGAGTTGGGCAGCCAACTCTGTGGATTGATTTTAGATGTGGGCATCAGGCTCGCTCATTACAGAGAGTTACAGGACGATGATAGATTGTTACAAATGTGGGGAGCCATGCCGCATGACATGTACGGCCAAATGCGGCATGTCGTAGGAGCTACAACAGCTGTTACGTGATTGAGGAGGATTGTCCGTAGCTATAGGCATAGTCAAGCTGCGGCACGTGATGGACAGTCTGCCAGCAGCAACTCAGATGCATCTCATGATCGTTCACCTCGCGGTGCGCCTAATAAGCAACATGAGGCTCCACTGCCAACATCTGACACTATTCATCATGGAGATGAGGCTGGACCATCGACCACGTCTAGTCAGCAGCCTGCAGCATCCATCATGAGTACTAGTCACAATCATCATGTGCAGGCTGGACCATCGACCACCGAGGCTGCAGTACTATTGACTGAGAAGGCCGCCTCCACTACTACTATGCCTCATATTGATCATGTTGTACTACCACCAGCAGATGCATCCATCAGTACTAGTGATCATCATGATCATGAGCAGGCTAGTCGACCATCGACTGTCGAGGTTGCACCCAGATTTACTAAGCAGGCCGCATCCACTTCTACTAGTGTTATTTATCATGTTGTTATACTACCACCAATGCCTGATCCATGACATGATTTATATTACAGTTGTATATTTTTAACATTATTCAGTTATATATATATATATATATATATATATATATATGGTCCATGTATTTTATGTTCATGTTGCAATTGTACTTAATTTTCATGTTGATGATCATCATGATGTGGCACATATTGTTAGTCATGTTAGATATGTTCATTTAATGTTTATCTTGCAGATAGATGTGTATATGTGATAGGCCTTGTTGGGGTCCCATGTTTTGCTAGTTTGGAAAATAAAAAGACAAGGCAACATCAGAACCAATATTTAGAGTTACAGGATCTAGTCCTCCTGTTCTGAGAGAGGGATCTCTCAAATTATTTGTTTTGCAAAGGTTTATCTTGTGTGCTTTGAGTATAGGTTTTAGACTAGTTATTAAGTGCAAGGGTTTGTTTGTTTGTTTGGTTGGAATTGATACAGAAAACATAAAAGGTCTAGAAAAGATAGATAGAAAGGGGAAATGTCGGCTTCATTGGGCAATGGAGTCAAAATGAGGTCATGAAAAACTTATCAATGGATATGGGATATCAAAGGGAAAATCTAACTTGGCCGCAGGATCCTTTGGTTTTGGAATGAGATGGACATCAATGATTTGGAAAGAGAAGTTTAATTCTCATACTAAGGGAATTTGAAAGCACAACTTGAACAATGAAGAGCTATTTGATAGACAGGGCTAACCATGAATTCTACAAATCACACTTCAAGCAAATAATGACTTCAAAACAACTTTTAAAATGAAATCTAAGATTCAGGGAACACCCTATTTCCTCAAAGATTTTATTTCAAATGACTTAGAAAACATAAAAGATTCACTGATAATTGCGGTCATAGAAGAGGGAACACCTAAATACATCTATGATCATAACTATAAAGACCTTTAAGCCAACTATTCAAGCAAGGACAAGGGGCAAGATCAGAACAGACCTCCTTGGATTACTGTAAACAAAGAAACTTCAAAGGGAGACTTCAATAACAGCCTTTAAGTGGCAGTAGACAAGTAGGGAGAACCATAAATCATGTTGAAACCAAATATTCAAACTATTAAGGAAATAAACAAGCATGAGGACTAAAGAGAGAGATTAAAGACTCTAAAATACCTTAGCAGAAGAAAACATAAAACAGTGAAGGATAAACAGGTCTAAGGTGCTTCCAGGAGTCATTTCTTAGCCTAAAACTTTCATCCTATTGTAGTAAGAATTTATGGAACAAAATGAAAACAGGGAAAAACATTAAACAGTTCAGAATACTTCACCAACATCCAAGCTCATGGATCCAATGATAGATCCTTCTCAAGAAAAAGCATGCAACAACATCATCAGGGCTTCCAAGACTTCAATTTCTTCTTCAACTTCAACTGACTATGTATTATTTCAGAGAGTTTGAGTATTACAACTAGTAATCAAACAACCAACGTTTACAATGGATTCCTCAACCACTTTTTATATAGGAATGAGGAGGTTGAAAGAGAGAAAATATATTCCGAGTTCAATTAATATAGTTAATGCTTCTCGGCCTTTGAGGGGCTCAAGGGAGAATTTTACAGATATTTTATGTATTAATTGGTTTACATTAAGTAATTTAAGCTTGCTGGAAGATTATGTTGACTTCAAGGCTCTGTGTCATCTTTTGCAATAACTCTGCTGATAGTTTATATTAGCTTCTTTGATTCGAAATAACTATTCAGCTGTAAGGGGCAGATATGCTCTATTTTGGTCATTACTCGGCCTTTGCTCGAATGCTGTGAAGTCACAGGTGGCCATCCAGTAGCTGAGAGGAATTAATTTGCCTCTGATGTGGCAGTGGAGGCATCCTTTGTACGATAAATATCCTTGATTTTCCTTTAACTGTGTTTAATTCAATGGAGAAGGCTTTTGATAATCAATTTTTAGCTGTAATCCATTGAACTATATAATCAATGTTTAATTCTTCATTACTGCTGTGTGTGGGTCTTCGACACTAATACTCTTTGATTTGATTTAATTCTTTGTGTCTTGTTGATGTGCAGGTGTGTACAAGGTCCACATGGAATCAATGCCCATGAGTCATTGAGGAAACATGAAATTGAACCCTGTATATGGCTTTCCTTTTAATGAACGAAAGTCTGGAGGATCGTCACCATCGACTTCCATTTTCTTTTTGAAACATTTGAAACCCTTTTAAATCCCGCAAAATAAAAAAAACAATTAATAAATCCTGCATATTTGGTAAAAAATGCTTTGGAGGTTTCGACTTGGAGCGTTGCCGTTGGATGACAGCATCCAACGGTGGAGATTACGTGCGAAGATCAAAAGGGGCGGTTTGATGGATAAGCAGTGGAATTTTATATCAAAGCCATTGATTTTGTAAAGATCGACGATAGGGAGTGACGGGGGAGACATAATGAAGTAGGGCTGCTTTTTGATGAAAACATAATAAATACAAAGGAAATGAGGAAATTTCCTTTGGCAAAGAGAAAAACATAAAAAGGAAATTTGGGGTTTCGGGATGATCATGGACTGTCGGATTAGATCTGCCCACGAAATCAACGATAGAGATCGCTCTGAGAAGCCCTTTAGGAAAGGCGGAGGGCGATAGCATATTTCCCAATTAAATCTGAGCTGTTGATCTGCAGAGATCAATGGCAGGAGACACCACGCGATAAAACACAATAAAGGGGAAAGTGGTTTTGGAGAGAAAAACAGGTAGTATTGCGCGGCGAAATGGGAGAAAGGTGGTTTCACCTTTTTGAACGTGATATGCCTTGGAAGGTGACACGTGTCTTTTGAAAATAGCCTATATCACGTAAATTTTCAAAATTAACCTCCGCGCTTAAAGTTGCGCGAAAATCCGTGTGGGTCGTTAGATCTAGGCCCTCAGATCTAACGGTGGAGAGAAAGCGCAAAATTGACTAGATGTGCGAGGGATAAAAGGCATGGCGGTTTTAGTATGAACCATCCGATCAGGGGATCGACGGTGGAGATTAGTTCTGGAGGGAGGCAGGACCCACAGGAGGCAAGCCTATCGAGTTAAATATGGGTCGTTGGATGTAGAAGATCGACGGCCAGGATTAAATTCGGGGTAAAGATGAAATAATATACAGGCGGAGACGGGTTCAATAAGGACCGTTGATCTGCAGAGATCAACGGCTGTAATAGCCGGAAAAACATTATGAGTGGGGCTGCATAAAATATAACCAAAGTCGGGAGACACATTCTGGACCGTCCGATCAGGACACGTGGACGGCCCAGATGCAATCGGGGCTCGGCGATCGGTGGGGCAAAGAACATGGAGTGCGACGATGCGAATGATTGTGAGCCGTTGATCTGTAGATCAGATCAACAACAGAGAATGGATCGGGGAATGTCAATTGGGGGAGGAAATAAAATGTGCCTGATGAAAAAGTGCCGATGCGATTTGGCGCAGTTCATTGATTAGTCTGGGATCAACGGCGGATATTGTTTCACATCATACACCGGCGGAAAACCTTTAATATATATGAAAACCAAAAAATTGATGAAATACAAAGGTTTTATGTATCGGGGCGATATATATATATATATATATATATATATATATATATATATATATATATATATGAAATGGTCTGGTGCCCGATGGCGGAGCCATTGGTCTATATGGAATGTGATAGGCCCATGGCTTATGTATATAAGGGCCAATCGCATCGGAAATTGGGTGTGGGTCTTTCAATCTAACCATTTTGATTTTCTCCGATGCGATTAACGCTTCGGGACTTAAACTCTTGGTCTCGTGTGTAAGCTTATATGGAGAGAAGCGGAGTTTATATATAGCGGGGCCCAATCGCATCATAACTTTGATGCGGGGCTTTTCAATCTACCCATTTTATATTAAAAAACATAACTCTGGCGGGTTTTAGACCAAACTTAGGAAAAAGTGGGTTTTTAACTTTACAAAGGAAAATATGCATCGGAGATGGATTATTACAATGTTTTAGTGCCCGATTGCGGGCACAAGGGTCATATGAAATAATAATATGATCGGTGGTTATGAACAAAGGGCTTAATCGCATCGAAACTTTTAACATAAGAAACTGACTTGCGCGCTCTGATTTTTCCGATGAGATAAGTGCCGAAAGGGCCTAGCGCTTGGTTCTAGTGCCTGGGCACATGTGGGGAAGTGGTTTAGTACTTAGCCCAAGGGGGCTTAAGTCCATAGTTTAAAAAAACTTATTTTTTATGATTTTTCTAGGTTTTTTGATGGATTTGGGGGTTTCGGTAAAGTCTAAAAATGAGTTTTAGACTTTGTAAAAGGGATTTTCACGAAGGGAAGAAGGGAAATAATAAAAAATAGAGGAATTCTATGGGGAATAAAGGGGTAAAAAATGAAGGTTAGTTTTGAGTGAAGAAGGGGAAAATGGAATTTTTACAGCAGTCTTTTCTTCATGGAAAAACAATAGAATTTCTGACTTCAAAGGGGGAACAACAATGAAAATTAACCAAAGGATAGAATATTTTCAGAAAGATTTTAAGCATCAACAATTTGAAGCAAAACTATTTCTTGAAGGCTATCCAAAATGATTTAGCCACCAGTTGACACGGCAAAATTTTATAGGTGGCTAACGGCGCATGAGTTATTTGACATTATATTGAGATGTATATTTGATGTTTTTGTTGTGATGATGTTAATATATAATGTTAATTTGATGTTAATTGAATGTGTTTATTAGTCAAATATGATGTTTGTATGATGGTTATCATGATCGTGATGATGTTTATTAATTAATTTAATATTATTAAATGACCATGATATTTATTAAATATTATGTCATGAATGTAATTGTAATTTAAATTTTAATTCTATGTAAAATTGTAAAATTGTAAAATTGTATTTGTATTTGTACTAATTGTAATTTTAAGTGTAATTGTATGTAAAATATTTATTAATGTAAAATTTTAATTGTAATTGTAATATTTAATTTATTATGAAATGATTGTAATTGTATATATGAAAAATTGTAAAATTGTAATTCTAATTCTAATTGTATGTAAATTTCACAAATTGTAATTGTATTTGTAATTGTAATTTTAATTGAATTGTATGTAAAATATTTGTAAAATTGTAATTGTAATTGTAAATGTAATTATATGTAAAATTGTAAATGTAATTGTATGTAAAATTAAAATTGTAATTGTAATTTTAATTAATGTAATTGTATGTAAAATATTAATTTGTAAAATTTTAATTCTATTAATGTGAAAATTTTAATTGTATTAATGTGAAATGATTTTATTAAAATATTTAAATTTGTAAATTTGCAAATAATTGTAAAATAACAAATCTAGAATAATACGAATTTTTGTAACATAAAGTTTAGAAAATAGTGAAAATAAATTCATGTACTTTATAATTATCATATTTTATTATGATCTTACATACAACAACAACAACGAAAAAAAAACTTTAAAAAGTCTAGTGCGCTTATCATCCTAACAGGCCCTGGTGCGTCGTATTAATACAACACACCAGTGCATCACATTTCCACACACCGGAAACGAATAAACGCAAATAAAAAAATGCAACTCTATTTTGTTTAAGTTATAAAGAAACGGAAATTTGAAAAATGGGCGGAAAAATATTTTCGAAAATCTAATTTGATAAAATAATTCTTTAAATACTAAACACTTTTTATTATTTCACTATTTTTGCTAAAAACTTTTAGTCAGATTTTTGCAGGAAACAGAACTGGAGCAAGAGAGCACGAGGGCACTGTGGATGGCGAAATACGTTCAAACAGAAGTATTCATACAATCAGAAACCAAAACTCTAGTAATTCAAGCCCTTTATCATAGAATTTCAAACCATTTCGTGATTAAATTTAATTCTTTTTTTTACTTTTTTCTGCAGTTTTTTATTTTTTCCTACATTTTTATCCATTTTTACCCTGAACCCTTCATTTTTTTGTTTTTTCCCTTTCTTCTCTCTGTTTCAGTGATTTCAGAATTAGGGTTTTTCATTTTAGATTGACGTCCAACCCACGGGACAACTTGCATAGTTGGATCCCAATCCATTCGGCCATTGCGTGAATTTTTTGGAAAAATGGATTTTTCTTTATCGGTGTGCCCTGCGTACGAAACCGCACTGGTGCTCTGTATTATTACAATGCACCGCGCAAGTTCTGTGTTGTAAAAAATTGAAAACATTTTTTTAACTCCGTGCGCCAAATCTGAAATGGGGCACTGGTGCTCTCTTTAACTAGGAAAGCACCGTATGGTGTATTACACCATTTTTGCGGTGCGTTTATAATACCCCACGCACCGTTAGGTCTATTACACTATTTTTGCGGTGCGTTTATAATACCAAATGCACCATACGGTGTATTATACTATTTTGCGGTGCGTTGTTAATATATCCACACACTGGTGGCGGTGCAGATTTCATGAAAGGCGCACCAGTGTCTCGAGTTTTATTTTCTACCTGAAAAGTTGAGGATTTATTTATAAATATATTAATGAATGATATGCTACAGGTTTCAGATTGATAAAGAAATGACTGACAAGATATCAAGTAACAAAAATATTGTTAACACATCAAGAAAAGAAAAAAAGGCAAGTTCTTTGTAAATTCTTTATAAAAAATATTATTTTTGAACTATATGTAACTTTAACTAATATGTATTGTTTACTGTGTATCATGCAGAGCCACAAAATGACGAAGCTCGATATGATTATTTCTGATCTACGACCAGAAGAGCGTAAAATTTTAATGGAAAAATTGCAAAAAGATGAATCAGGTGAATGAAACAATACTATCGATCCAATATGAGTTTCTTTTTTTAATTATCATTAATAATATACTTAAAATTATTAGATAACATGTGTCAAATAGTCTACTAATTCACATCTATTTAATGTTCTACAGGGACCAACAACTCAGAAAAGGAATGTTGTTCTAAGAAAAGAAAAAAAATAGAACATGCAAATGAAAATGAATTGCTCCTTGGCTCATCTGGAGTGGTGTTGGAAGTTAACGAAAGGGGGAAAAACTTTTACAAAAGTTTGAGGGATCTAGTGGAATGAATACAACAACGTGCTTCAAATGTAATATGTAATCATTGAATTTTTCGATCATTAGGTACAATAAATAAACAAATTAGCATTAAATATTAATTTTCAAGAATTTTCTTGCAAAAAAGAAAAGAAAATGGAACCCATTCAGCACATAAAACAGGACGAAAAGGAAGAAAATGGTTGATCTCTAAGTTTGTGAGTAATTGTTACTTCCTTATAACAACTTAACTAGATTTCATTTTTGTATTTTTTAAGTTGTTTTACAAAAATCATCATTGAATGTCTTCAAACAGGTGCTAACATACAAAGAAGAACCATCAGACGAATTGATTGAAATTGGGTTAAATATGGGTTGTGAGTATATGTTGGCATATCAGAATTTAATTGTGGAATTTGTAAGCATCTATCAATCTTGTTTTAATTAGCTCCATCTATAATTAATAGAACAAAAACATCTTTTATATTAAATATATGATTTGTTATGTGGTATAAAACTTGCAGGAAACAAAGAATGGAACTGCGCCAACAGATGAAATTTTGAAAGATGGCATGGTACATGGTTTTGAAAGAATGTGTATAGCTTATGAGTCAATTGTTGCTATGGTACGTCATTTTTATTTTCGATTTACATTGATGTATATTATTTAATATTGGAATTTTCATTATTCTCACCAATGTATATACACTCATTTCAGTTTATTTTTATGTTTGTAGATGGAAAGTGAAGAAGAAGAAAACAATCAACGTTGTGAACACAACATTCCTGAAAATAACCCAAGTCATGGAAGTAGCTCTAGCAGTGACAGCAGTTCAAGCAAAGAATGATGATCACTATGTAATTTGGATATCAAAGCAAGGCGTTTTATTTTTTGAAATATGTTTGTGAAATCAGACATTTTGTTTAATGTAATGGACATAGTGTCCCAATTGAAAGACAAAGGGATATGAATAATTGTCCCATTTTGTATGATAAATATTGTCTTATATATATATATATATATATATATATAATCATAAAATATGTTTTAATTTATTCTATTGCGTTCTCCACTGTCGTTCTCAAATGCACTAATAAAAATTTAATTCATATGAATATTGTTATAAGATTATATATATGTGTCGACTTTTGATGAATAATGAATTTAAAAAAACCACAATAATTCTGATATGATATAACAAATTAATCCAAACAACACTTTCAAATGCATTAATAAAATTGTAATTAATATGAATATTGTTATAATATGTGTCGACTTTTGATGAATAATGAATTTAAAACAATCACAATAATTAGACTGTCAGAGGTGGATGTTTCTAAAAAAAACAAAATGAAACTTGGTGCATTTATGTGTCTATACGCACCGGTGCATTTATGATTTTATGGGCACCACACTAATACCGATTCCAATTATAAATATCGGTGCGTTTGTGTGATACTGTGCACCGAGGCGTTTATGTATCTATAAGCACTGGTGCATTTGTAGATGCCATGTGCACCAAACGAATACAATTACCAATTATAAATCTCGGTTCCTTTCTGTGATACGGAGCACTAGTGCCTCATAAAGATACACGCACCGGTGCGCTTATACGACCTATGGGTACCGCTCAAATCCCAAGACCACTTAGAATGGCCCCGTGCAATGTATCACCAACACCATGCCGAATCTTGCATTTGCATTTCCTTAACGGACGGTGCATTCTCCCTTCAACCGCCCCGGTCACCTTTGTCTCCCGATACACACGGTGCGTTAAAATACGATAAGAGCAACGATGAAAAAACATTCGTAAAAACTCCGGCCGCCCATTGTTTTTCAGTTGTGTTGAATTTCCGTTAAAAGCTCCACCAAAACCTCCATTACCGAAGCAGATGTGGTAGCATATGTTTTTTTGACAATTTTGGCCAATTTTATAACACTAAAAACCTCCTTTAAAACCTTTGCTAGATGGTATTTTCCTTGTAGTGGGATGAAGGATGGAGACTCGGTGGCTGAGCATTTGACGGCTTCAATATTGTGGTAAGTCAGCTGTCATCTGTTGATATTAAAATATCATATGAAGATAAGTGCATCAGTTTGTTGTGTTCTCTACCAGATTCGTGGGACAGTCTGGTTATTGCAATAGGTAGCAATACAACTACCTTGAATTTTGATGACATTGTCTCAGCCTTGTTGTTGGAGGAAATGAGACGGAGAAATATGGAGGGTCAGAATGGAGATGCCTTATCTGTACGAGGAAGGTCCCAGAACAAAAACAAGAATAAGGTTTCGAGTGGGAGATCTAAATCTAGAGGGAGATCTAAATCTCCTGGAAAGTTTGTAAAGGTGTGCTGGAGATGTGTAAAGGAAGGGTACTACAAAAAGGACTACAGATCTAAAGCTCCTAAGAAAGGAAAGGGATCTGATGATTCTCCTTTTGCAGAGGAAAAAACCACCTCGGATGAAGGTGGGGATGTGTATTTGGCTTCTTCTTCAAATACACTTGTAGATAATGAGTCATGGTTGATTGACTCGGGTGCATCCTTTCACTTCAATCCCCATAGGGAGTGGTTCTGCGAGTATGAGAAATATGATGGCGGTGATGTCTTCTTAGGTGATTATAGGAAGGCTAGAATCGTCGGACTTGGAAAATTCAAGCTGAAGCTACAAAGTGGAAGGATTAGAACACTTCCTGGTGTTCTGCACATTCCCGCATTAGCCAGAAATTTGATTTCTGTAAGCAAGATGGATGATGCAGGTGTAAAAACAATGTTCGAGAAAGATACTTGTAAGATGGTTCGGGGAGCACTGGTATTAATGCGAGGAGTTCGCATTGGAACTCTGTACAAGCTTTAGGGTAGCACTATTATTGATGGGTGCAACAGTTATGTGGTTCCCGAAAGTGGAGTGGAAAGCCTAGCAGTCTTTGGAGAAAAGACCATGCTATGGCATCAAAGGCTTGGACATATTGGAGAGAAGGGCCTTTGGATACTACATGGAAATGGTATGGTAGAAGGTATGTCCAATAGCTATCTGGATTTCAATTTCTGTGAACATTGTGTGTATGGGAAGCAGAATCGGGTGAGTTTTCCTTCTAGTGCTAAGAGGGCGAACAAGATATTAGATTTTGTGCACAGTGATGTGTTTGGACCTATGTCGGTTCCATCACTGGGTAAGTCTGTGTACTATGTTTCATTCATAGATGACTTCTCAAGGAATACATGGATATATTTCTTGAGGAAGAAATCTGAAGTCTTTGACAGATTTAAAGAATTTAAGGCTCTAGTGGAAAACCAGACAGAGAAGAAGATAAAGGTGTTGAGGACAAATAATGGTGGGGAGTTCTGCAAGAAGGAATTTGAAGAGTTCTGTAAGAAGTGTGGTATAGCACGACAGAAGACTACTCCATACACACCTCAGCAAAATGGAGTTGCAGAAAGAATGAACAGAACGCTAATGGAAAAGGCAAGAAGCATGCTCAGTGGTACCGGGTTAGGACAAGAATTCTGGGCAGAGGCAGTGGAGACTGCATGTTACTTAGTTAATAGATCACCTTCATCAACGTTGGAGGATAAGAATCCACATGAGGTATGGACTGGTAAGAAACCCTCTCTTTCACATCTAAGGGTATTTGGATGTGATGCATATGTACATGTTCCAAAGGAGAAAAGGACCAAGTTGGATAATAAATCTGAAAGGTGCATCTTTATTGAGTATAAGGATGGTTTAAAGGGTTACAAGCTTTGGAACCCAGAAACAAGGAAGGTTGTGTACAGCCGAGATGTGGTGTTTAGAGAAGTGAAAGATGTTGTTAAACATGAAGTCCTACCAAAGGAACCTGAGAAGATAGAGTTTGAGCTAAAGGAGGATGAATCAGACTCTACAACAGAAGAAGACTCGGAAGATGAAGAGCCACAAACTCCAGCTTTGAGAAGATCAGTTCGGGAAAGAAGGAAACTAGAAAGGTATAGTCCATTTGCTTTCTGTTTAGGTTTTGCCTTAACTATAACTGATGATGAACCCAGAACTATCAGGGAGGCAGCAGATTCAGAGGATGGAAAACTATGGAAGGAGTCCATGGTTGATGAAATGGCATCCTTGCACAAAAACGATGCATGGGATCTGGTGGAGTTGCCTGCTGGAAGGAAGCCCATTGGGAGAAAATGGGTGTTTAAGAAGAAGATGAATGTAGAAGGCAAGGTGGAGAAATACAAAGCTCGATTGGTAGCAAAAGGTTATTCCCAGGTGCCGGGAATTGATTTTGGTGATATTTTTTCTCCTGTTGCCAAAGTTACTTCTATTAGATTACTTTTATCTATTGCCGCTGCATTTGATTTTGAGATAGAACAGATGGATGTGAAGACAACATTTATTCACGGGGATCTAGAAGAGGAGATCTACATGAAGCAACCTGAAGGCTTTATGGTGAAGGGTAAGAAAGAACTGGTATGCAGGTTGAAGAAGTCTCTGTATGGGTTAAAACAGTCACCAAGGATGTGGTATCAGAAATTTGATACCTATATATGGGGACTTGGCTTTACCAGAAGCAAGGAGGATCATTATGTTTATTTTAAATTAATTGATGACCATGTTATTTATTTGATCTTGTATGTGGATGATATGTTGTTGATTGGAAATGACAAAGAAATTATCCAAGATTTGAAGACCCAACTGTTCTCCAAATTTGACATGAAGGATCTTGGTGCTGCAAACTATATTTTGGGCATGGAAATTAAGAGAGATCGGGCAAAAAGGAAGCTCTGGTTAAACCAGAGGAAGTATGTCGAGACTATATTCCAGAGGTTCAATATGCAGGATAATAAACCAGTGAATGTTCCTATTCCTGTAGGTGTAAAGCTGTCTGCTGAACAATGTCCCAAGACACAAGAAGAAGAGGAGAATATGTCCCGTGTTCCATATGCAAGTGCAGTGGGTAGCCTGATCTATGAAATGGTATGTACTAAACCAAACATTTCACATATAGTGGGAATATTGAGCAGGTTTATATCAAACCCGGGGAAGGAGCATTGGATAGCAGTGAAGCGGGTTTTCAGATATTTACGTGGCACTAGTGATTATGGCTTGTGCTACCAGGGAAGACCAGGATTGGAAAGAATGTTGGAAATTCATGGTTTTGTTGATGCAGACTGGGCTGGATATCTGGACCAAAGAAGATCTACAAGTGGGTATGTGTTTAGCCTATTTGGAGGCGCAGTCAGTTGGATGAGTAAAAGACAGTCTGTAGTGGCTCTTTCAACTACAGAGGCAGAATACATAGCAACCACTCATGCAAGCAAGGAAGTAGTTTGGTTGCAAAGATTGTGTTCAAGTATGGGGTTGGTACAGCAAGCTATAAGGATAGACTGTGATAGCCAAAGTGCAATTTTCTTAGCTAAGAACCCTGCTTATCATTCAAAGACAAAGCACATTGATGTTCAATATCACTTTGTTAGAGATATGGTTGAGGCTAAAAGGGTGTTGCTGGTAAAGGTGGACACTTTGAAGAATGTTGCGGATGCATTAACAAAGTCTGTGAGCACTCAGAAGTTCTCTTGGTGTAGAGAAACAATGGGTGTTGAAGAATTGGGCCAATGACTAAGCTCTCTTGTGGCCCCACAACGGAAAGAAAACAACGAAGTGGGAGAATGTTGGGTTTTTGTTATATTATATGCAAAAAAAATTTGGTCCTTATTTTCGGTGGGCGGACACATGTTGGTTTTGGGGCACGATGGTTTTTAGCCACTGGTATTTTGTAGATCCGATCAAGGGAACTACGATTATGTTCTAATCTAGGGTTAATAGATTGGGGTTTATGTATGCTTCGGCATGTATATATATGTGTTGTAACACTAAAAGGAATATAATGAAAAATCAAGCTGGTCGTCCCGATTTGGGATCCAGGGGAAAATCTCTGTGTTTATCTGTTTCATGTTTTATGCTCTCGCTATTGTTTATTTTCTGTTATAAGATTCGTGTGTAGATAATT
>CM076580.1:3312094-3401221 GCA_034641835.2 Pinus albicaulis | reverse complement strand
GATATAGTTTGAAGTTTGCCGATTTGTTGACTTTTCCTTTCCATTTCTTCTCTCCACCTGTCTTCAGTCTCTTTTATCTTTGGCAAACTGCCAGGAACACAGTCTGAAATGAGATTAATTGAATATAAGCTGTCATTTATGAATTGCGTGAGATTATTCATTATATTTCCGGCCCTTGATATTGCTCTATCAGATTTCATTAATTGATGTTCCCATTCTGTAAACAAGATTTCTTTGTGTTTTTCCTCTATCCTAGGAAGATTTGCTTCTTTTCCCTTTTCTGTATCCTGCCAGTTGAGAAACTCATAAATCTTTTCATCGGCATCATCTATTTCTTGTCTAAGAGTTATGATAGTTTGGATCAAAGATGAAGTAATCTCACAAAAAGGTTCTGCTTGTGACAGTTTTGAGCAAAATTCAATTAACTGCTGAGTCAATAATTTATTAGCCTCAAGGGCTTCCGATTTGAATTCATATAACTTTGGATAATCTTTAAACTTATCCAAAGTTGCTTGAAATTCCTTTTCTTGAATCATTTTTGCCTTTTCCTCATTTTGTAACAAACTCTGTAACTTAGAAATTTCTTCATTTAGCTGCTTTTGTTTGCCTAAAAGCTTTTCATCAACCTTCTTCTTTTCTTCAGCAAGCTGTTTCTCCAATTCTTTAGACCTGAATGTCTGATCCTGTAGTTGTTGTTGCAATTGGCTGATCAGTTGCTGATTCTCCTTAGCTTTTTCTTCCAGTGAAGCTATGTGAAGATCTTTCCGAGTTATTAGTTGAGAAACTTCTACAACTTTATCCACTGTTGCAGCACTATAAGCTCCTGTATACTGGGACAATTTCGTAAGGTCTTCAAATGGATTCATTTCATTGTTCTTATAAACAATATTCATAAACTCATCTGATGGAGTAGAAAATATACCCTTTTCTGTTTTTCTTTTCTTTCTTTGTCTTTTGACAACAGCCTTATGTTTAGGGCTGTAAAATACATCCAAAGGAGGGATCTCCTCACCTTTTAATAAAAAGGAAATATTATGAAAATCAAATATATAAATGATAGCAAATTCTTCAAATGAATACCATATAACAGAGATAAAAAACAATGAACAGATAAAAATACCTCATTCATCTTGCAGACTGTCAAACGAAATGTGATACTCTGATCTAGTAACTCCGATGTAAAATTAAATCCAAAGGCACAAAAATGCAACACTTCAAAGATAATTTGAGCACAAAAGTCACCAGATGTGATCTTTCATATAAATATAATAAGGAATGAAGTACAGAAATGTTAGCTCCAAATCCCAAAAATATTACAACTTCCGATCCTTCTCTAAATGCGTGAGAGGGATTTAAATAATAAATTACATAACAAAATCCTAATACTACTGCTACAATCTATCAAATTAAAACTGAAATGCTATTTTGAATAAAACTGATTCATTGTTTTTCTCCCTCGCTTGATGAAGCCAAATTGCAAATGTTCAACATATCTCGGAGTCTTGGTGGATGACTCATCTCGGTATGCAACTGTCCAGTATAGGTGGCATCAGAAAATTCTGGAATTAGACAATCGACAGCGTTTGATAGAAGTTTGATAGCTGTCTGTTGATTGTTTGGCTTGATCAAATGAGTCCACATACTATCCCAGGATATCGTTTGAAGTTTGCCGATTTGTTGACTTTTCCTTTCCATTTCTTCTCTCCACCTGTCTTCAGTTTCTTTTATTTTTTGGCAAACTGCCAGGAACACAGTCTGAAATGAGATTAATTGAGTATAAACTGTCATTTATGAATTGCGTGAGATTATTCATTATATTTCTGGCCCTTGATATTGCTCTATCAGCTTTCATTAATTGATGTTCCCATTCTGTAAACAAGATTTCTTTGTGTTTTTCCTCTATCCTAGGAAGATTTGCTTCTTTTCCTTTTTCTGTATCCTGCCAGTTGAGAAACTCAGAAATCTTTTCATCGGCATCATCTATTTCTTGTCTAAGAGTTATGATAGTTTGGATCAAAGATGAAGTAATACCACAAAAAGGTTCTGCTTGTGACAGTTTTGAGCAAAATTCAATTAACTGTTGAGTCAATAATTTATTAGCCTCAAGGGCTTCTAATTTGAATTCATTTAACTTTGGGTAATCTTTAAACTTATCCAAAGTTGCTTGAAATTCCTTTTCTTGAATCATTTTTGCCTTTTCCTCATTTTGTAACAGACTCTGTAACTTAGAAATTTCTTCATTTAGCTGCTTTTGTTTGCCTAAAAGCTTTTCATCAACCTTCTTCTTCTCTTCGGCAAGATATTTCTCCAATTCTTTAGACCTGAATGTCTGATCCTGTAGTTGTTGTTGCAATTGGCTGATCAGTTGCTAATTCTCCTTAGCTTGTTCTTCCAGTGAAGCTATGTGAAGATCTTTTTGAGTTATTAGTTGAGAAACTTCTACAACTTTATCCACTGTTGCAGCACTATAAGCTCCTGTATACTGGGACAATTTCGTAAGGTCTTCAAATGGATTCATTTCATTGTTCTTATAAACAATATTCATAAACTCCTCTGATGGAGTAGAAAATATACCCTGTTCTGATTTTCTTTTCTTTCTTTGTCTTTTGACAACAGCCTTATGTTTAGGGCTGTAAAATACATCCAAAGGAGGGATCTCCTCACCTTTTAATACAATATGCCATGTAGGATGTTCAGGAATGATTTCAACATCCTGCTCTATTTGTTCTTCACCTTTATCCTGCAATCCAAGCTGTTGAGCAAACTGATCATATTGATTTAATAGCTGAGAAGAAATATCAAGATTAGTGGAAACCATAATCTCCTTAGTTATTTCTTTTCCTTTCTCTTTATCTATGCTCTGCTTAGTGCTTTTATCATCCGATCCATCCGTTTGATTATGCACCTGATCATTGATATTTGTGCATTTGTCTGTCATTTGAGCAGTATTTCCCTTTGGGGCATCAGGTTTGTCAATAGTGACCACTTTTTGAGTATGTACAGTCGGCTGGTTGACAGCCGATTGTGTAATGATTTTGCTGGTAGATGTTTCTATTAGCGTTTGGCCGGATGTACCTTCTGTCTCTGATTTTTGGATTTGAGTTCTCAGCTGGTCCAGAGGTACTCTCAACAATCTCTGGCTTCTAAATAAGAGAAATTTATTTATTTCCTCCTATTGAAATTTAGACTTGACCAAGTCAAAAATTCGAGGAAAATTATCTAATGAAACAAACAAATCATCGAACATATCTGGTTCATGCTCAAAACGAGCAATTTAAACTGAAGCAGTGACATCAAATGCTATCTTTTTTGGATCATATTGTCTTCCAGGAATGGTTGCAAATTTACAACCTCTTATCTTGGAGACTTCCTTTTATGCATGCTTGAAATCATTTAGAGTGAAATGACCACAATTGAGTGGGAATTGAGGCCACATTTTCTTCTTACTGTTGTTCAAAGACCTGGATATACCTTCAATTGTCAATTGATAAGAAACTTCTTGAGCGAGAAGTTTATCTGGAACAAAAAGTGGAAGAACATGCGGCTCCACTATACTACCAAAAACCCTGATGTAAGTAAAATTTTCCTCCCCAAACCAATCTCCGATTGCAGACAGGTCGGCTTTAGCTTTATCAGAAATCCTAGGAGGAAAGCGATTAAAAATGGTTTGGAAAACAGGAATGAGGAAACCATGACAGATTCTATATACATTAGCTTGGAAATGAATCTTCCAAAGCAATTTATGATAAATATGGATTAGAAGGGGGTTATTGGGAGTCCATTTCCATCCAAATAAGGGAAATTCGGAATTGAAACAAATAGCATCAAGAATATAGGCACAAAAGAAAAAGGGGGTAGAATTTCCAGCATCTTTTTCTTGTCTGTATTCAAGGATCCTATTGGCCATTCTATCAGAAAGAATAACAGCCCAATCCATAATGTCGGAATTCACAGCAGCTAGGATTAATGGGACCATTTGTATAGAAAACCTAGCTGAATTATCATTGCCAAATAACCTACACATCATGGCAGCTGCATAGGAATATGGAGGTTGAAGGGAATCTACAGAATACATAACGGATGCTTCATTTCGGTGCTTCTCTGGGTTTTTCCTCCAATCTCTGATAGGGTCGGATTGGACTTTGTTATTATCAGCAAATTCTTTGATAAATTCTTTGTTATACACCTTCTGTGGGTCTGGAAGGTGGTACATTGCTTTCAAGTCTTCTGCTTTAAACGAGCCGAAGGGCACTCCAGATGCTGAAACAAACATTCTATCTTGTATCTTTACACTGTCAATAACCCATCGAACTACATCATAGTAAGGCATGATGCTCGCTCTGGCTGCAATTCGATGTAGAAATGAATTTGCAAGTGTTCTTTCATTGATGTCAGAGTCGGAATCCGAGCTATCCTCGTCTGGAACTGATGCCTTCTCCACTGTGACCTTGGGGTCTTCTTTTTCCAATAGGTTGTAGACTGTGTCCCATGTCATTTTCCCAAGACCTTGGCATGATGTATCTGTGACTAGCCTTAGCTTTATGGGCTTTTCTTTTGAGACCGTAGGAGTTTCGGCAAACTTCACTGGTAGATCAGTCTTGTTTCTTCTTCCTCTCTTTGACATTTCTGCGTCTGCTACCGCTTCCCTTTGTCTGTGAATGAAAGAACTTGGTGTTCTTTGGCTCTGCAAGACAATAAACTCTCAGTCGTGATCAACAAGCCACTCAAACGGAATGATTTATGAATTTATGGTTTTCATTTATTTGTTTCGTATATTGCGTAAATGCTCCTTTTGGGTCACACTTAAGTATTTAAAACCAAATCATAAACCATATTCATTTGATTCGTTATTGAATGCCTTCGTACCAATAAATATTTGGTGCTTGTGATATATTAATATATTCAACAAAAATCTTCGTATGCAAATAGATGAATCGCATCGGAAGTTTTCGAATGGAAAATGAGTATCACAATACGTTTATCCCGATTGATCGATTGCGATTGCAGATCTTTCCGATCTCTAATGGTGGGGTCTACCATATTTTTTAAACAAATGTTCGATTTTCTTTTAAAAGCGTTTATTATCAAATGCACATCGGATCGGGGAATTTCAACTAAGCGTAAAGAGTTTCTTAAAGACTGTCCCGATTAATCGATTGCGATTGACCGCATCGCATCGGAAGTTATATTTAACTGTTTTAAACTCTTAGCGATTAAAATTTTCCGATTGGACTAATCGCATCGGAAGATTTGAAATGGGCATATGAAATTTCTTTTGAGGGTTATCTCCGATTCTCCGATTGCGATTGAACTTTTAACTTTGATTTATTTTTTTATGATAAGGCCTTGTATATTAGATCGGACCATAAGTTTTTTGAATGTTGAATCTGTTTAGTAATAATATGAAATTTACCCAGGCTCTCCATTACAGCTTTAGGCATTAGATTATGAGAAGCCCCTGAGTCATGCATAGCATTATGCAAAAAAATTTCATGAACGTTAAAACTCACATAAAAAGGAGGAACAGGTCCCTCTTGATATTTTCCTTCAATATTTGGACCAAAAATAAGCTCTGGTTGGTCATCGTTAAGATTGACTGTGTCATTGTTGTCTTCTAAATTTAAAGCCTTCAAAATTTGAGTTCTATATACATGTTGGGTAGCTAACTCGGTGAGGGGAATAGAAATTTTGATCTTTGAGATTTCCTGCTCCAGGCTTAAAGGAATTTGGTTCTTTGGAGCACTTGTCTCAGCCCTATTAGCTGTCACTTTATCAACAATGTTAGGTTGCTATTTTGTTTTATTTACATTTGATAAAATTGTTTTCACAGGAGTACTAGCTGAAGTGTTAGTACTACTAATGTCCGCACTCTGTTTTTCATTGTCTTGAGTGTTTTTTTCTTTACTTTTATCAGAATTTTCAGCCACTGTTTTATCCTTTTGTTTGAAAAATTTAGGCTTGGTTGCAGTGCTGTTGTGTGAGGATTTATCAGAGGTTTTGTTGTTGGGGGTTTGTTGACTAGATTTACTTCTAAGGTCATATTCTCTTTGAGGTTCGATGATGGCATTTTCCACGTCTTGAAAACAATTTTCATTATCATCTCTTATGTCATCATAAGGTGTATAAAGACCTTGTTTTCTATCATAATGAACCTCAAAGTCATCATCATCTACCCCAAATAGGTTAATATCATCTTCCTCCGTTATTTGATCTATTTCCTTAACCTCGCTCACATAGTTTTGATGAAGGGAGGAGTGATCTGTTGATCATCTTCCCTAGGTCTGTTTGGAGGTTGGTTCCTTCTAGAATTCTGATTCTGGTTTTGGTTTCTGTTTTGAGCATTTTGATTTTGGCTTGCTTGTGCTCTCTTTATTATGCTCATCTCTTTCATCATATCCTCCATCATTCTTTCCATTTTTGAATTGGAAGTGGAAGGTGTGGATTCCTCTCTAAAAGATACTCTCTTCTCAGCTTTCATCCTTGCTCTTTTCTCCATCATGTTGACCTCTACAGAAAGAGCACCTCTTTGCATATCTTCAAGAGTTGAAAAATCTCTTTCTCTCAACTGATAGGTCATGTCAGAATCAAACCCTTCAGGGAATTTGTTTAAAGCTGAACCTTGTGGAGGTTTTAGTTTTGGGGAAAGTGCATTATACACACTATTGAATCTAGTGCAATAAGCTTGTACACTTTCCCCAGGGTTTCTATGGAGGTTATTGTAATCAGAAAGGACTTGGAGAGGATTCTTTTTTACTTCCCATTTTTTTAAGAATGTTTGATGGAAGCCTTGTAGATCATTAATACTATGGGGGGCTAAACCTTTAAACCATTTTCTTACTTCTCCCCCCAGGCTTTGAGCAAATAACCTGAGCTTGACAGAATCATCATCAATTTCATTTCTGTCAAAGTAGTCATCCATCTTATCCACATGTTGTGATGTAGTTGTAGTATTGCTAGCATCATATAATGGAATTTTGGACTGATAGTCCTGTGGAAGATTGAATAATGGTGTAGGAAGGACTAGGGGAGCATACCATGTTGCCATGATAGGTGGTGGAGGTGGATTTACAAGGGGTGGATTAACAAAAGGGAAAGTGGGTTGGAGTGGAGTGGTTTGGACAGTGGATGTTGGATGAAGGGATGTGGTTGGAATAGCAGTAGATTGTTGAGCTGATCTTGGATGAGAGACACCTAAGTTGTGGATGAAGTGTAAATCAGGAGGTGTTGCTTCTATAATACCAATATGTTCACTAAGTTTAGGAGAAGAAAGTGAAGACTCAGATTCTAGCTGGATTATATCATCAAATGACCTAGTTCTAAAAGGATTTACTAAGTCAGCTTGTGATTTTTGTAGAGCTGAAAGATGTTTAGGAACTGATTTAGCTCTCAAAAGTGATCTGAAAACAGTTGATAATATGATCTTGGGAGACTTCCTAAGGATACTTTCTGGGTTATCAACTACTTCAGGTGGATCAGGGTCAGGATAGGCTCTAGTGTGGATCTTTCTAGGAGCCACTATACTGTATTATTCAGACCCAAATAAACCAGACAAGTTCAACCGGATATGACAGTCTTTAAATGGTTAACTAATCTGTTTACCTAAATTTCAACCCTACAATCCTCTAACTGTGTTTGAATGATATTATGATGACCAGGGTTCGTCCCAGTGGAGTCTTAAGGTCTGTTCAGGATTGTGGAGTCGCCAAGTGGAAGATTTTAGCTCTTTTTAGAGGTAAAAGGTTTTATGGTCCACCACCATGCTTGTGAAATATCCCTTTTCAAGGATATCCCAAAACACAACAAACTCTAACCAGAGATTGATTGGAAGGGCATTTACCAGATATTTCACCTATGAAAGAGGATGAAATCCGGAAGTTACCTGGCCCTTTCCAGACTCTTTCTAAGAGTATGGGGTAAAACACAACAAAAGGTAAGTGTCAATGTAGGAGTAAGTGTTTTCCTACCAAATCTGAAATATTTTTGGTTTTTTCTGAGTTATTTTTTGGTTGTGTGGTTTTTAAGAATATCCTAACTCTGTTTCAAAACTTAGCTACGGTTATGAGACAAAGACAGTCTACTCTTATGGCTAAGCCAGCTGATTTTTCAAGGTTAGATAAAAGCTTGAGAGAAACCTAGGGTTTTACCTATTTTGTCACTGATTCAAAACAAGTTTCATCATGATTACCATTTCTTGGTAGTGCTTGAAAAGGCTGCTTTTTACTCACAAAGTTTTATAGAGATGAAAAATGATTTTGGGTTCGGTCCCCAGCGGAGTCACCAGAAATGTTGGGGTTTTGTAATTTTAGCAGTTTGGTAAGACTAAAACCACAAAAGCAACATCGTTTCAACAAACTTTGGGATTCTAGGATCTAGCCCTCCTGAATCCAGAGAGGGATCTCTCCAAAAAGTGCAAAGATGGATTTGTCTTTGAAGTTTGGGGTTATGATATTAGGCTAGTTATGAAGGCCAAGGGTTTGTTTGTTTTTTGGATGGTTGAGCATGATTACTGTTCAAGGTGAAAAGTTCTGAGTGCAAAAAGTTCCAAAGGTGAGAAGTTGCAGGCAATCAGAGTAAGCTTCGGTTAAGAAGGTAGAAAATTGTAGGTTTTAGTCCATTGGGCTATGGAGTCATAATAGGGTTTAATTGGAACAACAAGAGGCAAGAGTGGTCCATGGGGCAAGTCATCTATGTCTAAGGATCTCTTTGAAGATTGATTTATGGAATGAAATGACACAATAAGAAGGAGAAATAAACAGATGCAGAAACAAGAGCAGCCCAGGATCTGATAAGTACTTTTAAACTAGTCAGCCTTTGACATAGACTCAAGAAAAACATAAAAGTAAAATGGGATCTGGTAAGTACTTTGAAACTAGCCAGCCTTTGATACACTTTCAATAGAAAACATCTTAAAACAGAGGGAAACTCGAAGGAAACTTTTGGATCAGAAACTAGCGGGCCAGGCTCACCACAAATCCTCTCCTAGCTCTGCTTTACTTGGTTACTTTCAAGACAAACACAAAGATAACAACAGAATGGCCTAAGATCTGGTAAATACTTTGAAATTAGCCAGCTTTTAACACATTCCAAGGGAAACATCCAGATAGCTTGTGGGGACAAAACTGGGACCAGGGCTCACCATATCTTCCTCAGTTCATCTTCACTAAACATATACTGAAAATAACATCTAAGAATAACATTCAGCTAAGACAATAAGACGAGGGAACGCTAGCATTCCTATGCTTAAACTGAATTAAATCATTCCTAAATAACACAGATGGAAAAAAACATTCAGATAAATATTTTCAGTCAAAGAAGGTTACTGATATACAGTAGGTCCTAACTATGTGCATGCTGTTCTTTATAAGAGAATATGAAACACATATGGAAACAGAAACAAAATAACATGTTACAATAAGGAAAACATCACTGTCAACATAGACCAGGATCCCATAAATCAGCTTGTATTGATGTTTCAAACCAGTTACAGCTTTAAGTCCAGTGCTTTAGGTTAGCAACCGTCTACACATCTCAGCTTAACCTATCTGTCACCGGCAGAGCTCCAAGAACCAGTGAATACTATGTACAATCAGAAGTTTTAGCTCAAGTGTATATCAAAGTTCTGCAAACCAACCCCTCACTCATCTTCTGAAGAAGTATTTATAGAAGGATGAGGAGGTGAGATCTAATAAAATATCTCAATTACAATTAATACAGACTTAATGATTTCTTGGCCCTTGAGGGGCTCAAATGAAGAATCTTACATACGTATCCTCTGCATTAAATGTTTTTACATAAATATTAAGCTCTGTTGGAGCTTTTGTTGATCTTTGAGGCTCGGTGTGATGCTAGGGTTACTCTGCAGTTATCCTTTGCATTAAGTTTCTTTGCAGAAGTAACTTTCTGGCTGTGCTTGAGGCAAAAATATTCATTTGATCAATAACCTCGGCCTCTGATTGAGTACTTTGAGGAATAGGTGGCACTATGGTAGCTGAGAGGAATTGATTTGCCTCAGATTGTGGTGGTGGAAGCATTCTTGCTTGATAAAACACTTTAGGTTTTCTGTAAACTATGTTTTATTTGGGGATTAGGCCTTTGATAAGCATCTTAGACGTAATCCCCACCAATCTGTCCTTTAATCCTCTGTTTTGGTTAATTCTGGTCTTCGTTTCTGATACTCTTTGCTTGTGCCAAATCCATGGTTTTTGCTGATGTGCAGGGACGCACAGGGTCATATGGCATCGATGCTTGGATGAACATTGATGAAAACGTGAATTTAGGCACCTCTGAATTATTTTCCTGATGAAACAAAAGCAAGAGGATCATCATCTTCAGCCTGCGAATTTTCCTCAGTATGGCGGAAAAAACATTAAACCCTGCAAAATACAAACAAAAGTTATGAAGTCCTGCGTATATAGTTTGAATACTTTAGAGGACGTGTGGAAGGAGCGGGGCCATTGGATGGCCTCATCCAATGGTCGAGATTATCAGGGAGATCATAGAATGGGCGGAAGAAAGATTAGATCAGGGCCGTCGATCGTGCAGAGATCGACGGTCGGGAGCGAAAGGGGAAGTCAAAAACAGAGAATCGTTGACCGGGCAATCGAATCAGGGGGACAAAATCTGAACCGTCGATCTGCAGATCAGATCGACGATGGGAAATAATTTAATGTTGCTTCGGGACCACATTAAGGGGCGGGCATCTTCATCGAGCGACAACCGTCGGATGGGCAGCTTTAGATCAGACGGTCCACGGCGATATCGCTCGGCATCCTCGTCCGAACGATAACGCGCGATGGATGGCGGTTTTCCAAACAGTATAGGGGACGCGTGGCGGAAAGTGTATGGAATCGTTGGCCATCGAGGGAAAACAACCTCTTGCCCGAAGGCGGTGCGATGGATACCGCCGGTTTTGGGCGACCGACTTTCAGGTGGTGGGGACCACGAAAAGACGCACTCTGCATCGTCTGTTCTGCAAATCAAATCAACGGTGCAGAACGGTTTGAAAGTGATACCGGTGGATAAAAATAAATTAAAACCCAAATTTAAATTTAAAACAAAGGTTTTAATGCCTTTGGGGCGAGATAAATATAAATACGATTAAGCGCCTGGTTAGCTCAGCGCTTGGTTCTCGCGCTAGGGCGCATGGATGGAAAGGGGCTAGGGACCTAGCCCGAGGGAGCTTAAGTCCAATACATAGAAAATATGCATTTTAACGATTTTTCAAGGATTTTCGAAAGAAATGAAGGTTTCGATAAGGCTAAGAAGGGGTCTTAGAACCTGATGAAAGGTTTTTATGACGTGGGAGGGGGGATAAACATGCAAAGGAGGGACTTTCATGGGAAATGAAGGGGTAGAAAATGAGGTTAGCTTTGGAAGAGGGGGAAAGGGAAAAAGAAGCTTGCAGCAGTACTTCAAGATGGGACTAGAAAGATTTCAGAGTTTTTCGAGATGGGAACAGCAGTGAAGGTTTGGACAGAGACATGAGGCCTTCAAGAAGTCTTCAAGAGCCAACAATTTTTTGTGAGAAAAAGTGTTTCTTGAAGGCTCAAAAATAGATTTAGCCACCTTTTGGGATAATCAAATTTTACAGGTGGCTAACAGTGTTATTATCTGGGAACCCGACACGAGGCTTCCACATGCTAACACTGTTGGCATGATGCGTGGAAGGCTGAACTCCGGTATTAATCTCCCTACGAATGATGGATGGGCAAGTTTCTTTGGCACGTTTCAAATCAATGGTAGGAAATGACGTCCGCCATTAATGTCCATTAGGGGTTTGGCATCAACTCCTCGTGTCATCGTCTGGAGAATTTTTCACCCTCTTTTAATGTTCCCTAGAGCTATAATTACCACTCCCACTACCTCGTTAACAATTTTGTCTGGACTCATTTTTCTCTTCTTCGCTCTCTCTGCAACCTGCATGCCTCGAGATCCCAAGCTCCCTGCCACTGCCTCCACCCCCACTGTGTCTTAGTTTTGCCACCCATATCCTCTACCATAGGCTGCATTATTCCCCCCCTCCAGTGACAGAAGCCAATCCGTGGTAATGTGCGAGGCATTCTCTCTGGACACATGCACCACGATAATGCCTATCAATCCTTAGGGGTGGATCCTGAGTCCTCAATGGAATCCATCTCCTTCACCTCGACTTATCCTTTCGACTACCTTGGTACTGATGACTCCCCTCGCATGAGCTTTGCTCCCTATTCTCCTGGTCCGACTGCTGGAAAAAGAAGATATAGGAAATCCACCATTCCTCACTCCATACCACCTCTACTGTGGAAGACCAATAATCTCCCTACATAGATGCCCACAGTGGAAAATATAGGTGTCTGTATTATGTTTGTGGATGGCACATGGCGTAAGGATGAAGACCCAGAGGTTCAGGTTGTGACCTCCCCTCCTCCTGCTTCTATGAGGGCCTCATACATCCTCTTTCAGAAGAAGAAGAGATCATCCGTGAGTATGGCTGCCAGATTTTGGAAGAAGACGCTGCCGAGAATGAAGTTGGCAATAAGATTTGACAGTTCCTCCTCAAGGTTCCTAGTATTTTTTTGGACATATCTACTTTATGTTGTCTTTCTAGCTTACATTACCGTTTCATATTATCTAGCTAAAAATGACTATCTCTGACTCTTTAAGGGCTGGTTTCCCCATCAGGGGCAACCCCTAACTTCAATATTTTGGAGATGGATTAGGGCAGGGATCGACTAAGCTCCTCCAACCATCCTTGTCCCACAACCTCTTGTACAATATTTTTGTATAATTAAGATATTATAGTCCAACTTTGTTATACAGTAATTTGTCACCGTCCCTACCATTCCCCGTCGCGCATAATGGAGGACCCATTTTGTGACCTGTGAACATTTTCATGCCTTGAAATCATCATCAATGCATTCCTCTAAGCATGAGCTTCAATTTCCCTAAATACATCTCCTTGCAAAAAACCATGAAAACATCTCCTTTTGCGTTGGCGCGTGCAGACAATTCATCACTCGCGCCAATGGGGGAAATCCTACAAAGAGGCCGCGCCAACTGGCGCTCTATCCCAGAGCAGCAGTCGCGCCAGCCAATTTAAAAAGTGTTTTTTAAATAAAGATGGCGGAAGTTGTGTTTCAACAAACTCAAAAACCATTGCCTATCTTGAGTTGGGAGGTTTGGCTGCGGGATTTCCATGGAAGGGAAGTGGTTTGCCACCTCCCATGGAACCTTCCTTGTTGATAGGGCCAATCCCACAATAATAGGGATCTCAACTCCCTCCTTCCCCATCTATAAAAGCTTGCTCAAATCCATTGCAAGCTAGTCTTGAAGTGCCTAAGCTTTGAATCTCCTAATTCCCAAGAGCCTTTGTGCTGTAAGAGCCCTCATTCTTCCCTTAAGGCCGACTCAAGTAAGGAGACTATCGTCGAGAGACTCTAGAGAGGTTTGCACTTTCCCTGGCGAGCTTTGCGAGACGTGAACAACTGGAGACCCTTCCAAAGGAGACCGCGACGTCAGAACATTGGTTGTACTCTCTTTCGATTGTTATTTAATGAATGATTACGGTTATGGTTCCACTCTGTTTTCACTTATGTTAATAATGAGTTATATCCTTTCTGACTGATATATAGTTGCGTATTCTGGATTTTATGCTTGTATTCGTGTTGTTTCTTGCATGTGCAGGTGTCCATTCACGGAGATCGTGGGGATAGTAATCTGCCGAGGCTGAGGAACGGGAACGCTCTTTCTTCTACGGATCATAGCATTGGATTCCAGGTAGGCCTCCATCTTTGGTCTTTTATTCGTAACTAGGAACTTGCGTTGTAACATTTGATGATTGTTGCTAGACCCCTGCTGGGCTAGTAGGGATCGCCTCTGTCCGCAGAGGGGATTTACCTCCTCAAAAAACTTATATATATATATATATATATATATATATATATATTATATTATATTTTCAAATTAAAAGTATTTTTAATATTTATTAAGAAAAACAAAGTGGCACTTAGATGGAGTATATTTCCAATATTATGTAATGTTCATGTATTTGAATGATATTTCCAATTATGTTTATTGTTCAAGATAACCTAATAGAATGAAGAATGATTAACTTCCTACGAGAACAAGAGACCATGATTATGTGACATCAATGATGAGCAATGTTATTAGAATATGCCAAAAGAGATAAAATAATATGCAAACAAATCAAAAGGTTAGGCCTGCTTACTCATCTACAATGTCATGATCCTCCTATAAAATATAACAAAGGTCGACGAAAACATTTTTTGATTTCCTTATTTCTTTATGTCATCTTTGCTGAGGCATTCTTGTTAGGATCGAGATGCTTGAGCCCTACAACTAGAACCAAAAAACATACGACAATGTTGTTGGTGTATAATATAAATTCCTTTGCAAATGAAGCTTGCTTGCATGCCATGTTGACAAACTAGTGATAAGAACCAATGCAATAAAATATGAAGAAACACATGACACAATCTCAAATGTAGTTTAGGCATATATTTTTCTTGGCGAAAAAGTAAATTACTATATCTTAAAAGTAGGGCATTTCTCTTTGGTTTTGTGCTTGAAGAAGATAAAGAGTAATTTTCAAATTTTCCACACAATTAAGGTAGTATTCTTGAATTGATAGTTGATTAGCAACTTTACCGGTTCACTTTTATGGGCAGTTGGGGTAAAGGGATCTTTGGTTTGGTGCTTCAAGAAGATAAAGAGTAATTTTTAAATTTTCCACAAAACTAAGGTATTACTCTTGAATTGATAGTTGATTAGCAACTTTACCAGTTCACTTTTATGGTTAGTTGGGGTAAAGGCCTTTTTAGAAGACGTTTTTTTTTGGGGTTTTAGGAGTTAACAATGGTCATCACAATTAATGTGGGGAAGAAATTATAGATAAATTTATATCATTATTTTAATTTTTTCATAATTATTAAAGAGTAAAGACCGTATAAATATATTTATAGGTGGTGGTGTTGTTGTTTTTTTTGTTTGCAATGTTAAATTAGGTGTTAATCTAAAATTGAGAAAGATGGTTTGTTTTACTATTCTCCATAATGTATTCTTCTCTTTGCAGGTATTCTTCATAATGTATTTGACTCAGTTGTAAGCCTTTGAATTTAATTCCCTGTGAATGTGATCAAATTATATAACCTTGAAGGTGTTAATCAACTCCATAACTCTAATCATCTATTGATACAATAAAGAAATGTTCAAGTATAACCTTTCAACCAATTTATAACAACCTTTGAATCCCCTATCACCTGTAAGTTTAGATTGTTGAAGTGACACAATTAAAATGACTAACATAAATGACTAATTTGTATTATTGTAGTACTTTTTAAGTAGTCGTATTTTTGTTCCTAAACTAAATTAGTCATTCACGTTAGTCATTTTTAGTTGCATTACTTATTATCTAGTCATATATTTTAACCCGAGACTAAATTAGTCGTTTATGTTAGTAATTTTTAGTTGGGTCACTTAAGATTGCTCATTTTTTGTAGTATTTCAGTTGGAAAAATTGTGGTGACTAACATTTTAGTCACCTGGTCACTAATTCATCATTTTATACTAGTCAAATAATTAATTAACAAGTGAGAAAATATAAAAATTACTAAGGGAAAACTAAAATAATCAATCCACCAAAGTCGGAAAATGAAGGTTGATAATAAGAAAAATAGAAATAACTATAAAAATGAAAGGTAAACTTTTTTCATATTGGATTAAAAATAAATTGAATAAAGGTTAAATAATTTTAACTAAAATGGTGGATAACTAGATGCCAAGAATGGATTAATTTACAGTCGTATTCACAATTAAAATTTCCAGGGTGCTTCTCTATTTCAAGGGCCTCTCTAATGATTCTCGAGTTGTAAAAAGGAATAGAGGCAATAATTTTGGCTTGATTAAATAAGACTATATGCTTTGGATTAAAAGAGTGCTCGACTATAGTAGACTTTGAAATCTGGAGATGATTGGTGTTGGCAGTATGTTCTTTAATTTGAGCTTTGAAGGAACGTCCAGGCTAGCCAAAGATAAGTTAGACCCCATGTTGAATCCAGGGGTTTACCAAATCCCCTTTTCATGTGTAAAATCATACATTGGCGAGATTGGGCATCCCTTCAAAGCTCGAATTAAGGAACATATTTCCAACACCAATCGTCTTCGGCTTTCGAAGTTTTCCATAACCAACCAATTTTTTAATTCAAAGCATCTAGTTTGCTTTAATCAAACCAAAATTATTGCCTCTGTTCCCTTTTACAACTCAAGAATCATTAGAGAGGCCCTTGAAATAGATAATCCCCCAAAAAACTATAATCATAAATATGGCTATAAATTAATCCATTCTTGGCATCTAATTATCCACCATTCGACTCATTAGTTATCCACCATCTTTAGTTAAAATTATTTAACCATTTATTCAAATTATTTTTAATCCAATATGAAAAAATTTTAACCATTCATTTTTATAGTTATATCTCTCTTTTCCACTTATCAACCTTCATTTTCAAGCTTTGGTGAATTGATTATTTAAATTTCCCCTTCATAATTTTTATATTTTCTCTGTTGTTAATTAATTATTGCTATCTAAATTTCCCATGTCCTCTTTGTTACTAAAATTAACCTTAATTTCGTTTTAATTCACATCCTTTTAATCAATTTATCAATTTTCTAAATCTCTTGATTCAACTAATTTAATCCTTTTATTATCCTCATTTTCCTCTTAATTATCTACCCCCTAATTAATAAATAAATAAATTATTTAGATATGGGGATTAACCATTTTATTTTAATAACTATTTTTTGATGTATTTAGTTGTTAATAATAATTTGCATTCCCTTTAATTAATTTTCCAATTTTCTTGAATTGACTTGTAATGTTCCTAATAGGAAATTAACAGTGAATAACAAAAAGACATGCTCATGAACAATACCAAAAAATGGAAAACATACAAGACACACATATATTGACACAAAAACTGGGTCTTTATATTAAAATTTGAGTTGAATAAGTGTAATATAGTGAGGGAAAGAGGAACCTAGGCTTCCTACAACAAGCAAGCAAAGCCCTAGGTTGAGAAAACATTTCCCAGGTTCTCAAATATCAACCCAACTAAGCTCTGCAAAGACCCAATAAATTATTGCTCCCGTTGTTGGAAGAAAATGGTGATATCTGCAATTCTTCTGCTCAAAGCCTCCTAAAATTATAATTGGTGCCTCTCCACAATGTTCTCAATGAAAGGAATCTTCCCCAAACCAACCACCCGAAAAACCCACAAAGTGGTACAATTACCAGCTGAATAATAAAATGTACCCCCAAAAAAAAGAAGAAGATATTTTTGGCTTGAATACTACCCAAGAAATTATACAAATGTAAACTAAAACTCCTCTCCACAAACCCACAAAAACCCATAAAGGGTTTTGGCTAATTCCAACCTTACAAATTTCCCTATTTTAATGGTATTACACCCTCCTGAACAAAGACTGCGTCCCCAAGTGATGACATCTTCTAAATTCCTCCTTATTCCTCTTCAATCTGCTAATGAAGTGTTTTAGGAAACTCCCTTTGTAGTGGGAGAGGCGTTCTACCAAAAATTCTGGCACTCAAGGGTTGATCCCAACTCCACACTAATCTATCCAGCGTCCCCCTCCTACGCAGTCCCTGAAAAGAGAAATACATGCTGCCCAAAAGTAGAAATATCCAACCTCCAAATTCTCCACAAGGCTTAGTATTCGCCTGGAAAAACTTCACTAACTTTCTCCTCTCGAAAACACCCTCGGGAACCAGATGAAAAGAGTGACATGGTTTCCCTACTGTGTCCTCCTTGGAGTATGAATTGGCTGAAGGAAACTTACTGAAATGGGCTCCAAACTATAAAAATATCCTTACCCAAGTAGAAATATATTACCTCCCTAGGGTGGCACTCATGGTACACCGAAGAAGAGGGTGATATTTCCCCTTAGAAACCGTTGGTGCTAAACAACACTTGTGACTCAGTTGAATAACTTGAGCAAGAATGTGTAAATGTCAAATTATCAAAAGGTGTTCCATGTGGCCTTCGACCCTCTGTTTATAATTGTTTACTCACCTTTCCTTGTGGATCCCTTAGCCAAATATTTTGACATCCTTCCCACACAATCGATTTTTCCTCCTTGGGGTAAGTATTCCTTGAGGGGTGGCCCCCACATTCCACTAAGGTTAAAATTTTCGATTTCTCCTAAGTCCCATGTACCAAAAATGTCTCCAATGCCCAAAATGAAAAATTTTGCTATTCTTAGCACTTCCAAAATAAACATTGCTAATCCCATTAAATGAAAAATCAAAATTGGGGATATTACAGTCCTCCCCTCAAAAAATTTCTTGTACTCAAGAAAGGCATGAACAAACATCCTCCCTAGATGTTGATCCCCACTATCACTGCAAAATATGCCAAGGTTCGAGATGTGCCACTAAATTATCCCTGACCTTGGCACTATCCCGATATGAAGGAATTCCTCAATATCAGGATCCAAATCCATCCTGTCCAACATGAAGCTCCCCATTCTCCCTTCACTATCCTTCCATGCATAAGTACCGAAATCCCTCTGCATACCATCAATGAGTAGGTAATCATGATGATGTGGCACTATGTCCAACTCGTCATGAAGCTTTCATACTAAGTATTCCATCGCATGCACTCCAAGAGTTTACTCTTGGAGGTACCACCCAATCCCTGTGGAGATAAAAACTCGCTCGCATGAGCTTCTCCTAATATTATCCTGCTGACCAACTTGCCATGCTAATGAAGTCCCCCACTCCATCAGTGACTTGCTAAAGCCCAATGGAAGATCTACATGATATCCCCCTATAGTATCCAAATCATCCCTAATGGTCATTGAGTTGTGTAGTGTTTTGATGCTCGGGTCCATCTCTAGTATCAGAAGGATTACACCATGATGACGTTATGCCACTCTGACTATGACATACTTCCCATCGTGCACAAACTCTATCCTCCTCTCCTGGGACTTGATGGAGAAAAATCTGTGAAGGCCAATCTAATCCTCCCTAAGCATCTCCATGATACCAATTTCTACCCCTCCACTGCCAATCTCGACCCAGAGCAACAATAGGATAAGTCTTCCTTGCCATATAGTGGAGGTATCAGTGATCCCTCATGTGTCAAACCCAAGGTGAACTAGATCAACCTCTGCCTTGACCTTGCTCATAATAAAGTAGATTGATCCACTCGCCAACTAGATCCTTGGATCCCCCAACCATACTGGAAGCTCATAACTCCCACTCCTCATTGGATGTCGTTGTATAGAACTACTACTTGCTAGAACTCGTTTGGACCTCATATTTGACCCTTGTACGTATCCATAGGTGGACCCCAAGTATCAGGAATCTATCGCACGCATGCCAACCTGCCATATCATGCATTGAAATCTACTACCCCAACTCCTAATGATACACCTGGACACTGCTTAGAGTTTGGTTACCCTGTTGTAGACTAAGTCTACCATTCACTATCCCTCAGGCTCCTGTAACACCTTAGATTGCCTCGGAAAAAGTGTATCATGCAGTTCTCTCGCAATCGAATCCCCAAGTGTGAGCCTAGGAATGGAACCTATGCTACCTAGGCAATACTCCATGAAATCCCTAAGCCTGTATCTATCAGCTCGTGCCTCCACCAAATGTCTCAACTGGAGAGTCTCTTCCCCGCCCATGACACACAGTGTCTCATCCAACTGCCTAGGGTGGAACTCCCGTGTCCCACAGCTTATACGAAGAGCATCAACGACGAATAACCAAACACTATGTGACTGTAAGAAACACTAGAGGATGATGAGTAGGTAGGTGCTTAAGGGTATGATCAAGATTTTTTTTAGGTTGCTTTAGAGTAATCCTATGGATGTCCCTCTCTTCACCTCAGATCTGCTAATAACCCCATCAAATATTTGTCTCCACTAAGCATAGTGTCCCCATATTCTCAACAATGTCCTCATCAATCTTGGATGAGTTACATCCAATGACACACCTAATATCCCTTTCCATAAGTCTCCTTGGAAGCAAAGCTCCAAGAGCTCGTTTTTCTGCATCATGTGCCACTACATACCACCAAGTATCACCACACACCTCAACATACCATTGTATGCCGCAACCTGTGTACACCATAGGATACCCCCAAATACTGCCATACCATCTTGTATTGTCCTATGTCCTGAATGTGTCACTGCACTAGTCACTCCTCACGTGTACTCAATGCGATGTGAGACACTCCTACTTCAAAATACAATCCAAAACATTATGGCACATGATCATGCATCTCCATGCCCACCTATAGATCACTGCTCAACTTTAGATGCTCTCGCACGTCCTTGAATGTGATGGCCTAGATTTGTGTCCCTACATGTCGACCCACACTCGGCCGATATCATCACCTCCACCGTCACATCACCATACCCTCCAATGAATGAATCTCCCCTCCAAATCCTCCATGAGGGACTCAAGAAGTGAATCTCCCTATGTGTCAGTAGCAATGTCACCACTTATTTTCTCCTTTGTGTCCTCTGTGCCCCACACAAATGCGAAGAATCCCCAGCTACATACAAGGCACCACCTTGTGGCCTACCAATGCCACCTTCTCCAAAAAAATCCTTCCAGAGTATGATGATCATCCTGTGATCCCGTGTACAATCATCATACCAAGACAACCCAAGGAATCTGCCCATAAACTACTTGGTCACTGGTGCTGACCCAAAATCTTTTGGTGAATGCACATGCTCAACTGTTAGGTCAAATGTACCATCCAGGTCGTAGTCAACCGACATATCAGGGAAATTATAGGTAGTCCCACTTGCATCCCAATGCCAGCCTAGGATTTTGATATCCCCAATGACTGGAAGCTCCTGCTGAGCTATACCTGGGTCCAATAACATCTCCATATCCCACTTCACTAGGTACCAAATCAGAATATCTCACCACCCAACCCCAAGAGAGGGATCAAATGCACAAACTCCCACACATAGAACAACCCCAACATGCGGATGTTGCACCCTGTGAAACTCAGGTCGTCTCATCTCACTATCCAAATCAACACATGAAATCTCAATACGTAGCTTTGTTTCTCTCTCTCTCCAATGAGAAAAGGTAACTTAACAATGTTTCTAGCCCCATCTAGGTATGCTTGAAGAGGGATGCTCTGATTCTCCAGAGTGTACTCTAACTATACCATTAGGGAATCCAAACGTTCCCCAATATGACTCATTTTGGCTGCTAACTCGACAAAAACCACTCTCATGCCCTCCAACTCCTTGTTCTGCAAAAAAATAGCCTCTTGCATTGGCGTGGTATTAATTTTTAATGATAGGAGGTCATCCTGAAAATGATGAAACTACTATGGGCGACCATCATCTAATAACTCAGTATCTCCTGGTGCCTCATCAATGGATGGCACTACTGGGATATGCTCTACTCTCTCCACTAAGATGTTAACCATAATTGTCAAGGGAGTCTTCAACGATGGTGACTCATGCATCACACTAAGTGTATCTACATGCTCCCCACAATCCTGTGTGCCCTCAACCTCATTTTCAACCTCCTCATTAGGCTCTTGATATCTAAAGTCAAGTCTCCACAAAAAATAACACCCCTTGGTCTCACCCTCTAACTGTCTCTATTATGTTTGCTCCTTTTGAGGAGATATGGTGCCCTAATTTTGTTGAATTTCCCCACATAGTGTAGATGCCTGCACCCCACAACCTGCGGAAATATAGTGTCTCTGCTGTAAGGATGAGGATGGACCTAGTTCGACACACTCCTCAATTGAGCCAAAATTCATGCATACTAAATCTTCCTTGAGCCATGGGTTATCTATAGTTTAACCCGTCACTGTGCATACATGCCAAAATATTCCATGATCTAGTTGGCTACCCCACAGCTGGCCAAGATCATGCTATCATACCACTGTAATGTTCCTAATACAAAATTAATAGTGAATAATAGAAAGACATGCTAATGAACAACACCCAAAAATGGATACCATACATAAATAACAGATACACATATATTGGCACAAAAATTGGGTCTTTATATGAAAATTTGAGCTGAATAAGTACAATATAGTGAAGGAAAGAGGAACCCAAGCTTGCTACAGCAAGCAAGCAAACCCCAAGGTTGAGAAAACACCACCTAAGGGCTCAAATATCAACCCAACTAAGCTATGTGTAGACCCAGTAAATTCCTGCTCCTGTTGTTTGAAGAAAATGGTGATATCTGCCACTTTTGTGCTCAGAACCTCTTGAAATTATAGCTAGTGCCTCTCCACAATATGCTCAACCAAATCCATAAAGGAATCTGCTGCAAACCAACCACCTAGAAAACCCACAAAATGGTGCAATTACCGACTGAATAATAAAAGGTACTGCTGAACAAAAAAGACTACTCTCAACAAACCCACAAAAACCCAGAAAGGGTTTTGGCTAATTCTGACCTTTCAAAATTTCCCTATTTTGACACTATGCCCTCCTGAACAAAGACTGCGCCCCCTAGTGATGAAATTTTCTGAAATCCTCCTTATTCCTCCTCAATCTACTAAAGAAGTATTTTAGGAAATTTCCCTTGTAGTGGGAGAGGCGTTCTACCACAAATTATAGCACTCAGCCCGACACCACACTAACTTTTCCAGCGTCCCCCCTCATACGCAGTCCCTGAAAGGAGAAATAAGTCCTTCCCAAAAGCAACAATATCCAACCTCCAAATTATCCATAAGGTTTAGTCTTCCCGTGGAGAAGCTTCACTAAATTTCTCCAGACAAAAGCACTCCTAGGAACTAGCTAAAAAGAGTGACACGATTTCCCTACTGCGTCCTTCGTGGAGTACGAATTGGCTGAAGGAAACCTGGTAAAATGGGCTCCAAACTCCACAAATATACTCACCCAAGTAGCAATAGGTTACCTGGTCCACCGAAGAAGAGGGTGATATTTTCTCTTGGAAATCTCTAGTGCTAAATAACACTTTTGACTCAGCTGAACAACTCGAGCAACAATGTGTAAATGTAAAATTATCAAAAGGTGCTCCATGCGGCCTTCAACCCTCTATTTATAATTGTTGCCTCACCTTTCCTTGTGCGTCCCTTATCCAAATATTTCAACCTCCTTCCCACACAATCGATTTTTCCTCCAGTGGGTGTGTATTCCTTGAGGGGTGTCCTCCACATTCCACAAAGGTTGAAATTTTTTATTTCTCCTAAGTCCCATGTACCAAAAATGTCTCAAGATTATAAAATTGTGCTATGCTTAGCACTTCCCCAATAAACATCGTTAATCCTATTAAATGAAAAATCAAAATTGGGGATATTACATTACTCTTAACAACTAATTAGTTATTCCTAATATAGTCCTCAATTTCCTTTTAATTATCTTTCCCCCTATTCTTCTAATTTATTTAATTTATTTATTATTTTTAATTTCTATTTTATTATTTTAATAATATTATTCTTTAACAACTAGTTTATAATTTTAATATTATTATTTAACAACTAATTTTGAAAATTTCCTCTAGAAATAAATACAAAGTACTTGTTTGTGACCACTCAATTCTTAGGTCCGTGATTATGGATGGTGATTCCACACGAAATATTGGACAAGTTATAAAATTGTCTACACAGTTTCATCTAAAAAAGGTTCTCTCAATATGAATAAATGTGAAAACATACGCTCTCTCAATGTATGAAATTTCCATTACATCCACCCGCCGTTGAAAATAGAGCTACCCTTCCAGCAAGTGTAAAGTAACAGGGTGAATTTATAGGTGTAAAATGAATGAATGAATGATATTTTAACGTCCACGAGACTAAAAATAGTCTATGGGACCACCAGCTTCCTTATTTTTTGCCTTATGTAATTCAATCCTTTTCGTACTCAAATTGATGATGATCTGACCCAACCTTCTAACAATTTCCTCATTGAAAATACAATGCCACAGAATTGATGTTAACATAATGCGGTAAATGTGCCTGATGTCTCTGAAAGAGTCACATTCCGAATTGAAATGTTTTTATGATTCTACTGACTCAGAAGTGCAAAAAGTACATACCCTTTCTTCCCAAGCTTCTTTAGGTCTCTTCCACCGTCCCATAAAGCAGTTGAACATAGGACACATACGTAATGACGTAAAGACAAATGTCTCAAGTATAACAAAAAGGCACATGGAAATTAGTTGTGAACAAATTTTGAATAGAATAAAATTAATATTTTAATAAGAATTTGTATGTGATATTTATAAGTTTAGTTATATAAAGTCAATGCTCATCATTTCAAGATAGGTGTGAAACCACTTGTATTATGAGGCATTTCACATTGTTAAAAAAATCATAAATTTTTTTTTATTAATTTATGATAGAAATCAAAATTCTAAAAATTCTAAAAATTATGGTTTTTTTTTTAAATTATGATTATTAATTATTAAAAAATAAATAAATATACTGTAATAAATTTTTTAATGACAAAGATTCATTCTATTTTATTATGGATATTTTAAACTTGTAAATAGGTTTTTGTTAGAAAATTAAATATATTACAGAGAAACGCAACACATAAAATATGCGGAAAACACAAGTACACAAAACACATAAAACCAGAGAGACACCGATATATGTGGTTCACCCAGTTTAGGCTACGTCCACCCCGAACAACCAGTTATTCCTTTCTATTATCCAGTAAAATGAAGAGACACAACCTACAGCAGATCCGTTGTAATATCCTCTGTTCTCTCTCACAGTCTCTTTATGTGTTTCTCGCTCCAAGAATACACATACAATACACAGCCACAATACAATACCCTCATAAAAGCGAGGGGTTGCCTTCTAGGGCCAAAAACCCTAAACTAAACATAACTTCTACCGTTAGATCATCCACTTAATGAACGACCCAGATTGACTAGAAATTACTATATTTTTATAAGGCAATTTTACATCTGTTTTAAGCTTCGGGGGCGTTGCCCCTGAAACCCCCCACCAGGGGGGGGCTCCATAAAGTCGCAGCCGCCCCCCCTAGACCCCCCAGGTAGCATTTAATTATGGGTGGCGTTGCCGCCCCCATTAAGGTACAGGGGTCCAACGTTGTGATACAAAATAAACAAGATAATGAGGCTCCACACCCAAAAATCTCCCACTTGGAGACTGATTGTAGCAGCTCCACCATTGCTTCATTTGCTGGACAATGACTCCTCTTTGGACTTGGTTGTTTCTCATCTTCATCGTCATCCTTGAAGACCAATTGAAACTGAGCATGTTCTTAGTTTCTCCCTGGTTACAACTTTTGTTAGCATATCTGCAGGATTCTGGCTAGTGTGTATCTTTTCCAGCTTCAACTGTCCATCTTCCAATACTGATCGTATGAAACGGTACTTGAGTTGTATGTGTTTAGTCCTGGAATGAAATGCTGAGTTCTTTGCAAGATGAATGGCACTTTGGCTATCACTGTATAACGTGCCCAGTATCATGCTTCTTACCCAATTCATCCATAAACCTTTGTAACCAAATAATTTCCTTACTAGCCTCTGTAGCAGCAACATACTCTGCTTCTGTTGTTGAAAGTGCAACAACACTTTGGATTTTTGAAACCCAACTGAAAGTTGTTCCACCTACAGTAAATACATATCCTGTAGTGCTTCTCTTGTTATCTCTGTCACCTGCCATATCTGCATCAACATATCCCTGTAGAGCAATGTTTGAACCACCAAAGCATAATGCTTGATTTTTGGTACCTCTCAAATATCTGAGAATCCATTTTACTGCCATCCAATGTTCTTTTCCTGGATTGTTCATGTACCTACTTACAATTCCCACTACATGTGCAATATCAGGCCTTGTGCAAACCATTGCATACATTAAGCTTCCAACTGCTAATGCATATGGAACTTTAGACATATAATCCATTTCTTCTTGGGACTTAGGGCACATCTCCTTACTAAGTTTGAAATGGCTAGCAAAAGGTGTACTAACTGGTTTTTCATTCTGCATATTAAATCTTTTCAACACCTTTTGTATGTACTCATTCTGAGAGTGTTAATTTGTGATTTTTACTATCTCTAGTTATTCTTATACCAAGGATTTGTTTTGCAGCTCCCAAATCCTTCATTGCAAATGAATCTGCCAATTTTCTTTTGAGCACATTTATTTCCTGCATGTTAGACCCTGCAACAAGCATGTCATCTACATACAATAACAATATAATATAGTTGCCATCATTTCGCCTTTTCAGATAAACACAGTGGTCAGAGTGACATCTAGTATAACCTTGTTCAGACATAAACTTGTCAAATTTTAGATACCACTGCCTTGGACCCTGCTTTAAGCCATACAAGCTCTTCTTTAACCTGCACACCAATTTTTCTTTCCCTTTTACCTCATATCCTTCTGGTTGCTGCATGTATATCTCTTCCTCCAAATCTCCATGGAGAAATGTTGTCTCTACATCTAACTGTTCAAGATGTAAATCTTCCGCTGCTACAAGACTTAAGATAGTTCTGATTGAAGTCATCTTAACAACAGGAGAAAATATTTCATCAAAATCAATACCTTTCTTCTGTGCAAACCCCTTCACCACAAGTCTAGCTTTGTACCTCTGTTTTCCTCCATCTTCTTCATTCATCCTGTAAACCCATTTATTCTGCAATGTAGTTTTACCTGCAGGCAACCTGACTAAGTCCCAAGTTTGGTTATGCATTAAGGAGTCCATCTCTTCTTCCATGGCTAGCTCCCACTTCTTCCTGCTTTCAACCTGCATTGCTTCTTCATAACATTCAAGTTCACCAGAATCAGTCAACAATAAATAATATAATGAAGGAGAGTATCGTTCAAGGGGTCTACTTATCCTGGTAGATCTTCTAACACCACTTTCAGGTGTTTGAGGTGCCTATTGCTGTTGTGGTGGTTCTTGTTGTTGTGGCTTTTGATTATTATTATTTTCAGGCACCTTTACCTTTTCTGTGATCTCATCAAGAAATGTGTATTCTTTGTTTTCTTTTTCCTGTTTCTTTTCCTGCAACTGATTCTTATACAATACCTTTTCATTGAACATTACATCTCTGCTCCTAATGATTTTGTGATTTTCATAATCATATAAGCGATAACCAAAATCATTAACATCATATCCAATAAAATTACATTTCTTTGATTTTGCCTCAAGATTTTTTCTATGTTCTTTATTAATATGGACAAAGGCCTCACAACCAAAAGGCTTTAAAAAATAGTAGTTTACCTTTTTACCTGTCCATGCTTCCTCTGGAATACCACCATTCGAGGAACTTGAAGGCCCTCTTTTTATTAGATAAAAAATAGTATCTACAGCATCTGCCAAAAATTGTAAAGGCAATCCTGCATGCAATCTCATGCACCTTGCACGCTCCATGATTGTTTTGTTCATCCTTTCTGACACACCATTTTCTTGTGGTGTTCTTGGAACTGTCTTCTCTCTGCAAATTCCATGCTCTGAATAGTACCTATCAAACTCTTTGCTGCAATACTCACCTCCATTGTCTGATCTAAGACACTTCAACTTCTTTCATGTCTCAATCTCAACCAAAGATTTCCATTTCTTGAAAGTATCAAATACATCAGATTTATTCTGAATACAATAAATCCAAGTTTTTCTATTTGCATCATCAATAAAAGTAACATAATAACGAGAGCCACCAAGAGATGATACCTAAGCAGGTCCCCATTCCTCATAGAAATCCAAATCAACATTCTTCAAACCCGACAACAAATTTATTGAGTGAAGAATCTTCATCCCCTTCTCACTCATGTGTCTGAGCCTATGATGCCATAATGCTGCATCTTCTCCTTTGGAAGTTAAATCATTAACAGAGTTATAAATACCATTGCATAAATACAATGTACCAATCTTTTCGCCTTTTGCTATTACCAACACTCCTTTGGTGACCTTCCAAGTTTTATCTGTGAAAGTTGTCACACAACTTTCACTGCCTAAATGCCCTGTTGAAATCAAATTTTTCTTCAGAACTAGAACATGCCTTACCTCCTTTAATAGCCATTGGTTTCCATTCTGTTGTTTTACAATAACTTTACCCATTCCAACAATTTTACGGGGTTTATCATCACCCAAATGGACTTGTCCAAAATCTCCTTGAACATTGTCATGAGAGTATTTCTTATCAGGTGTGGCATGGAATGAGGCCTCTGAATCTACAACCCAAGAATTAGTAACATTTTCGAAGGAAAGAATCGAGGCATCTTGTAACACATCACCTGTCACATTTGCTTCATGATTTTTTTCTTGCTCTATGTCTCCTTCTTTTCCCTTCCAAGATCTACAGTCTTTCTTTAGGTGTCCTTTCTTTCTACATTTCCAGCACACTATCCCCGATCTGGAATTGGATCTACCTTTCCTTAATTTACTGCGATATCCTGAGCTCTTTCCTCTTTCCATTCTTCTTCCCCTAGACTCTGCACTCAAAGCATTACCCGATGTCTCACTAGATCTTTTCCACCGCATTTCCTCGCTAAGGATAGCACCGACAACATCATCAAACTTTAAAGTACTAGATCCAGAGACAGAGTTACTAATGGCCATAACTAAACCATTCCAACTTTCTGGCAATTAGCACAGAAATAAAAGAGCCCTAACTTCATCATAAAAGTTTACCCCTACAGAAATTAATTGAAAGGTAACTATATTAAAATCATTTAAATGGTCTGCAACAGATCCACCTTCCGACATCTTCATATTAAATAAAAATTTCATAAGAAATACCTTGTTTGAGGCCGAGGGTTTTTCATATAATTTCGCTAATGCCTTAATAAAACCCTCTATTATTGTTTCCTTTGAAATATTGAAAGCTATCGACACCGCGAGGCACAACCATACTGTTCTGAGTGCCTTTCTATCGAGAATCTCCTATTCTACGTCTATCATAGCTGTCGGCTTCTTTGTTTTTCCGCTCAATGGTAGGTACAGATCTTTATGATACAGATAGTCTTCCATTTGCATCTTCCACAGCGAGAAGTTTTGGCCATTAAATTTCTCTACCCTAAACTTACCATCTTTCGCCATTTCTCCCTCTCGAACCAGGAACCCTTCTTTCCTGCGAGTTTATCATCCAAATAGACCTTCGGCTCTGATACTAGTTGTAAAAAAATTAAATATATTACAGAGCAATGCAACACATAAAATATGCGGAAAACACAAGCACACAAAACACATAAAACCAGAGAGACACATATATATGTGGTTCACCCAGTTTGGGCTACGTCCACCTCGAAAAACCAGTCTTTCCTTTCTATTATCCAACAAAATGAAGAGACACAACCTACAGTAGATCCGTTGTAATATCCTCTGTTCTCTCTCATAGTCTCCCTATCTGTTTCTTGCTCTGAGAATACACATACAATACACAGCTGCAATACAATACCCTCATAAAATCAAGGGGTTGCCTTCTAGGGCAAAAAACCCTAAACTAAACATAACTTCTACTGTCAGATCATCCGCCTAATGAACGGCCCTGATTGACTAGAAATTACTATATTTTTACAAGGAAATTTTACATCTGTTTTTAGCTTCCGGGGCACTGCCCCCGAAACCCCCCGCCAGGGGGGGGCTACATAAAGTCGCATCCACCACCCCCTAGACCCCCCAGGTAGTGTTTAATTACGGGCGGCATTGCCGCCCCCATTAAGGTACATGGGTCCAACGCCGTGATACAAAATAAACAAGATAATCAAGCTCCACACCCAACAGTTTTGTTACAATATCATAGTTTGATATTCATCTTTTAGATCTATCACATTAATATTTTTCCTGTCAACATTTCAAACCATCTAGTGTGATTCATTTTCAGGACAAATTGATGTAGAAAAATCTGATTAAGCCTAATAAAAAAATAGGGTAGGAACCCTAAGATCTAATGGACTAAGTAAAAAAAGTCAAAACAATTTTGAAATATCTAGTGTGATTCATCTTCACGAAAAATTGTTGTGGAAAATATGATTAAGCCTAATCAATTAATATGGGAGGAACCCTAAGATCTAATGAGCTAAGTCAAAAAGTCAAAACCGTGAACATTGGAAGAAAACTTAGAAAATTTAATAATTAATATATAAATATTAATCAATGAATTCAAAAAGAATAACTATAAAAATCAAAGGAGTAATATTAAATAAATAAGGTGAATTTAATAGAATAGATGTTTATTATGCCGTACTCTACTTGTTATATATTTTGGAGTTATTTGGACGATATTTTCTAGTCGAATTTGCTCAGAATTGGGTAGAGATTTGTTGGAATCACAAGTTTGAGCTATGAACTCTCCACAATCTTAGTACCCCAAAAGTTTTTGTTGGTGTTGAATCCATATATGTAGTAAAAAACACACTTTAAATAACAAAAAATCATGATTTGACAAAAAATTGTCTCATCCATTTTCGAACGTATAATAATTAGACAACATCGTTTATTATGAATAATTATAAAAATAATTAAATATATAAGTTAAACATGTATACATCTCATTTCCTTTAAACCTATTCTCACCATTAGATCCTCCCTCAAATCTGTCAATGATCGTATTAATTTACATGATCCCATGCTCTTGTTAGAAACTTTATGTGAGTAATACTAATCGTTCCATTAGACTTAGAATTCAAGAGAATTTTGCTAATAACCAACATAATCATTGTCACTCCTCAACCCTAATTGAGCGAGACAACAATATAAACAATAATAATAGTTGGAAAATTAGTCACTAAGTGAATTCTTGCACTTTTCTCTAGATTTATTTCTTTTTTCTCTTTTGTTTTTTTTGTCTTCCTTATTATTTTCTTAATTATAAATTAATCTTTCCTTTATACTTCAATATTTTATCAACCTTTGCCTTTCTTTTTATTTTCTTAATTAATTATTTAATAAATTAATCTTTCCTTTAGACTTCAATATTTTATCAACAACCTAATAAGAAGATCATTTAATGTAGATAAAAGTACTTTCGGATAAATCATATCATTAGAATTAGGTCGACGTTTTGAACCAGCTAATGTGGTTCATCCTCAGGACAAGGTGGAGAGACTAATCTATCTCAATGAATAAATAGTGGAGTTGCATCATTGCCCGGAAATAGCTGATGAGAATTAGCTGTTTAGAATTAGCCGTTAATACTAGCTGTTAAGAACTAGTCATTAGAAAGTTAGTTAAAAAATAAAAATAAAAATAATTAATTAAATAAAACAATATTTTTATTATTTAATTAAATAAAATTTTGTTAAAAATAGGTAAAAAATTATTATGTAATAGGGAGGGGTAAAATTCTAATAAAAATAAATTAAAATAAAATAATTAATTATTTAATTTAAAATAAGTTAACAAAATAAAAAGTAAAAATAAATAATTAAATGAATAAAATAAAATAAAGTAAATTAAAATAAAATTTAAAAATGTATGTAATTAAAATAAATATGATATATAATTTTTTTTAATAAAATTAATTAATTAATTTAATAAAAGAAAATCAATGAATTAATTAAATAATATATAAATATATAAATAAAGATATCCAAGGAGGGGCAAAAATTTAAATATATATATATATATAAATAAAATTAAAATAAAAAAACACAAAAAGAACAAAGATAGGAAATTACCTGGTGATAGCCGGGGTCCAACTCTTACTTAATTTCCAACCATCATCACGGTTGAGATTCTTAGCATGTCGCTCAATTTCGATCGCCTCCCTTAATTTCCTATGGTGGAAGTGATCTACCCTGGCAACGACTTTAGAGTCTTCAATACAAACATGGTGGCAGGATTTTTCCACATGTTTAACAAGAGCTGAGGTACGGGACCAATTATGTCCAATATTTGTAGCATGCTCTCTGATTCTCTGCCTAATGGATCGACCAGTTTCTCCTACATAAGAAGTACCACAAGAACAAGAAATCATGTAAACCTCTTTCATGTTTGTATTGAAAACTTAATTCCTGTTAAAAAATAAAACAGACCATTCAATTTCGCTAGTTCACCCTCACTTGACTTGTGTCTCCATTATCAAACTTGAAATCGTCTCAAGACAACAAACACCTTTGAACACTATTAAAATTGTTTAGCGTAGGACATGATCGAATATTGGCTATAAGGCACCATATCTAATCAATTTTCCTCCTCCTCTTCCCCCTGAAGCATTAATTACCAGAGACTCCAAATCCATATTGATATCACACGACATTCTTTGGAATGACGTCCGATAAATATGTTGGAGAGATAAAATCCAGTTCAGAGTATGAGGTAGTAAATGCATTTGCAGAGCCGAGGCTCCCTATGCCTGCGTGAACATCATCCCTCTTTGAAGAGGTAAACACCACTGCTAATTGCCCCTACATGTAGCCAAAGGCCAACGATAGGTGGATTATGGATGCAGACTATGGCACCCCAATGTTATGTGCCAAAGATATGAAGTTAATGTCATCCAATGCCTCTCCTTTGATCTCGAGTTGTTGACTGTAGCTACTAGATTAAAGAGTTTATTTATCCTTCCTTCTCCCAATGTGGATATCCACATATGTTTTCCATTACATCTAATAGATTTTTCATGACTTAAAACTATAACAATATTAAAATTGATAATGGGATATGGGAAATAGAGACCATCCTTTGATCAATTTCTAACATCCCTTGTTCCATCACGTTACCGTGATTGGCTAAGGAGTCCACAATTGAGTTCAGATCCACATGATAAAATTATATTTGTTCGAATTGCATCGAGATTAGCACAATTCTTTGAAGAATAAAAGGTAGATATGAATTGATCGATCTTTGTGTTTTCCTCATTTGTCTTATAACAATCATTGAGTTTGAAATTTTCTTTTTAGTAATTAATTTCAATTCTTGCCAAAGGGCAAGCTATTCAACTTGATTGTTAGTGGTAACCCCCAAGCAAATTGTGTCTCTATTTGTTCGTCGGGGTGAAAAATAATCCCTCCCTCTCCTGCCACCCCTTCTAACATTATTTTTCAATGGCTATTTGTTTTGACTTTGTTCACTTAGCTAAGTTTGACTTGGGGTTTATTATTTATTGACTAGGCATGATTATATTTTCTACATCTATTTGTCCTTAAAATGAATCAAACTATATGGTTAGAAACGTTGATAGAAAAATCTCAATGTGATAGATCCTAAAGATGAATATCAAATTAATTCTTATCACACAAACCTTGGTTCAGAAATATCATAGCTTATCAATACCACATATCTAAAAACCCAAAACCATAACCCATTTTATATTTAAAATATTTTATAATAATAATAATAATAATAACTAATAACTAATATTCTATAATGAATTATAGTAGTGTCTTGGTTAAATGGCGATGAGGCGGGCTGTTATAGTACTCATCACAGGTTCCATTCCCTTCCCAGAACTTATGTATCTAGACATGTTAATAAAGATGAAGTAAAAATAAAAAGAGAAAAAAAGAAAATGAAAAATACTACCAAGCTTCAAAAAACAAATTTCTATACTAAATTATCAATTATTATTAAATTACATTTTTAAAACTTGAAATAAAATACTTTAATTTTTTAATAAATTAAAAATTTAATTCCCATTATACAATAATATTAAATCTTTTTGTTTACAAAAGAAAACAAACAATATGATTATTTTTTGGTTTCCCTGTGACTTATAAACAAAATACATAAAAATAAAAAAATTGTAATTAGTATATATAGTTTTATTTTATATTTAAATAATTTTTGTTTTGTTTGAGGGAAATTTTATTATTATTATTTTTAAATAAACAATTAAATAATATTTTACAAGTGTAGTAGGTTAATTTGATTTAGGTTTTAGAGTATGATTTTAAAATTTATTTTGTTTAATTTATTTTTTTAAATGTAACTAAATTGGTCAAATCATTTAAAATTTAAAGATATTTAACAAGAAAAAAAATTAATTTAAAATAAAGTTATAAGGTGTAATTTTTCTTGGGTTTTAAAGATGAGTTATCTTTACTCTTTATAAACTATCAATCATTCATTAAAAATGGTGTAGTTTTCCTTTAATAAAAAAGATAAAAAGTATAGTTTCCTTTAATAAAAAAGATGAATTACTAGACTTTTGATTAATATGACTTGTTATTGTTTGTGAACATTTAAATAGTATTCTTATTCTAATAATTATATTATTAAATAAATCCAATTAAATATTTAGTCATTAACATGTAAATGGGTGATCATAAGTTAATATGTATTCGTTGATAGTAGTATGTGATGACTTGTCTTCACTACTAACTTGATAACTAAATTATAATAGATTTTCTCAATGTAAAAAAAATAATCGCAAAAATTTCAAGTTTAACACATTTATCCTAGTTAACCAATATTTCTCTTCTACTCCTTGAGATAGATTAGGTTAAAACCAAACTTGCAAAAAAAATTCAATGCTAGTTTTTAATTTTTATACCTAAGGTAGAGTTTGGGTCAAAATTATTTGACTCTTAATTAATTTGCAAAGTTTTAAAAGTTTTGGTAAAATTAAATATTAAATATATTTTATAGAAATTGAAAATTAATTTTTGAATTTTTAAAATTTGACTTTCTAATTTTTGATTCGTGGATGAGTAAATTTATGTGGTTTAAAATTTATTTGTCACAATTTAAAATTGTTAAAAAAAAAGCTTGTAATTGCCTAGCGTCCTATAAATTAATTATCCAAAAAAATTAAATATATGGATTTTTTTATAATTAGTATTTTCTTTCCATTCATTATCATACTTATTTTTAACAATAAATATTTATTAACCTATAATCATTCTTGACTTTATTTTTATTAATTGTTGTATTTTTTCCAATAACAATGTTTTTTCACCTTTTTCCATTAATATATTTTATTAATCATAATATTTTTTTTCATAATTTAATTATTTAATTGTTGTTGAACTTCTTTTCATAAAACTGTGTTATTATGTACCAATAAATTATTAGCGATATGATTTTCTCTTCATCAAGATTGTCGTGTTTAAATCATGCACTTAATATAACTAAGTTATATGATCACATTCACCCTATAATAATTCTCTACTTTTTGCATAAAAAACAAATACTAAGTAGCAACATATTACACTTGTTAATATTTAAATTTTGTAATTATCATACCTAACATATTTCATTGTTTACTTCATTGTTTGAATGACACACTATAATTAAATCATAACAAAAAATCACTATGTATGCCTCCAAATTCCTATCTCATGCCATGTTTTATAAATTAGCAATTGCACCAAATGTTGCAAAGGAAACACCATAATACAACATCATATCGAAGAAGAGCATAAATAAAGAGAGATGTGATATGTAATGCAATCTAGATGTTGTTTAGTTTGGAACTATTTTCGTTGAAATATAAATTGATGCGTCTAACAAGAAGTAATAAATTAATTTAAATTTACAACAGGTTTAATTTAACTCGAGAAATCTCAAGTCTTCTCAAGAAAAAGACATGGTACAAAATGTTGTGTGTCCTTCTACAATACAAGTGTAGATCGCCCATGGTTGAAGAAAAATTTCATGTTCAACCCCAAAACATTTAAATAATATTCATCGGTTAGGAAAATAAATTTGAAGGCATTCAAAAAATCACCATCTTCTACTTGAAACAAAATATGACTCTACAAGTAATATGATATGCGACAAATCTATCAATCTGCCACGATTGCTGCAAACAATTCTCATGTGTCATTTGACATGCATCTCGTACACAAACACACGAAATATCTCACAAGTGATGTCATTCGTTGTAACTTGAAGCATTGTTGTCTGACATGAGGCATCTGCCCTGTGAACCTGTTATATGATAGGTCTAGTCATTGTAACTTCACACATTTCCCTAGAGCTATTGGTATACTACCCCATCACTGGTTCACTCCTTATGACACTCAATGTGCATTTTTGAGGGAAATATTTTGGAATGATCTCAATTTTCTAGTTATAATTTATACAATGACCCCAAAGAAATGCATTACATTTCAATTAAGACGGAAAACTACATAGATATTAAGACCTGCCATCTCATTTAAAAAACAATTACAGTTTTTATGTTCTCATTATTTCAATTAAGTGCAATATGTCGCAAGTTAAGATAAGGATAACAAGCAATATTTATTGTTTCAAGGACAATGAATAATTGATCTAGTAACAAAGCAATGTGATGTCAAAACTATTTGTAGACAAGGATGTTCTAAATAGGTCCCATTATTGCAATAGCAACATCCCACACGTGCAAAAAAATAAACTCATGAAATACAAGTCTTGAAAAAATAGATTGTTGCCTCTTAAGTTCCTATTCATGGGGAAAATATGCAAGATACCTATAACTTGCCCCATGAAAGATGAATCAGTTAGCTACTCTCTTCACTCTAGTAGCATCAACTACATCTTTTCTAGAAAACAATTTTGCACTTGGGATTCTCCTGCCATAAGTAAGCACCAACAACCTTATCTATTCGAAAAATGAGAACTAAAAATCAATTAATGATACAAAATAAATGTTGATAAAGGCATGGGTTAGCTGATATCTTCTTAAAGGTATTTTTCATGTCACAATTAAAGTTATACCTGGTGACCAATATATTCTACTATAGGATTGGTGCCATCAATATGAAGTTGCATAGAAGATTTCAATTACACCAAATAGAATTCCAAACAATAAAAAGAGATTAACTTTTATATGCAAATTTATGATGTAAAAATAACTATAGTACTCTTAAGAAATTTTGAAGGTTGGCAGCAACATAGTGGTAAGGCACTATATATTATGAGAAAAGGTAGCATTACCATGATATATTTGATCTAGTTTACTAGAGAGCATGGTATCCAACATAGTCTAGAGGGATTTCCAGCAATGGTTGAAAAAATTGAATTACCGAGTCAGAAAGAGGTACAAAAACAAAAACTTAGATCAAGTAAACATAATACAAAAAAATACACAAGTACAAAAATTCATATAAAAAATTCAGCTGAGATAAACATGGAAAAAAACGTGTAACTAGTAATTAATCATGAGTTAAAATTGCATTGACTGAATCTTGATCACAGATCATGGACGTCGGTAGGGTAACATGATTCTACATATGTGTAGAGAACAATTACACAACATTTGAAACAAAAATGGTTATTGTGCAGAGTAGAAGGATTAACAATTGCAAGAGTTTACTTGAACGTTCTAAATAGGCCCCGTTGCTACAATGGCATCATCCTACATGTACAAAAGAATAAATTCATGAAATACAAGTCCTGAAAAAATAGATTGTTGTCTCTTAAGTTCCTACTCATGGCGAAAATATGCAATATCCATATAACTTACCCTATTAAAGATGAATCGGCTAGCTACTCACTTCATTGTAGTAGCATCAACCACATCTATTCTAGCAAAAAATTATGCACTTGGGATTCCCCTACCATAATTAAGAATGAACAACGTAGGATTGGTGCCATCAATATGAAGTTGCAAAGAGGATTTAAACTGCACAAAACAGAAGTCCGAGCATCGCAAAGATATTAACTTTGATATGCAAAATAATGATGTAAAAATAACTAAAGCATCCTCAAGAAAATTTGAAGGTTGAAAACAACATATCACTAAGGAACTATCTACTATGAGAAAATGTAGCATCGTCATTATATTCTTGCTGTAGTTTAGTAGAGAGCATCATATCCAACATAATGTAGAGGGATTTCCATAAATTGTTGAAAATTTTGAATACTGACACTGAAGAAGGTACAAAAACAAAAAATTAGATCAAGCAAACATAATACAAAGAAATACATAAGTAAAAAAACTCAGATCAGATGAACATGGCAAACAACGTTCAGTTAGTAATTAATGACCAATTAAAATTGCATTGATTGAATCCTGATTCCATATCTATGTACAGAACAATTACACAACATTTAAAACAGAAATGGTTGTTGTGTAGAGTTTAAGGATTATAAATTATGAGAGCTAACCTTGTCAATTATTTAGTTGGGAAGGGTGACGGGTAAACCCACGAAGGTGGGTTACACTTTTGTGATAATCGGGGGTGGAAAAGTAATTTTCTAAACAGCTCGGCCGAACATTTTTAAAAGTTTGGCCGAACTGTTCTAGAGTTCGGTCGAATTTTAGAAACTATTTCGGCCGAACTAATTCTGTCGTTTACATTGACGACGTATTGACGACATGGGAAAACAGATTTTTGGCCAGAGATGGGAAAACCGACAACAAAAGTTCGGCCGAACTTGTTCTTGTAAATATATCGGCCCGCAAACCTTAACGGGTTTCGGGCATATTATTGTTGTTGTCTTGCATCTTTCTGTCTCATGTCTATGTGTTTGCAGGGGCGACGAGGTGAGGTGAGGTGTTGCTCTGTTGCGTCGTGGTGACGAGGTGAGGTGAGGTGTTGCTCTATTTTTTTTGTATTTTTTTTTTTGTTGGATTTTAATTTTAATTTTTTTTTGTCATAGGGAATTTGTTATGCATCCTCCATTTGTCTTCGGCGATCTCCCGGCTCATGCTCGTCTTCTCGTTGCAGCTTTGTCATCTTGTCGGCTGCAAATTTCCAGGTATGCTATGTTGATCCTCTGTCATTGAATTTTCATGTATGCTATCATAGATGAATGAAGAATCGACCAGAAATTTGGGAGTTTGTTATTAGTTCCTCTCAACTATAATTATGTTGGTTTGGTTTGTCTTTAGAAGCTTGCTTGTAGAACTTGAATAAAAAGAATACATGTTCTAGAATCCCTTACTTGTTGGCTTATGTTTTATGGGGAATATGGAATCATCGGAATAAGTTTATTTTTAAAAACTCTCAAACTAATCCCTTTATGATTGTCGTCAACTTTATGAATTCTTTTAATGAATAGGTTCCTAATCATATTTCAGCTATAAGAAAAAATTGGACAAAATAGTTATTAATATGAATATCTATGTGAGAGGATTCTTTGATGGAGCCTATGCAAGTACTTAAGTCGTACTTACTTTTGAAGCCTACCTTCTTCCCTTTACTTACATGCATGCTACCAACCCATCTAGTTCGATTTACAACCTTGATAGACCGGGACCAATCGATATAGATAGATATATGTGATTATGGTAAATCATTAGGACATGTAGGTATTGCAGAATTCACTCAGTCAATATTATAAGGGATATGTTGCTGTCTCTACTACTCTACCAACGGCTTAATCACTGGAGAGACAGGATCACTTGCTGTATCACTTGCTTAACCAACAGCATAAAATTCCAATTGAAGAATCAACCGTCTATGCCACTTGCTGCTGGTGCTCCCCCACTGTCGGGGCAACTTCCCACTGCTACCACTATTTCTCATGTAATTTTGGAGATGGTATGGTGATTGAAATAAACCTCTATTATAGTATGAAAATTAAGTTAGGAATAAGGCCGGGTACTATCCATCATTTGGACAACACTTAAACCCTTGTGCTCAAATTTAACCACTTACCAGCATTTTCAATTCACTACCTAGCCATTCTCCATTAGATACACAAAAAAATCCAACACATCACATATACTACACGGTCACATCACCAACCAGAACATCACGTACATAAGAGCATAACATCTAAACCACACGAACTCACTCAATTATATACCTTCAACACAGCAGGATTTTCTAATACTTATACTCACTCATATCTTGTACAATTATATACTACAAGTGCTAATCACATTGTACCAGTATAAGCTAATTACAGGTATAAGCAGCTTCCATGTTTCTCTATTCTTTCATTACCCTTACAAGCTATAGTACTCATCTATGTTGGTTCATATAATCTTATCTGCTATGTTTCCATAATAAGTTGATGTTGGTGGTATAGCTTCTACTTACAAAGAGCTTTATATCACCTTCTCACGGAAAGCTTACAAGTGTGAATACATATGGTACTTACACTGTTCACATATAAGCATATAAGTCTACATAATTACTAGTAGTTATGTATATAGTAACACTTTATATTCATGTAAACACGATTATAGTAGTACTTATATTATGCATAAGGTGGTAGTTTCATGTTCTGAGCTTGTAGTAACTACTCATGTTATAGGGAAATCATTCACCTTATTCATACTGATATCATAGAGTAGAGCTAATATGGAATCAACTTACAAGGCATACATGGTGTGATTACCATTTTTTATGCTAGTTCGATCTCATATCTCTTGTTATCACTAGTGCTATTCATTACTCTATCTGTAATGGAAATATCTTAACCATGGTAAAAAAAATTACCTAGTATAAGAGTATATATAGTACAACCTAATCATGTTATACTTACGATGATATATGTATTATCCATATCTATTCAAGATGAGCTAATTGATTACATAGAGCTTCTATCACTAGAGTAATGGTTGTAATTGATTACCTATATACCAATGTGTAATCTAAGTAGATACAACAACTAAGCTAAGCTCAGTATTCCAATATGATATCACCTATCCATGAATATTGTTATTTATATAATACCACTATTGAGCTTTAGGGGGGACGCGCTTACAAATACAATTGATTTATTTAGACAGCCCACATTGCTAGGATATGCTTTCATGTTAGTGCCTTAACTTTGAGATTTAACCACCTAGAGATAGATAGATACTTGCCTACCTTAATGAAATTCGATTTCAATTTCACTCTTATGTATTTATGATTTTGTTATTTTTAATTTCTTTATTTTTTTTGTTGATTCTTTGTTTCCCTTGTTTCTATCCTTCATGTAACTCTTGGAAACTATGACAAAGATCTAGAATTTATTTCTTTTCAAGCTTCTGTTGCAGAAATCGATAATTTATATCCAACTCCATATTTGATAACAAAGGTATATAATTCCGTTTATTTCATTCCATTTGCCTTTGATTCTTATATATATTTACATCCTAAAACTCCAGGCTTTTTAGAATCACTACTTTGACTTTCTTAACTCAGTTCAAAGTATAATTAGATTTATATTTTCTTACACAAATATATTCTTTTATAATTCAGGAAAAACCCTCTTGTACAAATATCCTTAGTCTCTTATACTTTGTGTTTTCCCTCCACACATGTACTGTACATATTTAATTTTTTATAATTACATTAGAAATATTTCTATGTACATATCAATTATGATACTTAAATTAATTCAGGTATTTTATGCAATGTATTTCCAGAACACATTTTATTTGAGTTAATTGCAACATAATGAACAAAAATTCACACAGAATTCAGCAACAGAATGAACAAAAATTCACACAGAATTCAACAACAGAATGAATAGAAATTCACATTGAATTCAGCAACAGAATGAACAGAAATTCACACTGAATTTATCAACAGAATGAACAGAATTAAACATCACAAAGAAATTCACACAGAGAATTCAACGACTCATAATTGTTGTAATATTTAAATCAACCCAATGTATTTCATTAATGTACCTAAATTTACACCTTCCATGATGTTTGTAATCTTGTAAAATGTTAAAAGTGGAGTGTTTTATGATTTAATGGATATTAATAATCTAGATTATGTACAGTGATATTATGATAGTGTAGGTTGATATTCAAGGTGTAAAATTCTTGTAAACTTCTTGAGTGTTAACTTCTACAAGTTCTAAAGGCAGAGTTTGTAAAGGGCCAGGTAGCCTCTGGATCTCATCTTTTCTCAAAGGTGACATATCTAGTAAATGCCCCTACAGTCAATCTCTGGAACAAAAACAGAAGTTCTTCATTTTAATATCCATAAACCACTACCACTTTAAGGAAAACCTTGTACATGTGTCATTTCGCCCTTCTCCCATAAACTTTTAGGCAAACTTTAAGGCATGTGTCATTTCTATTTCATTTCTCCCATAAACTATAAGGTAATTTTTCATTTCTCCCACAAAATCATAAAGGTGTGACTTTTGACATAACTTCATCAACCACTACCACTAGTGGTTTTAGTAAGTGCATAAAATAATTTTGCAAGCCATGTAAATGTCATTTCTCCCACAAACTAAAGGATTTCTCTCATTAATTCAAGGCAAACCTTAAGGCCTAAAAACTGAACCTAAAGTGGTTGAACTCTCATAGGATTTTGAACTTCCATAGGATTTTAGTCTGTCTGTTGAGTGTTAACTTCTACAAGTTCTAAAGGCAGATTCTGTAAAGGACCAGGTAGCCTCTAGAGCTCATCTTTTCTCAAAGGTGGCATATCCAGTAAATTCCCCTACAGTTAATCTCTGGAACAAAATTAGAAGTTCTTCATTTTAATATCCATAAACCACTACCACTTTAAGGCAAACCTTGTACATGTGTCATTTCTCCCTTCTCCCATAAAATTTTAGGCAAACTTTAAGGCATGTGCCATTTTATTTCATTTCTCCCATAAACTATAAGGCAATTTGTCATTTCTCCCACAAACTCATAAAGGTGTGACTTTTGACATAAATTCATCAACCACTACCACTAGTTGTTTTAGTAAGTGCATAAATTAATTTTTCAAACCATGTAAATGTCATTTATCCCACAAACTAAAGGATTTCTCTCATTAATTCAAGGCAAACTTTAAGGCCTAAAAACTGAACCTAAAGTGGTAGAACTCTCATAGGATTTTGAACTTCCATAGGAATTTAGTCTGTCTGTTGAGTGTTAACTTCTACAAGTTCTAAAGGCAGAGTCTGTAAAGGGCCATGTAGCCTCTGGATCTCATCTTTTCTCAAAGGTGACATATCCAGTAAATGCCCCTATAGTCAATCTCTGGAACAGAAATAGAAGTTCTTCATTTTAATATCCATAAACCACTATCACTTTAAGGAAAACCTTGTACATGTGTTGTTTCTCCCTTCTCCCATAAAATTTTAGGAAAACTTTAAGGCATGTGTCATTTCTATTTCATTTCTCCCATAAAATATAACGCAATTTGTCATTTCTCCCACAAACTCATAATGGTGTGACTTTTGACATAAATTCATCAACCACTACCATTAGTTGTTTTAGTAAGTGCATAAAATAATTTTGCAAACCATGTAAATGTCATTTCTCCCACAAACTAAAGGCTTTGTCCCATTAATTCAAGGAAAGATTTAAGGCCTAAAAATTGAACCTAAAGTGGCTAACTCTCATAGGATTTTGAACTTCCATAGGATTTTAGTCTGTCTGTTGAGTGTTAACTTCTATAAGTTCTGAAGGCAGAGTATGTAAAGGGCTAGGTAGCCTCTGGATCGCATCTTTTCTCAAAGGTGACATATCCAGTAAATGCCCCTATAGTTAATCTCTGGAACAGAAATAGAGGTTCTTCATTTTAATATCCATAAACCACTACCACTTTAAGGCAAACCTTATACATGTGTCATTTCTCCCTTCTCCCATAAATTTTTAGGCAAAATTTAAGGCATGTGTCATTTCTATTTCATTTCTCCCATAAACTATAAGTCAATTTATCATTTATCCCACAAACTCATAAAGGTGCATGACTTTTGACATAGCTTCATCAACCACTACCACTAGTTTTTTTACTAAGTGCATAAAATAATTTTGCAAACCATGTAAATGTCATTTCTCCCACAAACTAAAGGATTTCTCTCATTAATTCAAGCCAAAATTTAAGGCCTAAAAATTGAACCTAAAGTGGCTGAACTCTCATAGGATTTTGAACTTCCGTAGTATTTTAGTCTGTGTGTTGAGTGTTAACTTCTACCAGTTCTAATGGCAGAGTCTGTAAAGGGCCAGGTAGCCTCTAGATCTCATATTTTCTCAAAGGTGACATATCCAGTAAATGCCCCTACAGTCAATCTCTGGAACAGAAATAGAAGTTCTTCATTTTAATATCCATAAACCACTACCACTACACATGTCATTTCTCCCTTCTCCCATAAAATTTTAGGCAAACTTTAAGGCATGTGTTATTTCTATTTCATTTCTCCCACAAAGTCATAAAGGTGTGACTTTTGTCTTAACTTCATCAACCACCACCACTAGTTGTTTTAGTAAGTGCATAAAATAATTTTGCAAACCATGTAAATGTCATTTCTCCCACAAACTAAAGGCTTTCTCCCATTAATTCAAGGAAAAATTTAAGACCTAAAAATTGAACCTAAAGTGGTTGAACTTCCATAGTATAGGATCCCCCAAACTCAAGGCTTTCCCCCATTAATTCAAGACAAACTTTAAGGCCTGAAAACTAAACCTAAAGTGGCTGAAATTCCATAGGATTTTAGTTTGTTTGTTGAGTCTTAACTTCTACAAGTTCTAAAGGAGTCTGTAAAGGGATAGGTAACCTCTGGATCTCATCCTTTCTTAAGGCATGTCATTTCTAGATATGATTTCTGCCATAAATTTTAAGGCAAACTTTCATGCAAACCATGCATGAACCATGTATATGTGTCATAAATCTCCCTTAAACTCTATGCAATGCAATCTTTAACGCATCTCATTTCTAGATGTGAATTCTACCATAAACTTTAAGTCAAACTTTAAGATAAACCATGCACATGTCATTTATCTCATGCACATGTGTCATTTCTCCCATGCATTTACAATAAATGTTAATTTAATATATTTTATTGAATTTGTTTATGTCATGGATAAAAAAAACCCACTAAATATGGTTGAAAAATGGACATTATGCATAGATGTTTCTTGCTATCCCAATCCAGGGAAATCAATGATTACATATGTGCTTTCCAATATTGCGACTAGCAAGGTCATCCACAGGAAAATGAATATATCGGGAATAAAAACAAACAACGAGGCATATTATATTGCATTGATAGAAGGCTTGAGAAAAACTAGGGAGTATGGATCAAATGGACTTATAGTTTTCACCAGTTTTGAACTTGTGTGCAACCAGATGAAATGCATGTACCAAGTTAAGAAGGAGAGGCTAAAACAACTACATGGAAACTTGCGAACAATATTGTTAGCCAATTTCAAATTTTTATTATAAGACATAGTACAAATGTGAATAAGATGTCTGTTGATTTATTTCATGGGGCAATGCCAATTCAGGATTCATCTATCAAATATGAATTAATAGATGAATTAGAATTATACGGGGCAATGCCAATGCAAGATTCATCTCTCAAAGATGATATAGTTTTGAGACGCTCTTCTTAAAAAATTCAAGATTTATTTCTCAAAGATGAATTAGTGTTGAGACGCTCTCCTTCAAAATTTGTTGATGGACATTGTAACATATCTTGGATATGTGTGTGTTTTGTACTTATAAATGCGTCTTTTTTAATGACCATGTGTTTTTTTCAATTATATACCAAGTGTGATCCCACCATGCCATGTAAAGCGCACATAGAAAAGCTACTTTCGGTTAATTGCATTCTAGAAATTATATATCCAGTACTTGCAACATTTTTCATCAATGCACATAGAAAAGCTACTTTCAGTTAATTGCATTCTAGAACACACACACACACACACACACACATATATATAGAAAATATGTATCCAGTACTTGCAATATTTTTCATCAATGCACATAGAAAAGCTACTTTCATTTAATTGCATTCTAGAACATATATATATCCAATATGTGCAACATTTTTCATCAATGCACATAGAAAAGCTACTTTCAGTTGATACTAGTGTGCATGTACCAAAACAATGTACATGTGAAAACACTTGCACAGATAACATAACAAGGCAGTTCAATTTTTATTTGAGTTCTGGAAGTTCTAAAACATGGATCCAAAGAGAAGAAATTGTTGGGAAATTCAATCGAAAAAATTCCAATGGAATGCCATCTTCAATGATCTGTTCATGATCGTATTTTGACATTTTCCATTTCCTGATTTTCGTTTTTTTCTTTGATTAAACCTCTATCAACTTTATGTGTGCTGCACGCACCAAGTGACTATATTGACAACTTATGACATCAGGTTCATAGTCTTCAAATTAAAAAAAATCCCCACTTTGATTAGTTTGTTTGAAAAAATAACCTTTTAGTATAATAGATCCTCTGTCATATGGAAACCCATGATCATTATAGTTTTCTAATAATTTCACTTTCGTTCAGTGCAATGCATCAAATAATACTTCAAATTTTCATCGTTATCAGTAGGTGCAATTACAGCAAAAACATCTCCTGCATAATAAAACAAACTTAGGTATTTAAATTTAGATCATAATTAACATGAAAAATTAACTTTAAAATAATTTTAGTATCTATTTCTAGATCTCTATCATTTGAAAGCAATTCAAATGTTACCTTCTCTATCAAGATCAGAAACTTGATCACCATCAGATGATATTGTAGTCTCCTTTGATTTCATTTCTTCAAACATTGCAACAGACATTTTCCCCTTTTATTTAGCTTTGTATGTTTCCAATCTTTTACATACATTTTGTTTTCACAAAAATCATTGGATTCTGTGTTGTCTATGCAAACATGAAAAAAACAAGAATATTTTCTGTCATCCAATGCAAACACATTTGTGGACAACTTTGTTTTAATTGAATGCAATTTTTGAGTCCCTTTTATTGTTTCAACATCATTTCAAATTGATCTATCTACATCTTCGACTCCAATATGCCAAAAAAACCTATATATGGAAAATTCAAAGAAGAATGTCAATATGATATCAAAATACCATCAAAGATAATCATTGTGATAAATGTACATTGTTTAAAATTGGATATCCAATAAAAATTAAATTGAATGTACCTTTTCACTTCCCTTGATCGGTTAGTCTCATGGCTTAGTGAAGCTATGCACCATTGAAAAACTTATTTAGCATCCACAAGTCGGTTTTCAAAGGGGTTCATTTGATATCTTCGAAGTGCTCATTTTATGCATGCCCCTGCACCGTCATGTTCTCCTTTTCCATGACCAGTCTCAAAGAAATTACAATAATGTTTAATGCATGTTTTCTTATGAAGACAACACAACCAAAAGAATGATCGTGAAGATTTGAATTGACCTGCGCATCCATCTGACCATATCCAATGTTCATTGAATTTTATTCCATGACTTTTCAAGGAGTCATAAATCTTTCCAAAAACGTGTTGTACAAAATATGTATCATGTGTACAATCGTCACTGATATAAAAGTGATATTCTTCAATAACATGCTGATTTTCACTGGTCCTTTCTATATGATCGACGTTTTGTTCAGCATGTCTATATAGAATATGGATGAGCATGGACACTTGGTCAGAATGATAGTATTCACTCTGAATTTATTTTTGTGGAACAAATCTGTAGTTTTCTGCAAAATCAATTACTAAAAAAATGGTCCCTGGTGGAAAAACTTCACGGGATTTTTTGAATTACAAGTCCTACCATCGAGCTCTATGGGAATGCTTGGTGTATTTATAATTTTTTGCCTCAAACTTTCTCAAAAAATATATCACAAAAATTTCTTCTTCTTGTAATTCAATTCTTTTAGCACTATTTGAACCTTTAATCGATGTATGGATATATTCATATCTCTTCCATTTCACTTTCATGTTGGAAAATGATTGATCATTTATATCAGTATGATATTTGTTTTGAAATTCTGTCAAATTTCCACAATCATCGCATGTTTTACCACCAACACATTTCTTTTCGTAAAATAATTCATCGCTTTCTCTTCCACATAGAATTTGAGATATGAAATCACGGATAGTGGAAGAAGGAGGTGAATCTTTCCAAAATTTTCTACCAAAATTAAGGAATGTGTCATAATATAACTGAAATTCCACATGATAACGACAACAACAAGTGTCGCATACGGTGATAGGTTTTACATACCATGGCTTTTGTTGAAAAAAAGTACTGATTGAGACATGAATTTCATGATTCTCTTCTTTGAACTTGTTGAAAAACTCTATCTTAGTGGTGTCCAAGAATTTTTTTTTTATATTCTTCGCACTGATTTCATGCTATTTTTCTTCACATCACATCCTTTGCATTTGGTGAAACACGTGAATTTTTCTTCCAATATTCATATACTATTTTTTTAACATTTTCTTCAAGTCTATACTTGTATGGTTGCCTACAAATAGCTCTCCAACAAGCGAGTTCATCATTTACATCTATTTGCAACTGAAATTTCCGATGTTTGTGCAAATTTCTTCGTGAGGTTCCTAATGCTCGTGCAAGAGATTTTGCCAAGTGATTCTCTTTAATACTTGATGAAACCACTGCCATATGTATTTCTCTACGTACAACTAAAACATTTTTCATTCTAGATCTTCTAATTGAATTTATAGCACTATTTATATTTTGTATCACATTTTCCTTCATTTTTTTTAATCTTTTGTTGATTTTCAAATACCCAATAAAGTCGTAGCTTCTTTTAATTTCCTTAATGATAGGAGACCTTTCAACATTTGGGCTTGAACTGTCACATTTTCCTTTATGAAGTACATATAAAAAATGTGTTAACATGATATTGTATAACATGGTTAGCTCTTTTATCTCCATATGTGTGAGTGTCAACATTTTCTAACATCTCATCATCGACATTGATTTCATCTGTACATATTCGAATTTGTTGGAGTTAATGCTTACATCCTATTTGAGAAGTTGGTTTGTGTTGGTTGAGAAATTCTCTCAACCTCTCTCTTTAATTTAGGAATAAGTTGGATCTTAGAAACTCTATTTAATAGAGTAATTTGAATGTAATCAATGTGTGTGTGTTTTGATCACATACACCTTCTCTGTGCAATATAATATTTTTTATCTTGGTATCAAAGCACTAGGCTCGTGCTAGGATTGTGCGAGAGGTTGTGAAAACAATGAACATTGAGGTTTGAGATGGTGAATCAATGAAGAGCCTTGTTGTTGTTGTATCTGAGCATGAAGACAACCCTGATCTCTGTGTAAATGCGGTGAAGTGAATATGGTATCATGTGAAGTAACTGAGAAGATGTAACTTTACTTATATGAATTAATTCTCACGCATGACCACAAAAAAATAAAGTGGTAGTTACTCTACCACGTCTGTAAAAGCAGAAGCTGACAAAATGTGTGGGCGTCACTGATGGAACTAGAGTTTCAAAGTGTTTGTCTCATTTCTAGGGGCCATGTTTTAACGCGATCTGGATCTACTAACAGTAGATGGATATGCTGAATTAATTGATTGCATCTGTGTGAAGCTATGAAGGGTGGTTGTATGCATTAGAATGGTTTGACTTAGTGGAGGCCTAGATGTTAACGGCAAGTGTGTGATTTCTGTGAATTGTGATTCCAGCTTACAAATTTCCTATCAATATTTTGCTACGCTTGCGAGTAATGGAGGAAACAGATTGTAACTACAGAAAAGTGTGTTGCATGCGCATTAGGTGTGGTAAGTTATATATTTGGCTCAAAATCCTTGCTTCCCATTGCAAATTGAGTACCTGAAACTTGCTTTCTCGACAGAAAAGAATTACAACAGTTTCAGTATTTTAGAGAAAGGAGACTTTAAAATTTATAAGGAAATTTTGGTTTTGAATCCTTCCTGTGATCATGGAGTTCATGGTTTTAGACAAATTCAATGGTCTAAATTTTCCCTCATGGAAATTAAAAATTCAAATGCAATTAATGAATAAAAACTTGTGGGGTATAGTGAATGGTTCAGAAGTAGCACCTACAGATGCCAAGGAGTTAGTTGAATGGAAAAATAGAGATGACAAAGCTAAGTCTATTATTGGACTTTCCCTTTCAGATTCACAATTACATCTTGTAGATCTCACTAAAACATCAAAGGAAATATGGGAACATTTGGCTCAGTTGTTTGGTGTAAAAAATACAAATGCAAAATTTTCCATAAAGCTGCAATTATTTAGTCTGAAAATGAATGAGGAGACATCTATGTCTAGTCATGTAAATAATTTAATGTCTCTTTTAAGAAAATTAGGTGAAGCGGATACTAAGGTGGAGGATGAAGATGCTAAAGAAATATTACTGAATAATCTTCCTTCAAGTTATAGTAATGTTGTTTTCACTTTGAGTCAAATGTCTACACAAACATTGCATGAGACAATTGCAGTACTTCCGGAGGAGGAAAAGCGACTAAAACAGGAGGATGCAGAAGAGAAATCTTGTGTAGAAAATTCATTGTGGACAAAGTTAAGGATGAGAAATAAAAATGCAAACAAAGGTGAAATTGAATGCTACTATTGCAGGAAAATTGGGCATACAGCATGGAATTGCAGAAGTCGTGCTAGTGATGTGTTAAAAGGGGAAAAATCAACAAATATAGCCATAGATGAATACCCATTGAATTCTGATGATGAATTCAATGAAGAATATGAACCTCTTAAACTCTTTTAAGAACAAATACAGTTCAGGCTCAACATGGATGGTTGTCGAGATAGTATGGCAATTGCGGATCTAGGGAAGGATCCCTCATTAATCGTAGACATGGAGTGGTATCCTAATGAGGTTATGCAACATATTTGGAAGTTGTCTGGTAATTGACTTTGGGAGGTCTTTGATTTGGGATTTCAGTGGCCGATCTCAGGAATCCAAACTGTTGAGTACACCTTTACAAGGGTTATGAGGCAACTTGATGGAGCCTATATTGATAAGTTAAAAATCGGTTAAAGAATGATTATGTATTTTGTTATCTATGAGTGATTTCAATAAATTCATGTAATGTAATCTTTAAGAGGGGATGTTGGAGTTAATTCTTACATCTTATTTGAGAAGTTGGTTTGTGTTGGTTGAGAAATTCTCTCAACCTCTCTCTTTAATTTAGGAATAAGTTGGATCTTAGAAACTCTATTCAATAGAGTAATCTAAATGTAATCAGTGTGTGTGTGTTTTGATCGCATACACCTTCTGTGTGCAATATACCATTCTTTATCTGAATTAATAGTACATAATAAGTTTACATATTCAATAAATAACTAAATTAATAAAAATGTATAATTTTAATAATACGTGCATGTGTTCATCATCATCATCATATATATATATATATATATATATATATATATATATATATATACCTTGTGATTCAATTTCTTCACTTGAATTTTTTTCAACATTTTCACCATCTTTAATCATTGGTTCAATGTCTCTTTTACTTTCTCTTTCAAAATTTTATATCTCATCATCAATGTTTTGAGGAATATCTCTCTCTGTTTACATTGCAAAATATTTTTCAAATTAGTTCATCAAACAAAAATTACATTTCACATTTTACAGTAGGAAAATTTTAAATATCAAATTCATAATATTTACATTTACATATCTGCTTCAACTTCTAGTTGAGGTTGATTTTCCCTTTCAATATTTGAGAGTGCTTATCTCTTTCTTTTGCGAGATTCTCTCCCCTCTTCTCTACGTTCCTTGGGGTCTCTTGTTCGATCATATTTTCTCGTGCAATTTCTTCGATTTCCCATGATAATAGAGTATGAAGTTCAAAAAATTTCCTTCAAAAATTTAGACAAAAACTCAATTAAAAAAAACATCACAAAAGATTTAATTTAAAAAAAAAAACTCATTTTAAAATTTTTGAAAAAAATACATACGTCAATCCAAAACTCTTACTTCAAAAAATCCGAGAAAAAAATGTCTTAAAAAAATGAAACGAAGCTCAAAATATTTCCTTCCAAGTCCTGCAAAAAAATTTCATTTAAAAAGTTAGACAAAAAATCATTATAAAAAATTTACTTCAACCCAAAACACGTACTCTAAAAAAATGTCACTTCAAAAAATACCTCCAAAAAATGTCCATTGAAAATTAATTCCAACTTCTTAAAAAATGCTACTTTAAAAAATACTTCAAAAAAGCCTCTAAAAAAATATCACTTAAAAAATACCTCCAAAAAACGTCCTTTGAATATTAAGCATAAAAAGAGTCCTTTCGAAATTAAGTCCAAAGAATGTCTTTTGAAAATTAAGCCCAAAAACCTCTAAAAACAAATTACATCCAAAAAAATGTCCTTTGAAATTAAGCTCAAAACCTCTAAAAACAATGAAAATTAAGCCCCAAAACTTCTAAAAACAAAATACCTTAAAACCAAAAAATGTATTTTGGAAATTAAGCCCAAAAACCTCTAAAAAAAAAATACATCCAAAAAAATGTCCTTTGAAAATTAAGCCCAAAACTTCTAAAAACAAAATACTTAAAAAAAAACAATTAAAATTAAGCCCAAAACTTCTAAAAACAAAATACCTTAAAAAAAAACAATGAAAATTAAGCCCAAAACCTCTAAAAACAAAATACCTTAAAAAAAATGAAGCCCAAAAAACATCCAAAAAATGTATCACATACCTCCAAGAAATGTCCTTTGAATGTTATGCCAAAAAGTCCTTAAACCCAAAACAATCCTTTGCAAAATCAGACCAAATGAAGAAATGTGCGAAATTATGCGAAAATAATGAATGCTCTTACGTCAATTTATATTGCCGCAAAATGTTTTTTTATAGGGGCTTCATTGTATCTTTCGGCTGATAGAAAGTCAAGTAAAAGTTCGACTGAACTTTTATAAGAAAGTCGACCGAAATTTTGTGTCGTTAGACTTGGTGGGCCGTTGGCGCAAAAAAAATTTGGCTGAACTTTTTTTAAAAGTTCGTCCGAACTAACACATCTGCAATTATGCAGAGCCAAGCTCTGAATACATATCTTCAACTTTGGATCGATTAAACTCCATGAAACATTCTGAATTAACTGTTGAAACCAAGACAAACATTTGCATAATTCAATCTACTTTCAGGAAATATAACTTTTATGGAATTTCATAAATATTTACTAATTTTAATTAATTTTGTAATAAAACGGGTGAAACAAATTTCTGAAGGTCATTATGATTTAGTGAAATCAATATTCTGTATCTTCCAAAATACACTCTAAAAAAAATTGAAAAAAGTATGGTGCATTACATTGGTTCGTCGTCTGTAATGGGTAGTTTTTAGATTTTTACTTTATAACTTATATGTTGAGAAATTTTGTACGTCGCGAAACATATTCAAAATATGCATTTTTTTCATATTGGATCAGTTCAAAAAATTCTAGTAATTATGATATGCATTAGTTGGTTTTGTAAATATAACGAAACCGAAGTAGACTTTGTCTAGATTGTTGTAACACATTTTGTTTCTCAAAAGCACAAAGTTTTCAAAGAATACACCAGCGCATATTAACATGACTTTTTATGAATCCTTTGACTGTTAAAAAACACACACTCAAAGAAAGGCTAAGTTGACATATGAAATGTGTATAAAAAAATTCCAAAAAATAAGTAATAGAAAGCTAATAAAATTTCTGAAAACTTTTATTTTTATCGCAAAATGAATTCTAAACAGAAAAATTGTTTTGGCTTGCATAAAGTTGAAGAACAGAGAAAAAAAAAAAATCCTCGAAAAAACGGCAAAAAGTGTAACCCAACTTCACATTTTCACCCCAGGCCCTAATTTTTGAAGTGAGAAGAGTAACTAATGAAAATATTTAAATTCATTTTTACTACTCATATTTTAATTTCTTGGCTCAGATTGTGAGTTTTTCATTTAACTTTGCTTCACTACACTTGATTTATCAATCAATGGTTAAACTCACTTATGTTTGAAAAAATCAGCAAGTTTGTGCCTCTATAAAGGAAAAATGATTTTGAAAAGTTTCCACATTTACTTTTCCATATTGTGATGTGAAAAAAAGTTTACAGATGCTAGAGAGTTTGCAGGGTTTTGGTCGTTGGACACTTAAATCTAACTGATTTTGACTCATCTCAATATTTGATAATAGAGGGAAGAGACATAAATAATGGGTACTATGGGGCTTGCATATCAATTGGGAAATGCTTCTTTGAAAATAATTTCATGTTCCACAACCCATTTAACTTCAAAGATGGAATTTTGAAGCAATTTAATCTGTTTTATTTCGGATACTACACCGAAATCAAATTTCCCATGAAAATATTTAGGAAATAAGACTTCCACTGGTGGGGATCAAAATCCAATTCAATTTTTGCAATAAATCGAAGTAGTTATTGAATGCTTTGAAGTACCACCTCACTCACTCACCAAGTCACGATGATATTCTCCCCTCTCGAAAAATATTTATTAAGGTTAAATGAAGTTAATTGAATCCCAAGTTCATCCCATCTTCAAATGCTAAAAAAAAAAGACTAAGGGTCGATACAAGGAAACATATACTTTCTGCCATCAAATAATAATAGTATGCCTGTCACCCCCCTCTGTTCCCTTTCATGATAACAAAAACTATTTTTTACATTCTTTACTCCTTCACCCTACCTATATCTCTTAACCCAACTTTAAAAATAACAAATGGAGATATATTGTTCATAAGAGTACTAAGAAAAGCACATATAACTTTTGGTTTTATATAGATTTTCCATTTGATTGTTTCTAGATCCCCATGTAGACAAGCCATGATTAAAGCTATTGGTATGTTGGCTTGAAGCTTATAGTACCTAATTTTGAATCTCTTGCGGGTTAGATCTATGATTATTCTCTTATGTTGACTTTATTGTGTTTTAAATGTGATATTAATATAATAAATCTCTATTCAAAATTATTTGGTATTGTGAGTACTGGGAAACAAATTCTTTCGTTGAAGGTAGAGGCCAACCACAATTGTTTAATGAAGTCAAGAGAAAGATGCCATGACGTGAAAAAAGAGCAAAGAGCACAAGACTACACTTTTCATCTATGCTCTTTCTTCATGGAATTCTGAAAGAAACTTTCCTAAACAGGACTACAAAAACTTCATTTCCTTAAAGAATAGAGAAGTATCAATTTCCCCTAAAGATGAAAAGACACACTGAAGGAATAGAACATGCCTCTGATGTTACTGCAAAAATGTTGCAACAAAGGAAAGATAACAACCTAAAGGGTGGAGGATGGAGAGCAAGAAACATGTTCAGGCTTGCAGCAGTCTCACACTTGTATCGATGCCTATCTGAAAAATGTTGCTCAAACCATCGTTCTTGGATAAATCATTTTTTCCAATCATACCACTATCTAAAAATCTTATATACAAGCTATAACATGCAGGGCAATGAGGAGAAACATTACCATAGGTCCTGGTGGGCACTGACACACAAAAATTTCAATTGCACAGAGGAAATGACTAAAGTCAATTTGAGTTGATAATGGGATTAAATAAAGAGCGTCTTTCACTCGAGTGACCTTCAAATTCCAGGATATTCTGCAATCAACATAAAGAAGGGGGTTTTTTAATTGCTAATTTATGTGTTGCAGTTTACACAATCCAAGTTTCCAAGTAAACTTTCAAGGCTTTATATCCATTTATGCATTCAAAAATAAAGTTTAAAAAATGATAAGTTACACATGCTATATGCGTATATAGAACAAATATAGATCCATGTTGAAGAGGAATAAATCTCTTCATGTGCATACTTTTTTCAAGTTTTGCACTCTAAAATAGGTTCACATATCAATAGAATGAAAAAGTAATTATATTTAAAAAATAAAATAAATATAATATATTTTTTTAAATGGAAATATTTAGTTTAAATGAAAGTAAGTTATTTAATTGATGTGATCATTTTTCCATTACTTGAATGTTAACATTGTTAATAATTTTGTTATTATGCTTTACTTTTCTTTAATAATGATTAAGTAAACATTTTATCTATTTTTAATTTGAAACAATAAGTAAACACTCCTCACTCTTGATTTGAAAGAGTACCTACTAAGTATATTTTTAATAATGAGTGAGTAAACATTTTCCCCATTTTTAATTTGAAACAATAAGTAAAAACTCCTTACTCTTGATATGCAGGAGTACCTACTAAGTATATGATATGCACATGTATAATTTGGAAAATTTTCACATTATTGAATTGTTTATTTTATATATATTTATTTTGTATGTAGAATGGAGAAATTATGAATATCAATTTCATATTAGGAAAGTATAAATATAAATGTGTTGTGAAACCAGCGCCAAAAATAGAAGAAAAGAGATATCAACACCTTAGAAATAAGCCATTTCGAGGGGGCAACCTCCAATACATTACATTAATGAACAATTCTTGGATGATCCAAATTACAAAACCTCCTTTCTATATATAGGAGTCCATGGGGCCACAATGTAATCCTAGTGGGGCCACAATGTAATCCTAGCCAACCTAAGAATAATAATTTAAGGGCACAATAATAACAATATGGGGGTTACAGGGGTACAATAATAACAATAAGGGGGTTACACTAACAACAATAAGGGACTATACTAGTAATATAGGGACCTAACATGCCCCTCTCCTTCAAAAAAGTGTTGTTCTCAACGCTTGAGTAGCTCTGGGTGCTTCTGTATAAAATTCTCATCCTCCCATGTAGAATCTTCAGTGGGTAAGTTCTTCCACTTGATGAGATACTTTGAAATTGATCGATTCCGTAGTTGTCGAGTTCTTGTTTCCATGACCGCTTTAGGTTCCAATATGATTTTTCCTTCCTCATCAAGTTCTGGCAATATTGTTTGAGCTGGAAGATTTTCACCTATAACCTTCTTTAAGCATGAAACATGGAAAACTGGATGCACTCGCGAAGAAGCAGGAAGCTCCAATTTGTATGCCATAGTACCAATATTTTGCAACACCTTGTAAGGACCATAGTACTTTGGCGAAAATTTATTATCCTTCTTAGCTTGCTTGAGGGACATTTGTTTGTATGGTTGTAGCCGTAAAAATACCCAATCTCCTACATCAAAAATTCTCTCGCTGCGATGTTGATCTGCCTGTTGTTTCATTCGATTTTGTGCCAAATTCGGGTTATCCTTTAAGAGTTGGAGAACTTCTTGCTGATGCTCGATGTGATCTTCCACTGCTTGAACCTTCGAATTTTCCCTTAAAGATGATGTGATCGATGGTGGATGATATCCATAAAGTGCCATAATTGGGGTCATTTTTGCTGCAGTATGGAAGGAAGTGTTATACCACCATTCAGCGAGAGGTAACCACTTGACCCATTGTGTTTGTTTATCAGATACAAAACAATGAAGATATCCTTCCAAACATTTATTTACTATCTCAATTTGACCATCGGATTGAGCATGATAAGATGAGCTATGAGCTAATTGGGTACCCAAACAAGAAAATAACTCCTTCCAAAAATTTCCAGTAAAAATGGGATCTTTGTCGCTCACAATAACCCTTGGGTTTCCATGTAGCTTTTGAATTGTGTCCATAAATATAGTAGCAACTGTACTTGCTTTAAATGGATGAGATAATGCACAAAAGTGTGCATACTTGGTAAGTCTATCAACTGATATCTATTGATATCTCCTCCCAACGTTGACTTGGAATGGATAAAAGTTGTAGAAGACCCGGGGTCTTAATTGTCTCAACTTTATTTTGCTGGCAAACCAAACATTCCGCCACAAACTTTTGAATATAAGATTTAAGGCCATCCCAAAAAAATTCTTTCTTCACCCTATGGTAAGTTTTTAAAAATCCTGAGTGTCCTCCTAAAGGAGAAGTGTGCAATTCCAAAAGAATATTTTGTTTTATTTGGGAATTCTTACAAATATATAAGCGATCTTTGTACCATAACGAATCATTTTTCGAACTAAATGTATCAGATGTACTATGATCTTGTTGCAACTTTTGAATGAGTGTCCACACTTCTTCGTCCTTCTTCCATTCATCCCTTGCTTTGGTTATCCAATCGGGTTGGATAATAGATGTGGCACAAAGCAATGCTTCCACCTCTTCATTCTTTCTTGAGAGTGCATCTGCAACAACATTTAGCTTCTCTTTTTTGTAGATTATTTCAAAATCATAACCCAACATCTTTGTGACCCATTTTTGCTGATCTTCTGAAGATAGTCTTTGTTCCAAAAAGTGTTTAAGACTATCATGATCAATTTTTACCTTGAAGTGTCTTACCATTAGGTAAGTTCGTCATTTCTTTAGTGCATGCAGTATTGCTAACATTTCCTTCTCATAAATAGCTTTTTGTAAATACTTTCCTTTAATTGGGCGACTTTCAAAAGCAATGGGTCTTCCTTCTTACATTAAAACAACACCAATTCCATTTCCTGAGGCATCACATTCCACAATAAAGGTTTTTGTGAAATCTGGCGTAGCTAAGACTGGTGCTAGGCAAATTGCTTCTTTAAGATGTTCAAAGGCCTTAGTTGCTTCAGGAGTCCATGAAAATGCATCTTTCTTCAATAATTTTGTTAGAGGTGCTGCTATTCTCCCATAATTCTTAACAAACTTGCAATAATACCCTGTTAACCCGAGAAATCCTCACAACTTCTTTATGGTTGTGGGGACTTTCCATTCTTTAATGGATTTAATTTTGTCAGGGTCTACCTTAACACCCTCATGAGATACAATTTGACCCAGATATTCTACCTCTTGTACTCCAAAGAAACATTTGGATGTTTTTTCATATAATTGTTTCTCCTACAACAGTTTGAGTACCATGTCAACATGTTTAACATGATCCTTCCAAGACCTGCTCTAGATTAGTATATCATCAAAAAATACTAGCACAAATTTTCTAAGGAAGGGTTTGAAAATGGAGTTCATCAACCCTTGAAATGTAGAAGGTGCATTGGTAAGGCCAAAAGGCATGACCAAAAATTCATAATGACCCTCATGAGTTCGAAATGTTGTTTTTGGAATATCTTCGGTCTTCATTCTAATTTGATGATATCTTGAACGAAGATCCAACTTGGTAAAATAAATTGCTCCATGTAATTCATCCAATAATTCATCAATCACAGGAATGGGAAATTTATCTTTAATGGTGAGCTTATTGAGCTCCCTGTAATCCGGACACATTCGCCATGATCCATCCTTCTTGTGTACCAATACTACGGGAGCAGAGAAAGAACTTTGACTAGGTTGAATTATACCCGCCTCTAACATTTCTGCAATCATACGTTCAATTTCGCTCTTTTGGAAGTAAGGATATCTATAAGGGCTGATGTTTGGAGGAACACTTCCTGGAATCAAATGAATAGCATGATCATGATCACGAATAGGTGGGAGTCCTTTGGGAGTTTCAAACACCTTGGAATGATTGTCCAAGACTTGTTGGAGATCTGCGGAAATAGATGATTTTGATGTTGGAACTTCTAGTGAGCATAATTGTGCAATTACACCTCGTTGTTCTTTCTTTAGAAGCTTTGTCATGACATTAGAGCTTATTATCCTTCCTGGCTTCCCTGCAATACCTAGTAATTCGACTTCCTTTCCTTCTGAAAAAAATTTCAAGAAAAGTTCTTGAAAATTAAAAGCTACCGTCCCCAAAGATTGTAACCATTGTACTCCTAGTACAACATCAGCACCTCCCATAGGAATGGAAAGCATTGGAGTATTCAATACATATTCCCCCATGGTTAGCTTGATATTATGGCATTTTCCAGAGCAATTTATAGTTCCTCCATTTGCAACCATCACTTGACATTCTGGTGCTGGGTATAGGAAACAATTCAATTGCTTGGCTACCTTACAATGAATAAAATTATGGGTACTACCCGAATCAATCAACACTATTACCTTTTTCTTCTTGATATGTCCTTCTATCTTGAGAGTTTGAGGAGTGGTAATTCCTACCAATGCATTACACGATATGGTCGGACTCATTTCTTCATCTTCTAGGGTTGGTTGGTGGTGTATATCCTCTTCTTTTGAAGATTCTTGTTCATTTTCTTCTTCCTCTTCACAATCTATGTAAAATAATTTCTTCTCAGCACACTTATGACCTTTAGTGTATTTTCTATCACAACTGTAGCAAAGCCCTTTTGCTCTTTTTTCTTCCAATTTTTGTGGTGTCAACCTTGCAGGTTGTGGAAATCTAAGCGTAGCAACACTTCCTTCTTTATAGAAGTGAGTGGTACGCTTCCTTGTCGCCATAATTTTACATTCAATTTTTCTTGCCAACCTGAATGCCTTCTCCAATGAATCAGGTTCCAAAACGCGAACTTCATGTTGGATGTTATCCTTTAAAGTACCTATGAAGAAATCAATCTTGTGTTCCTCTGGAATATCAGTTACCCTTATATTCAATTTTTGGAAGTCCTCAATGTGCTCCCCCACTAAACCCTTTTGTTTGAGATTTATCAATTGGCTAAAAAAGGTGTTGCTCTTTGTATCCTCATAATGTGCTATCATTTCCTTCGTAAAAATTGACCAAGTGACAATTTTTTTACGGGAGCAAAGCCATCGATACCATACAAATGTATTTTGTTCTAAATGTAAAGTTGCAATGCGTACCTTTTGTGTGTTTTCACATTATGGAGATCAAAATATTGCTCCATCTGTAGTATCCATGTTACAGGATCCTTTCCATCAAACTTCCATGTCATTTTTTGTTTTTTTCTTTGCGAGCGAAATTTGTTGCACTTGCTCTTGTAATTTTGATATGTCATGTTGCCATTCTTTGTCTTCATGAGTCATTAGTAGAGCCTTCTAAAGGCTTAATGTGTGTTGAATTCTTTTTAGGGGCCATTTTAGAATCCCATACTGATATCTATTCTACAATATACCCTTGTAATCAATACACCTTGATTCTTTAAACAAGACTTATGCAATTCGGAAAAGAAAAATACACACCTTTTACTCGCTTTTGAAGAGTTCGATATTGAAATTGAATTATCTCTATAATTGCGGATCCTCAATATCTGAAATTCGGCCCATTAGTAGCCCTCTGAAGCTTCTTTCAAATGCCACAGGTCTGACTTGATTTGGATTCTTCAAGACAAAGTTATGTCCCATCTACCACAATGACCCAATTATGGACTGGTTCAGTAGAGCGAACTTGTATGACTTGCCACGTGTCAATGTTTCCTCCTTTGGCTCTGAAATTAATAGATAGAACACTACAGTCCGTGTACTTGTGGGCCGTGGCCACTTTTTACAGCATTCCAATCCGATGCTCAGAGAGAGAGCTATGAAGATTTTCCCACGATCACCTTTTTAAGTGAAATTCAGGAGCCTACAAAAATCCCTAAATTCCACAGATCATATCTCCGAAAATATTGTGAAATAAGATTTGAAATTTTGCAAAGATGTTCCTCAGGATTTCGGCTTCGCACCCTAAAAATTTAGCTTCTAAAACTTCGTAGAAAAAAAGTTATAGCGAAAATTCCACGATGACCTGTTTGGAGCAGCGAAACCCTAGAATCCAAAGCTCTGATACCAAATGTTGTGTAACCAGCTCCAAAAATAGAAGAAAAGAGATATGAACACCTTAGAAATAAGCCACTTCGAGGGGGAAACCTCCAATACATTACATAAATGAACAATTATTGGATGATACAATTTACAAAACCTCCTTTCTATATATAGGAGTCCATGGGGCCATAATGTAATCCTAGTGGGCCACAATGTAATCCTAGCCGACCTAACAATAATAATTTAAGGGCACAATAATAACAATATGGGAGTTACAAGGGTACAATAATAACAATAAGGGGGTTACACTAACAACAATAAGGGACTATACTAGTAATATAGGGACCTAACAAAATAAAGGATATATATATATATATATATATATATATATATATATATATATATATATATATATATATATAACTTGATAAGTGAAACAATGTTTTAGGTGTGTAATAGACTAAATTTATCATATTAATTTTTACTCTTCTATGTTGCTTCTCATAGAGACTAGAACCTCCATGCCTAATACTTCATCAACTTCAGGAAAATATGGAGTTTCTTAATGATAGTGCATCCAACAATTCCATGTCTAATAAACCTCCAACGCCTCCAATTCCATTTTCTGCAATGTTCAAAATTGAAAAACAGTTGCAATCTCTTGGGCCCCATCAACTACGACATGAAAAAACATGATACTCAAATTATCGATATTGAATTTTTGTCATATACTTAACAAAATGAAAGATCCTTAATCCCAGACATGAGACTCTTTGACAAATGATTCTCCCATCAAGTTGTATCCACAACAAATAGTTGTTTGTCCCTTCCATTGATCCACTAATTATTGATCCTCACAAGTCCAATGTGAGTTACTCTATAACCACCATGATCATCTATAATATCCTTCTTTTCTTTACAAATGTTATTTGATGATGTGAAACATTTTTCCATGAAAGGTGGTTAGACGATTAACTTACACTTTCTTATTATTTAACAACAAAATTTTCAAAGGGAAAACAACCACCAATTACTAATCTTGTCAAAGATGCTTCCCTTGGGAACAAATATACAAAGATTGATTGATTTCTTCAAAAGAGGAAGAAGCTCATCCAAGACTATGTTTAAAATGTCGTCTGGAAAACCATCTAGACCTAGCCATCATATTAATAATATTTCCTACTCTTATAATACACAAGATTTTAAGCTCCCTCTCATATGCTCATCTAATAGGTTTATTCTTTCAAAAATAATATTGAGAGGATGTAAGACTCTTCTCATACAGGTTTTAAGCTACCTCTCATATGTTCACTCAAGAGGTTGATTCTTTCAAAAATAATATTGATTGTTTAAAATATTTCCATTTCCTACATTTGTGAGAACCAAAGGTCCTATGAGTGTGTTAAGCAGGTCACTGTGATCTCATGGTTTTCATGTAAACCATTATTCTTTCCACCCTCAAACAAGAAATAAAAGAACTTAAGCCTTTTTCCCTTTAACATGAACATAAAAATCTTGGAAATTTGGTTTTCTTCTCATTCCCAATAAATTAAGGACCACTTCTCATATTCATCTTCTTCAATGTTCATAGTTCCTAACTTAGTATTTACCGACAGTTTATTTGTTGGTAGCTCATAACTCCACCCCTACATGTAGGTTTTTCCCCTTCACTTGTCTCATTCATCTAAATAACACTCTCATCAATAATTTTGACCAATTTACTAGATTGGTTGAATAAATATTAACTCTATTATTTAGAGCCCCATTAAAAAATAATAATTTCAATAAAAGATATAAATAATAGAGCTAAATCTAAAACAAAGAATTTCAATAAAGGCTCTAATAATATAATTAAGTTTTATTCAAATAATTTAGTAAAATCGGTCTAAATTATTAAAATGAGTGTTATTTATCTTAATCATTCCCTGAGAAAAACACAGGATTTGAATAAATGAACTAAATAATAGAACCAAGGTTACTAATATCAAGGCTAGAGTCTAAAATTTTCTTCATCCCACCAATGTCTAATTCTTTCAATGAAGTCTCACAAGGTTCAATAGTGGTTCAATATTAAATATAAAAGAGATGCTTACCTTTGGAGTAGTTGTACTTTGCCTCGATCTCTCAAAAACTACTAGGTAGTATTCTAAAACCCATTCCTACTAGGATCATTCTACAGGTCAAAGTATAAAACTGTTCAATTTATTCTCTCTCTGAATTAACATTTTTCCAATCAGATTGCCACAAAATGCCTTCCTTATCCGCAGTAGGTACAAATATCGTTTCATCACTTAAACAAACAATTTTTTAAACTATCAACAACAATGATCTCATCCCTAGATGATCTCATCTTCCAAATCTTCATAATCTTCCCAATATTCTCACAATATTCTACAAATATAAAAATATTAGGCACATAATAGGAAATTATATCTAAACCTTCTTAAGAACACATTAAATCTAAAAAAAATTATTAGCTGTAGAAGGAGAGATTTAATATAGCTTTTATGTGCCTAAGAAAGGTTAGATGGGCCTTAATTTGTATCCATCACTGTTGACGATGTTGACGGTGTTGATGGTCGTGTTAATGCCAATGTCGATTATTAGGGTGACACCTATGATTGTGCTTGTTGTTGTGGTTAAGAGTTTGAGCTGAAACCTACCTTTGTTGACACTATCTGTGTTAGTGGAAATCCACTTTCAATGGCCCATTCATATAAATCCACAAGAGTCCTCCATTCCTTACCATATGGAACATCACATGACTAGGCATCTATGATGTTTCCTTCCAGGTTAATGATGGTCTCACAATCAACTCTGCATTTCTCCTTGAAAATATTTTTTAGTATAAAAAAAATTTCAAAATTACCCTCATACAATTTCATGATCTCCTTTCCATAAAAGGTAAGGCCCTTTTAACTAAAGCCCTTGTGATCTTACTTGATTGGAATAAAACTTTGTATGAAAGCTTCCTTGGGATATAAGTTTCCGTCATTGTCAAAAAAGGTTGGAAGTTAATTTAGATAGAGCACTTTGCCTCTATCTCATCCTTGAACAACGTAATTAACTAGTGCTTTCATATCATCTAGTTAGCCCTTGCTACCTATTTGGACCTATTGATGTTTACCCTCACCACCTCTTCCTTAGGCACTCAATTAATAATGTCTATAATCACTTATGACTTAAAGAGAGACTTTTCAATAGTGCTCTTAATGGATTCCATTTCGTTGTGGGCTCTTCTAATGGTCTTGATCATTTATTGGATGAATTATATATTATTCCAATGCTTACTTACTATCTTTATTATTTGTCCCCATATTATTTTCTTGATTAATTTAAGAGAATGTTTATTGGTGCGATCTCTCTTCAAAAGCTCCAATTTAATTTTGATTCTCTTGATGTGTTCCTGGACCGAGAGGAGCTCTATATTGGCAATTTCTAGTGGCTACAATTCAATGGTTTAAATTGCAATGTTTGGGCTCAAATTTGTTGAATTTGGCAAGTTAGATTCTTAGGCGTGCATGAGGAAAACAATACGGTGACCTGTACAAAATGCCAAAAATTGGTCCCCAAATACCTTTGAAACTAGTTTGGTTGTGACACATGTGAGGACTAATCTGGCGGTAATCTTGGATGACATCATGCTAAATCTCACGGGAATTTTTGGATGATGCCATGTTGGATCTGTCGGGAATCCCGTATTTAGAAGGTAACTTTATAGTGTATTTACACATCATGAATTTTTAAATCCAAAATTAGAAAACTAAAAGTAAAAAAAATTGTCAAATTAAAAGAAAAATTATTTCCCACTAGGATCACTAAAAAATACTCAAGGATGAGGGTTAGGCGTGCATTTTACTCAACTAGTCAAATTCAGTTAAAAATTGAGGAATACCAATTTCGAAAACACTCCTGTAGATAACTTAAAATCATTTTCAAAATTATGAAGGATTTTTTTTTTTCAAATACATATATACCTCCATGTATATTCTCTTATGTTTTATAAAATTCCTCTATAAAACTCATGATTGGAATTTTTCTAAGCCCATTTTTATAGTTATCAAACACATATATAAATTTATGGATTTCATGCAAATGTTATATAAGACAAATATGGACATGTTTTAGAAGGTAATCCTGTATTGTATTTACAAAACAAGACTTTTTAAATCCATAATTAGGAACTAGAAGTAAATGAATTTGTCAAATTAAAATAAAAATCATTTCCCACTAGGAGGGACATGCATGCATTTTATCGAACTAGTCAAATTCAGTTAAAAAACGAGGAATTCCAATTCTAAAAACACTCCCGCAGACAACTTAGAATGATTTTCAAAATTCTGAAGGAGGTTTTTGTCCAGTACATATATGCCTTCAGGTATATACTCTTATGTTTAAAAAATTCCTCTATAAAGATCATGGCTAACATTTTTCTAAGCGCATTTTTATAGTTGTTAGACAAATCTATAAAGTTATGGAATTTAAGCAAATGTTATAAGACAAATATGGACTTGTTTAATACCATGGAAGGAGGAAAGATATTCCCTACAACTGAAAGCACTGAAAAATACCCAAGGATAGAACTGGAGCTTGCATTTTTGTCAACTAAAATGGAATTTCACATTTACAAGGTAACCTTGTAGTGTATCTACTCAACAATACTTTTAAAATAAAAAATTAGAAAACTAAAAGTAAACGAATGTGTCAAATTAAAAGAAAAATCATTCTTAAGAAGGTGGGTTAAAAAGGTGCCTGTTGAGATTCATGAGACGTCCCCTTAGTTTAATAAAAATGCAAGCCAACCCCTATTATGGAATGATTATAGTAAATATATTTGGCAATGGGATAGGTACACATATTGGAAAAGAACATTCCTCTATTGTTGTTTTATAACCTTCCCTCACCTGCCCACAGTTGATGTATGAAAAATGTACTTTCAACATTTTTACTATGATGGGAATTTAGTGTAAAATGAAAGCTATAAACATACAAATTCATGCAAATATTGCACAGCTATATTTAAATGAATGATTTACTAACACTTGTGCACAATTTTTAAATATCTTGATCAAAATTAAAAACTAATGACTTAACTTCTTGAATTCTTCTCTCGACAACCAGGTGAAAATGTATAAAACTGGGCTTAGAAAAATTTCATCCGAAGACTGTACAAATGCCATTAATTTGAAATAAGCCTATGGGGTTTAGTACATATGTATTTGTGACAAAAACCTCTTTCACATCCCTCAAATATGTGTATTTTTCTTGCAATTGATTTGACAAAATGACAATTTGTCAGTTTTTAATTCAGTTGTGCCTAGCTCAGAAAAACGTTTTCCATACCCTCATTCTTTCCTCTTTTAGAGTGATTTCAGTTTAAAATGGTTTCTTCTACTATTTTCCACCTCACTATACACCTCGTTTTTCAATTTGGGCTAAAAAGGTGTATGTTTAGCAAAACCACCTCAGGGTCATCTTGTTTTCATTAGATGTCCCCTTGGTTTAATAATAATGCAAGCTAGCCCCTGTTATAAAATGATTATAGTAAATGGATTTGAGAATTTTATAGGTACACATATTTAGAAATAAAATTCATTTGTTTATTTTTTATAACCTTCCTTCATCTGCTCACAATGGATGTATGAAAAGTGCACTTTTAACAATTTTTACTATGATAGATATTTGATGTAAAATGCAAGCCATAAACATACAAATTCACAAAAATATTGCATGATCATATTAGAATGAATTATTTATTAAAAATTGTGCACAATTTTTAATTCTCTTGGTAAAAATTCAAAACTAATGACTTAAGTTCTTGAATTCTTCTGTTAAGAAAAAGGTGCGAATGTATAAAATTGAGCTTAGAAAAGTGTCTGCCAAAGATCATATAGATGTAATTAATTAGAAATAATATTATGGAGCTAAATACAAATGTATTTGTGACAAAAATTTCTTTCACATTCCTCAAATTTTGTGTATTCTTTGTGCAATTGAATCGAAAAAATGATAATTTTTCAATTTTTAACACAGTTTTACCCAACTCAGAAAATGTCTACCTTACCCTCAGTATTCCTTCTTTCTAAGTAATTTAAGTTGAAAAGGGTACATTCTACTATTTTCCACCTCACTATATGCCTAGATTTTCAATTTGGGCTAAAAAGGTGCCTATTGAGAAAAAACACCTTAGGGTTGTCTTGTATTTATGAGATGTCCCCTTAGTTGTAAAAAAATGCAATCCAATCTCTGTTATGAAATGATTACAGTAAATTATTTGGAAATGAGATAGGTATACATATTGGGAAATAATATTCCGTTGTTGACTTTTTATAACCTTCTCTCATATGCTCATAGTGGATGTATGAAAAGTGCACTTTTAACAATTCCTACGGTGATGGACATTTGGTGTAAAATTAAAGTTATAAACATACAAATGCACACAAATATTGTATGGTCATATTTGAATAAACTATTTATCAACACATAGGCACAGTTTGTAAGTCTCTTGGTCAAAATTTAAAACTAGTGACTTATTTTTTTTGAATTCTTCTGTCAAGAACAAAGTGCAAATGTACAAAAATGGGCTTAGAAAAATTTCTTTCGAAGACTGTACGAATGTCATTAATTGGAAATAGTAATATGAGGCTAAATACAGATGTATTTGCGAGAAAAACCTCTTTCACATTCTTCAAATTTTGTGACTATTTGTTGCAATTGATTTGAAGAAATGACAAAATTTTAGTTTTTTATATAGTTTTACTCAACTCAAAAAAATGCCTTCTATACTATCATTATTCCTTCTGTCTGAGTGATTTCAGTTGAAAATAGTGTTTTTTTACTATTTTACACCTTAATATACACTCGATATTTCAATTTGGCCTAAAAAGGTGCATGTTGAGCAAAAACACCTCGGGGTTGTGATGTATTCATGAAATGAGTTCAATAAAAATACAAGCCAACCCCTGTTATGAAATGATTATAGTAAATGGATTTGGGAATGAGATAGGTACACATTTTGGGAAATAACATTCCATTGTTGATTTTTTTATAACCTTCCCTCATATGCTCAGAATGGATGTATGAAAGGTGCACTTTTAACAATTTTTAATATGATGGACATTTGGTGTAAAATGAAACCAATATTAAATATGAAAATGCATGAAAATATTGAGCTATCATATTTGAAAGAATGATTTATTAACACTTGTGCACATTGTAAGTATCTTGGTTAAAATTCAAAACTAATGACTTGAGTTCTTGAATTATTCTGTCAAGAATTTAGTGCAAATGTACAAAAATACGCTTATAAAAATGCTCGTCCAAGACTATATAAATGACATTAATTGGAAATAAGCATACGGGGCTCAAGAAATATGTATTTGTGACAAAATCCTCTTTCAAATTCCTCAAAATTTGGGGTTGTTTCTTACAATTGATTTTGACAACATGATAATTTCGAAGTTTTTAACCCATTTTTAGCCCGCACGGAAAAATTCCTGCCATACCCTCATTATTCCTTATTTATGAGTGATTTGAGTTGAAAACGATGTGCTATACTATTTTCAACCTCACTATACACCTAGATTTTCAATTTGGGCTAAAAAGGTGCATGTTGAGCAAAAACACCTCAGGGTTGTCTTCTATTCATGAAATGTCCCCTTAGTTTAATAAAAATGCAAGCCAGCCCTTCTTATGAAATTATTATAGTAAATGTTGAAAATGGAAACAAGCAATATTGAAAATGGCACCCATGAGACTTTAGATTTAATTTTCCCTTAATTAAATTAGAAGTAAAAATTGTAATTCCATCACATGACAACTTGTACTAGTTAACTGAGTGAGGAAGACTTAGTTAGCTTAGTATATTCAAGTTGACAATCAAAGAGGAGGCATGTAGAGTTATCCCATGATTTTAGGGGGTTCGGTTATAGTTATTTGTGAGTTGTAATTAGTTAACTCAAGTAATTGTGTTAAAATCAGTTTAACTAGTTCTAACTATGGGATGAGCTAGTGATAGGTTCAGTGAATTAAATATGATTTAATTCACAAGTAGTGGTCAATCATTTAACTAATAAATTACTATAAATAGTTGTTGCATATCAGTTCTAAGGAAGGCCTAGTTGAGCTTTGGATTTAAAGGGAAGAGAACTATCAATTGTATAATTAGAAAATTGTACAGATGGTGCATGCATTCAGAAGAAGGCCTAAAATAAATCATTCCTTAATTAGAGAACTTTTCCTTTAAAAAGAGGAATGAAGGCAAAATTTTAATCATTGTTTTGGTGAGCACGAGTTGGTGAGACCAAGAAATTGGAAGCACAAGTTTGTGCATGGAACTTGTGAGAGAAAGATGTGCCAAGAGAATTTTGTACACATGTTGGTAGAGTGAGAGAGCCAAAAATCAGAGTGAGATAGTGAGCAAAGTGCAGAGGTTTCTCAGGAGGAGAGATAACATTGTATTGTTTCATGATCTTGACTTTATGCGATATACAGATAGTGGGGTTTTGAGCAATTTCTTTCCCCATATACATCTTGTGTTGTGTGATTGATAAATTATTTATCTTTCATGTTTGTGATTATGCGAACGTATTTGGTTTCCGCATTTTTGTAGAAGTGATTCAATATTTTGTTTTAGTACATTGCATGATCATATTGAATCCATTAGTTAAATTTCTACATGGTATCAGAGTAGGAATGTTTTGGGCGGTGAGTTTGCAAAGCAGATCTGAAAATTTTTGTGAAAAATTTTCAAAAAACAAATAGCCGATCTAGATTCCTTGCGAAAAAAATACCCAAATTTAAAAAAAAATCAGTCAAATTGGAGTTTGGATGAGGGAGATATCGTTGATTTAAAATCAACTCTTTTTCAGAAATTTTTCTGACGGCGGGAAAATTCCAGTGTGCATGATTCAAAAAATTTTATGCACTTGAGGTACCAAATGTATGCAAAAATTTCAGGAGCAAATTAAAGGTTAGAGACTTGGTGGTTGAGAGGGATCACAAATTACCTCTCAACATGCAGCCTTAGAAGTAGACTCAGAAGGTTGTGGAGCAGCCATAATCAGAGAAGCAGAGAGGAGATCGAGTGGAGGCATCCACTCAAGTAGAGAACTCCAATAGGGGGGAATTTTGAGCCATATGGGTAGAGGGAGCACATGCAGCCATACCTCCAAGTGAGAGGCGGGGCGATGTGAAGACAAAATCCCAAGAGAAGAAATTTGGGTAGGGTCCATTGAGATGTCTTGTCCCATTGATCATTACCTTGCTATGGGAGCCCACGGTACACAGTAGCAAGATGGATGAATAGTGATTGATGCAGTCAAATATCAGAGTGAAAAATGTCAATTACTAGAGCAAAAATTAGAGGTGGCAACAGTGCAGATAGCATAGATGCAAAGTCGATAGAGACACAGAGTTTTTAGTAGACAGCTTAGTAACTAGTAGTTGTGAGAGACTCTGATGACAGATGCATCATACTGATTCAGATTGGATGCTTTTCAATTTCAGAAGTTTTAGGAGAAAACAACACCAGAGAAGTGTTGCATGTATAACATTCCAAAGGTATTGAATCAGGATAGATTTAATTCCTTTCTTATTGAGAGGGAATGTTGAAAATGGCAACAAGAAATATTCAAAATGGCACCCTTGAGTGTTACACTAAAATTTGTCACCGTGACTATCAATTTGGATATCTCGCCATCCGATGGCATGTCTCAAGTGAATCCCCTATGAAGCTTGAAGTAAAATAATACCAGGGACAAAAGGAATTTTGGTTTTCACTGCTTAAAAACCATTTTTGAGCACTCGCTCGGTTTTCCTGAACAAAACCTGTGCACCTGCACGATTTTCTTGAAAAAAAATTGCACACCTGTGCGGTTTTCCTAAACAAAACTCGAGCATGCGCAGTTTTTCTGAACAAAACCTACATACCTGTGCGGTTTTCTTGAACAAAAAGAGCACAGGTCCGTTTACGCACGTCAAAATAAAAAAGATAAGTTCTAGAAGCTTTGTTTGAGGAATCTTATCCAAATTTGAAACCTCGAACCGCTACATACTTGCGCCTCATCCCTTGGTATATGGAACTAAATTCCTTTTCTTAAAGATCATATCCCTTGAGAAGCGGAACTAGAAACCTCCTCATCCTTCCTATGAATTCAACATAGGAATGAGAGACTAGGAGGGACTTCGATTGGTAAACTCATGCTGTTAGTTTTGGGTTTGAAGAGCTTGTCATCAAGGGAAGGAAAGGAGACCATTGGAAGAGGCTTGTGACATCCAGGCACCAGGTTGTAAGCTTCTTTTCCCTTTTTTATTTTAATACAAAGTAATTGTTCTTTCCTAAGTGCGTTTATTTTGATGTTATTTGTGGGATTCCTTGATCAGTCACATGGTTTATAACTGATTATTGATTCATTTATATGTTGTATTCTAGACTAAGGGTTTCATTTACTTTTGCTTTTATATGTGAGATGCTTTGATCCCTTTGAATTCTTTTGTCTATGAAGATCTCTTTTGGCACGTCAAGGAGAAGCTGTGGAAAGCATTTGGAGAGATTGTAAAGCATTGAGGAAAAGCTGGTTGTGGAAAGCACTGAAAGGAATTCTACAAGCACTTCGTTAATAGGTAAGTAATCTTTCACATACTACATGTTTCATGTTTCAGTTATAGTCTAAGGAAAGTGCCACTGTTTTGTATGTTTGTTTCTAGTTACTCATTGGAGTACTATGAAGATCGCTCTTGTCTGCAAGAGGGATTAATCCTGGTAACAATGAGGCTTCAAATTTAATTTTACCTTAATTAAATTATAAGTAAAAATTGCAATTCCATCACATGACAACTTGTATTAGTTAACTGAGTCAAGAATACTTATTCAATTGAGTAAATTCGAGTAGAGGGTCAAAGAGAAGGCATGTAGAGTTATCCCATGATTTTAGGGTATCCAGTTATAGTTATTTGTGAGTTGTAATTAGTTAACTCAAGTAATTGAGTTAAAAACAGCTTAACTAGTTATAACTAAGGGATGAGCTAGTGATTGGTCTAGTGAATTAAATCTGATTTAGTTCACAAGTAGTGGTCAATCAATTAACTGAAAATTCACTATAAATAGTTATTGCATGTCAATTCTAAGGAAGGCCCAATTGAGATTTGGAGTTAAAGGGAAGAGAATAATCAGTTGTATAATTATAAAATTGTACAGATGGTGCATGAAGTCAAAAGAAGGCATAAAATAAATCATTCCTTAATTAGAGAAATTTTCCTTTAAAAATAGGAATGAAGGCACAAGTTTAATCATTGTTTTGGTGAGCACGAGTTGGTGAGACCAAGCAATCTAAAGCACAAGTTTGTGCGTGGAACTTGTGAGAGAAAGGTGTGTCAAGCAAAGCTTGTGTACATGTTGGTAGAGTGAGAAAGCCAAAGATTAGAGTAAGACAGTCAGTATAGCACAAAATTTTTTCAGGAGGAGAGCTAACATTGTATTGTTTCATGATCTGGAATTTATGTGATATACAGATAGTGGGGGTTTGAGCAGTTTCTTTCCCCAGATACATCGTGTGTTTTGTGATTGATAAATTCTTTCTCTTTCATGTTTGTGATTATGCGATCGTATTTGGTTTTCGCAAATTTGTAGAATTGATTCAGTATTTTGTTTTAGTACATTACAAGATCAGATTGAATCCATTAGTTAAATTTCTACAGTAAATTTATTTAGGAATTGGATAGGTACACACAATGGGAAAGAACATTCCTCAGTTGATTTTTTATAACCATCCCTCATCCACTCATAGTGGGTGTATGAAAAGTGTGTTAACCATTTTTACTATGATGTACATTTGATATAGAATGCAAGCCATAAATATACAAATACACGCAAATATTGTGCAATAATTTTAATGAATGATTTATTAAATCTTGTGCAAAATTTGTAAGTCTTTTGGTCAAAATTCAAAAATAATTAGTAAGTTGAATTCTTTTGTCAAGAATAGAGTGAAAATGTACAAAACTAAGCTTAGAAAAATGTTTGTCGTAGAATATACAAATGTCATTAATTGGAAATAATCCTATGGGGATAATGAAAGATGAATTTTTGACAAAAGCCTATTTCACATTCCTCAAATTTTGTGTCTGTTTCTTACAATTGATTTGACAAAATGACAAATTTTTAGTATTTAACCCAGTTTACCGAGCTCAGAAAAATGCCCGCCATACCCTCATTCTTCCTTCTTTATAAGTTATTTTAGTTGAAAATTGTTTCTTCCACTATTTTCAACCTCACTGTAAACTTGGTTTTTCAATTTGGACTATAAAGGTGTCTGTTGAGCAAAAACATTGGTTGTCTTCTATTCATGAGATGTCCCCTTGGTTTGATAAAAATGCATGGCAACTCGTTTATGAAATTATTATAATAAATGGATTTGGGAATGGGATATGTATATTGGGAAAGAACATTCCTTTGTTGATTTTTTATAACCTTCCCTCATCTTCTCACAGTGGATGTATGAAAAGTGCACTTTTAACAATTTTTACTATGATGGATATTTGGTGTAAAATGCAGGCATACAAATGCATGAAAAGATTACATGATCATATTTTAATGAATTATTTAAGAACACTTGTGCACAATGTGTAAGTCTCTTGGTCAAAATTAAAAACTAATGACTTAAGTTCTTGAATTTTTCTATCAAGAACAAAGTGCAAATGTACAAAATTGGGCTTAGAAAAATTCTTGTTGAAAACTGCACGTATGTCATTAATTGGAAATCATCCTAGGAGGCTAAAGAAAGGTGTATTTAAGACAGAAATGTCTTTCACACTCCTCAAATTCTGCATTTGTTTCTTGCAAATGAATTAACAATATGACAAAATTTTCAGTTTTTAACCCAGTTTTACCCAACTCATAAAATTACCACCATACCCTTATTCCTCCTTCTTTCTAAGAGATTTTAGTTGCAAATGGTGTGTTATACTATTTTCTAGCTCACTATACACCTGGTTTTTTAATTTTCAATAAAAAGGTGTATGTTGGGCAAAAACACCTCAGGGTTGTCCTGTATTCATGAGATGTCCCCTTAGTTTAATAAAAACTCAATCCAACCCTTGTTATGAAATTATTATAGTAAATGGATTTGGGAATAGGATAGGTACACATATTTGGAAATAACATTCGTCTATTGATTTTTTTATAACCTTCCCTCATCTGTTCATAGTGAATTTATGAAAAGTGCACTTTTAACAATTTGTACTATGATGAACATTTGCTGTAAAATGCAAATTATAAACCTACAACATTATTCATCTATCAATAATTTTTGCTTGTCACAAAAGTGTGAGGAAATTACCAGATAAAATTTATAACAAAAGTCAGACGAAGAATCCCCACTGAAAATTTGTAAAACTCAACGAATATTATATGAATACGAGAATATATTACTAGTCTTTTAAAATCAAATTTGATATCACTTTTCCAAAACTTGAGCCCAAGTACGGTTTGAATTTTCTTTTGAACTAGTAACTACAATATATCAGGGTGTAGCTTCAATAGTTCGTTAATATGAGTTTTCCTGTGAGCTTAAAAAATAGGGAAGGAATGCTTTTCAATTTTTTTATTACGTTACTAGCTTAAACCTTTGGGGTCATCCAACGTCCATGGATGCTTGTCCATTTTCGAACCAGATCTCCATTACTAACGCGCTTGGTCCGTACTCTTCGTCACCTAATTTATTACGTTTGACACTCCTGGCCCCTCCAAGTCCTAATCTTCCAGCCTTGTGGCATTTTCAATATGAGAATACTTGGGCCTCTCTGCCCTTAGAACTTATTCATGGTGGTTCTATTGCACAAGGACTATTACGAGTTATTGCCCGAGCCCTTGGATTATTGAGACTTAGACCTTGCTTAATGCATATACGCATAGATATGCATAAGGACCGAACCCTGTGGTTTTTCAAGGACTTAGTATAGTCCTGGCTGCGATGGTTCTGATAATTTTTGGGGCGTGATTTCATCATTTGTCTTATCATACATATGGGTTCATAATCCCCTTTTCTTGCAACTTGCATTATATATATATATATATATATAAACAATGGAGGTTATCTGTCCTAAGGTTAAATGCAACTTAGCTTGGCCTGATTTCACGCATTTACTCATTGATATAGGCAGACTTGCCAAAACAATAACCATATATTTCAACACTTCAAAGCAAGTAATCAATTATAGACAAAGATTACCAATCTCTTCAGACTCAGGAAATTGAGATTAATTTTCAAGCCCATAAATATTCATAGGGAAGGAGCCATTCCTTTTAAATATTTGCATAATACATTGACATCCTTATTTATGCAAAAAACAACACTCTTAAATATTAGCTTGGAATTCATTTAACATAATAAATAGATACATAATAATAAAAATCACAAAACATACAAGTATACTTATTATATAAGAGACATGGTAATTGAGAGTGGGACTCTAAATCTTCACTGAAACATAGAAAATCTACAACCACAATTGCTTGCAAACATGACATTAGGGGAATTTTGAGGTCTAAAATGGGCCTCCTAAGGAAACAATAAAATAATAGCTAAACCAATAAAATAATATTTATTAATTTATAATTCACTTTTTGCACAAAATCCATGTAACCATGGTTAAATTCAATTCAAAAGTTGTATCAAAATAAAATTAATAAAAAAAGTATTGATGTGACTATAAATAAGAATGAGATTTTCAAGAAAAAATCATTATCATTGCACAACTAATGCATTTGTCCTTTGTACTTAAATAACTTAAAATAAAATATAAATATAAATTAATAAATTATAAATTATAAAGTATACTATTAATTAAAAAATTTATTATTTAAATTATATAATAACATGTAATTAATATACTATATAAATATATGAAAACATGTAAATATATTATTTATTGAAAAATGTGTAAATACTTGAAGATTGTTTAGGGATATGCATTGCTTATTTCAAAAAATATGAAATGACAATAATAATATTTTATTCAAAAAGTGTGAAATGACATTTATTATGAGTACTTTACTTTATGAGTTTAAGAGTACTTAGAGCACTACTATGGTTAACCATGATTTTTTATCCATCATTGAGAATGTGACAAGTAAGTACCTTTAACTCAAGTAATGTCACCTCAACCATTAGGGATGATGTCATCCCCTAAAATGTGATTGTTTCTCATAAAGTGAATTTTGATTGTACATTTTCCTTAGGAGGCCCATTTTAGACCTCAAAATTCCCCTAATGTCCCTGAGCCTGATTCAAGTGCTTAAGCCTAGAGTACTTTTGAGGGTAAATTTTAACCAATATGGATAGCTGAAACATGATGTCACAAAGCCACTCTTCCTTCATCCACCACCTACACAATATTCCACTCAGTATTTCTAGATTCTTCAGATAAGATTAACATCCATGCTAGGATACCACAGTATTGAGAGTCTCAACTCGCTTTCAAGAGAAGAGAGTTTACACCAAGGGAAGGTTCATCAGTGGATAAGCTACTAATGAGTAAAAATATCACCTCTCTAGGTATTTTGTAACACCCCACCCCACATTTACCCTCTTTTACAAGATCTCCAAGGTAAACATGAGTTGAGAGTTACTATGCATGACCCGACGACCAAGTTCTAGTTATGGAAGTGGGGCCTACTACATTGAATTTTTTTTGCAACCTCTAGGAATATCTAATCATCCAAATGCCATACAACATACAATGGTCATCTTTTCTTGGACTTGAACTACCTCTCTTACTCACTTCACAACCCATCCACATGCATGCAGGCCTGTGCATGCAGCCAAAAGGCTCTAGCCGTGTGAACAACCCATCTTTCCTGCGGCTGCAACAAAAAATTACCAGTTAATAGAGTGCATCCAAAAGCCCTATTCCAGATTTTCAGGGCTGGCTTTTAGGCCAACTACCTGGAACTTCCATAACTTCCTATAGGAGTATTCTTGAACTATTCTTGACTCAAATCCTACCCAAATTTGGAAAATACATGATAATAATTTAGAAAACACTTTGTAATCAAAGTACCTATAATTCATGAATGTATATATGTACAATAAATCATTAGGTTCATTAGAGAATTATCAAGAAGGCTTGTTGCCCTATATTTGATCCAGGTGGCTATAGAAATACTCAAAAAGTCAAAGTCTTCAAAATGCATCTAAACCAAGACCAAGTTGTAGTGCTCGTCATTATGATTCTAGTGGCATAGATGACACTCCAATCTGAGTCGTTGTGACTAACGTATCATCGTCGGAAGTTTACAAGTTACAAAGGAAAGTGGGACCCATAAGGCATATGTGTCAGCTGACTGCCCAATTAGCTAAAGAAACATGGCACTCCATCATTAACTCCTTGTTCCTGCATAAAAGACAAAAAAATACAATATTAAATTCCATAAAAATATAAAAACATAATATTAAAAAAATGGTTATTAAAATAACCATATAAAAAGGAAACACATATTAAAAATATTGTTAATTTTTTTTTATCATATATATGGGTTATATATTAAAACTCTAGAAAAAAAAAACCCAACAAATATTAATTTTTTTTAACCATACACCATTATGGTTAATATACAAATGATCCACTTGTTATATATATATATATATAATAAACAATGTTTGGCATCACATTAAAATGGGTGGATTAGTTATAATGATGAACGATGATTATACTTTATGTATAAAAAACCAACGAACCAGGGGATTCGACCCCAATCACAACCTAACAAATATCACAATTAAATTGAGACCCAACCAACTTTCCAACAGTTGAGACATTGGTAAGTTCATTGTTGACACCTTATTTAAACATTATATGTTCATTCGAGGAGGTAGTGGAATGAAGAACCAAGAGAACGAATGTGAAACAGAGCTCAGGAATAGTACTTGTGGAAGCATGTTGTCGGAACAACGCCTAGGGTAACCTTGATTGGGCACAAATTTCGAGAATGATACTAGGGGAATATTCTGCCAAAATTTTCTCAAAATATTCTACAAGGAATCTGTAAGGAATCTTTTAGATTCCTTAGGAATTGATTTTTAAAGGTGTCAAAATCATGTCAAGTTTATACTAAAATGACCCAAAATTTCGCCAAGAGTCTTATGGCATGATCAGTTTCCTCATCTGAGTAGCATATATTCAGTCAAATTGCAGAGACGAATATTTTTGGAATCGTGAGAAATCTAGAAGATTCCCTTGGAACCAAATTTTCAGAGTGACAACAATGTCAAGTTTATACTAATTCTTCTCAGTTTTCCATAGGGAATGCGATGGTGTAATCTATTTCCAAATTTGAGAAGTGGAATTTTAGTCAACCTTCAACACAAAATCTTTATGGAATCCTAAGGAATCTTAGATATTCCCTAGAGGCCAAATTTTCACAGTTTCAGAACCAAGCTGCCTTTTCATTTTACTCAGTTTTTTGCAAGGAGCACAATGGTGAAGTCAGATTTTTCATCTGAGCGACATAATTCCAGTCAACCAACGAGAAGGAATCTTTAGGTAATCTTTGAGATTCCTGAGGGTCCATATTTTGACCAAAGTAGAAAGGGGTCAATTTTACAGTCATTTGACACAATTTCATGCCAGGAATTCAACAGTGTAGTTCATTTATTCAACAGAGGTGTGAATTTTTAGGACATCCTCGGAAGTGGATATATAAGGTGCCTTTTGTACATGCATGTAATTTTATTTTTCTGAAGATTAATGAAAGAGTCCCCCCCACTTTGAGAAAATCCTGAAGGCGTAGCCCACACTGGGTGAATTATGTTACCAACCTATTGTGTCTTTGCTTCTCATGGTCATCATTTATTTCCACTTCTTTTATGTGTATGAATCTTATTGTTGCATGCTCTTTTATATGAAATTTTGTATGCATATTTGAAGTAAAAATATATGGGTCAAGTTTGGTATCAGAGAGGGTCTTTTGTTGATGTGAATTGCAAGTGTATGATAACAAGGGCAAAGCTCCAAAGAGGTGAGGCAAAACTTAAATCCTTTGATCGAGAAGAGGGGCATGCAACATGAAGAGGGAAAATGGTAGATGAAGATGCATGGTTGGAAGAAGAGTGAAACTATCGCAAGGCCTTCTACACCATGGCAAAAAAAGTGGAAAAATTGTTTGCAGAATATGAGAATACAATGGTGAAACTAGAGAAGAAGGAAGAACCAGATGATCATGCCTTAGTGAATCATGGAGGAGGAAAAGAGCCTCTTGAACCTCCCTCTCCATCTTCCAGCGAAAGTTCTTCTTATTTCTCTTCTCCTCATTCTAGAGGTAGAAAAAATCATAAAAAACCCTTTTCAAGATGGATTTCAAGTTTGATCTGCCTGTGTTTAGTGGAGAATCTAATGCATATAAGCTAGATAACTGTATCAAATAGGTTGAATTATATTTCTGCATGCAACAAATCAAAGAGGATGAAGCCAAGATCTAGCTAGCAACCCTTCGATTGAGTGGCACTAATATCATTTGGTGGGAAGGAAAACTACATAAATGTTGTAAGAGTAGTCTTAAAATTATTTCATCTTGGTATGAGTTCGTTCTGGATTTAAGAGGACAGTTTTACCCATTGGGTTACAGATAGAAGGCCATGACAAAATGACAACATTTTAAACAAAGTAAGGTAAAATTGTTAATAATTTTACAAAGCAGTTTAGGAAACAAGAATTAGAATTGAATGTTCCAATAGACACTCTTGAGATGTTGATGAAATATATTGGCTCTTTGCTTAGATATTTGTGTCTTTATTTGTTATTATTTGAACTTAAAACTCTTGATGAAGCTAGTGTGAAGGTTGTACATCTTTAAAGTAGGGGGAAGCATGAGCAAGAAGACTGCCCAAAGAGGACAACAACAACTAAGAGAAAGGAAGAAAATACATCGTGTACTCATTGTGAAAAATAAGAGCATGATGGGGAACATAGCTGGAAACTGCATTTGGAATTGAGGCCAAAGAGGAATGATAGAAAAGAGAAGTATAAGACAGTTACAATTGTGCAACAAGACCAAGAGTTTGAATTAGAATATGACGAGAAGATCACAAGTGAAATATTTGCAGGCGTGGGACCAATTGACCTGGGATCAAACTTAGATGATGAAATGAGGATTGTAGCTCTTACGATTGCAGAAGATGGACCTATCGACTTGGGCTCCGATTCAGGAAATTAGGCAAATATATCAGCATATGTTGTGCCAAAAATAAGGAGGGCATCAAATATTGCATGGCTCCAAGAACTCGAAGAAATAAATCAAAGCATTCAGTTGGAGAATGTTCAACTAAGAAGACTCCTACAAGAAGCAAAGGAGGAGAAACACATTTTGAAACATTAGTTACAAGCTAAGGAGGATGCTCTGGAAAACTTGCAGCATAACAAACCTGAGGTAAAAAGTGATTCTTCAATTTCAATTTCTTTTTATGATGATGATTTTACTGCTTTTGAGAAACATACTACAAGAATTGGATCAAAATTATTGAAGAATATGGGGTATCAAGGGAAGGACCTCGACATTAATGGCGAGGGCATTGTGAATCCCATCAAAGTGGAGGATTTGCCTCATTATGTAGGACTTAGGTGTGTCAAAAAATAAGTTGGATAATTCTCCAAGACAACCAGTGAACAACCAATGACGAATGATGGGAGCACCTCATCCCATTCCAGTGATAGTGAGGATTACATGGGCACTTGTTAGAGGTGCACCAGTAATAAGCATTCCAAGACAGTCTAGAAATTTTGGAGGAGAAAGAATAATTGCAGTCATTGCAACAAGGATGGGCATCAAAGAGCCACATGTCAGATACTCCATAACCAGAAAGCACCTATGAAGGAACCAACTGGAAAATATATTCACCAAGTGAGTCTGACACAGGGAGACGACCATTCAATTTTTTGAGTAAGATATGGTTTTACTAGATATGGTAGCTTGTCATGGCCACATTTTCTAAATCATGTGTTGCAATATGATTGTAAAAGTGATGATGTGTATTCTATCACTTATTAAATCAACAATGATGTTTTTATACTTTTTGTTGATAACTGAGTATTGATTTTTTATATGATTATGATGTAAACTTGAACAAATAGTGTGTTATAAACTCTTGTCAAGTATGGGGTTGTTTGGGTCATGATTATTCATGTAATTGAACATGTATTTTGAAAATATGTACTACACATTTGCAGAGGATACAGGTCTCGGTTCATCACTTATGGCTGCGAAGAACAAAGATGAAGGAGAAGGAAGTGTGACCTATTAAGGCAGTTGTTGTGCAGACAAGGGAGTATTGCATATTTCAGATTGTGTTCATGCTTTGGAGGATCAAAAGCTCCTCAATGGGGAGGAATAATCCAGGTGGCTATAGAAATACTCAAAAATAAAAGTCGTAAAAATGCATCTAAACCAAGACTAAGTTGTATTTCTCATCGTTACGATTTTGGTGGTGCAGACGACACTCCAATCTGAGTCTATATTGCCAACTTATCATCGTCGAAAGTTTACAAGTTACAGAGGAAAGTGGGACTCATAAGGCATATATGTCCGCTGACTAGCCAATTAGCCAATGACACATGGAACTCCATCATTAGCTCCTTGCTCCTATAGAAAAGACAAAAAAATATAATATTAAATTCCATAAAAAATACAAAAAATAATACCAAAAAAATGGTTATTAAAATAACCATATAAAAATAAATCATATATTAAAAATATAATTAAAAAATATTTATCATATATATTGGTTATATATTAAAATTCCAAAAATAATCACCCAACGAATATTAAATGTTTTTAACCATACACCATTATGGTTAATATACAAATGATCCACTTGTTATATATATATAACAAACAACGTTTGGCATAACATTAAAATGGGTGGATTAGTTATAACCGTGAACGATGATTATACTTTATGTGTCAAAAAACAATAAACCAAGGATTCGACCCCAATCACAACCTAACAAATGTAAAATTACATCGAGACCCAACCAACTTTTCAACGTCTGAGAAGTTGGTAATGTCGTCATCGGCACATTATTTAAACAATATATGTTCATTCGAGGAGGTAGCGGATTAAAGAGTCGAGAGAAGGAATGCAGAATAGAGCTCGGGAACAGTACTTGTGGAACGATGCTGTCAGAACATATCCCAGGGTAACCTTGACCAGGCGTGAATTTTGAGAATGATACCAGGGAAATATTCTGCAAAAATATTCTCAAAATATTCTATAGAGAATCTATAAGGAATATTTCCATGGGGGCTAATTTTTGAAGGGGTCAAAATCATGTGAACTTTATACTCAAATGAACCAAAATTTCGCCAAGATGATCGGTTTCTTCATTTGAGCAACATATCTTCAGTGAACTTGCAGAGACGAATCTTTGTAGAATCGTGAGGAATCTAAAAGATTTCATTGGGACCAAATTTTCACAGTGACAGAACTATGCCGAGCTTATATTCACTTTTCTCAGTTTTTTGCATCGAACACGATGATCTAATCAATTTCCTCATATGAGTAGTGGAATTTCAGTGACCCTTCAACATAGAATCTTTATGGAATCTTGAGGAATCTTGGAGATTCCTTAGAGGCCAAATTTCCACTATTTCATAACCAGGGCAACTTTATACTCATTTTACTCAGTTTTTCGCAAGGAGCATAGTGGTGAAGTTAGATTTTTCACCTAAGCAGCAAAAATCTAATCAACCAATGAGAAGGAATCTTTATGGAATATTTGAGATTCTCGAGGGTCCATATTTTGACCAAAGCAAAAAGGGGTCGATTTTATAGTCATTTGACACGATTTCGTGTTAGGAATTCAACGGTGCAGTTCATTTCTTCAGCAGAGGTGTGCATTTTCAAGCTATCTGCAGAAGTGGAGATATAATGTTCCTTTTGTACATGCATGTGATTTGATTTTGTTGAAGATTAATGAAAGAGGTCTCCTCACTTTGAGCAGAACCTGGAGATGTAGCCCATACTGGGTTAACTCTGTTACCAACTTGTTGTGTCTTTTCTTCTCATGGCTGTCATTTATTTTTGCTTCTTTTATGTGTATGCATCTTATGGTTACATGATCTTTTATATGTAATTATGTATGCATATTTTAAGTAAACAGATTTGGATCATTATTACTAGATGCAACCACACACATTAGCTCATGCATTCATATAAGATAAGCAAGAGCCCATCGAACCATGGAATGAATCAGTAACAAGAACACATCTTAGAATGAGAGATATACCATGCATGTTACAAACATTTAATCAAAATGGAACCATGACAAACCATTCATAAAGTCATAGGGTAGAAATGTGAAGTTGGGTTACATTTTATTGATAACTACTCATGAAAAATATGTGATTGCGACTTTTTGGCAGAACGATTATTTTTTTCAGCCAAATTACTCAAAATTTTTCATTTGATCTTTTTTTAGTAGAAAATTTTAACGTTAAAGTTAAAGACAACCTCGAATATCATGCAATGGATTTTTGGTTGGTGAGGTGAAAATCCAGCCACTAGGTTTTTTAGCCGAACAATATTTTCGGCCGAAAAAATATTTTGGCCAAATTCTATTATATATATCTGGGTCGTGAGCCTGTATCAAAGTTTTGGATCTTTGTTTTTGTTTCTTCTGTTGAACGTTGCAGGTGTTTGTTTCATAGGAGAAGGCATTGCAGTTTTTCCTACACTGCAGGTCGATTGTTGTTGTTGATATTCTAGTTTTCAAGTTTTTGGTATTGTCTTTGTTGTAGTTTTTCTAGTTTTTTCCTTTCTTTTTGCAGATCTTTTGGGCTGGAGGATTTTGGCGTTGGTCTATTCGATGCTAGTATGTTTAGTGTTGGAAGAATTCGACATTACAATAATTTTCAACTCGAATATGTGATTCGAATTTTGTATGGTTTCCATTACTATCCATTGTCGTAGAATATGCATTGCAATTCACTAAAAGCAAAATTGATTTGAGAAAAAACATGAAATTGACCAATGGATTTTTTTCATGAATAAATTTGATTTTAATTAGAGTTCAAGTAGGTAAGTTAGATATTAAAAGTGTGAATAGTTAGATAGAGTTGGTAAACACTCATTCAGTGATGTATATGATGAGATATATACCATTAACTAATGCATATTTAAATTATATAATAACTCTTTCCATATATATAATATAATATAATATTAAATGCTATAGTGATGTATTATATTATTTGTTTGTAAACAATCCTTCTTTACTTCTGTTTTATTTATTTCTAACTATTTCTATAATAGAAAAAATTATACTTCAACGGTTCATGCTTGAGAGAATGCTCTTCTATTCCTACTTTTTTATACAAACATGATATGTCACACTATATTAGCTTTTGTATATATGGTTTAGTTAGATTGGAGTTATTTTTTTTTTTTAATTGATAATTGAATTCTTAAGGTATCAGTTGGCTCCGTAGTTACCTACTTATTGTTGTTGAGTGCTTCCAACTTTCCACCAGTTGAAAGAAATCAAATCTGTTTAAGTGAGTGGAAATTTGTTTCTTAAAACCTCTTTTAATGAGTGGAGAGAGGTTTTGCTATATTTTAATTTTAAGAAAGGTTTTGCTATCTGGATAATTTTATTTTATTGTTTTGGAATGAAACAGTTAATTTGAAATTTGGATTTATTGTTATATAGAAAATAAATCCTCTAGAGTATTTTCTTTGTACATAATATTGGATATATTATCAAAATTTGCTATCATATTTAGTCCACTTTTTTAAAAAATTGGTATGATGTTAAGTTTTGAGCATCGAAGGGAACTCAATATGAAGAATTTGAGTGGATAAAGTGGTACTAGCGTTTTCCTCTGTTGTTCAATAATTTTTATATATATTTTTTTTTCTCATTTTATCACATTGTTGCAACATTTGTAATCACATTTTATGTCAATTCTTAGTATGTGAACCAAGATATGAGTATTGATTGACTATTGTAAGTTCTGAGATCAATCCCCAATGACAACCATTTAGTGGAGATCTCCATGTCCCATTATCATAGCCGCTTTTGTCCCATTATCTTAGCCTTTCTACATAGAATCATGCCTTCTGGGATTTCATGATTCCATACTTATTTTCTGTAATATGATGCCATTACTTCTCTACTGCAATTTTGTCATCACAAAAATATAATATTTTCCCAAATTCTTTTCTTCATCTTTAGTTACGCATTCACATGCAAGCTTCTTTATCATTGTGCATCATTCATCCCCTTCGGTTTACTGGTGAAAGAACTTGTTTCAGGAAGAAGAACGAGACCAATTAATGTGCGGTGTTATGAAACGACAATTGACTATAGAAACTAGAATATGCCACAAAACAAACTATGTAGCCACGGCTCCCACTAATTTGAATCAGATGACCTAGAAAACGACAAAGAAAATAATAAAGACGCTTGTTAGTGGCGGGGTGAGACTAAGGTTGATATTGAGTTGCAGAACAATAATATTGTAGATTCAATAGGGAAGGTCGTTGGTTGTATTCACCATCCTAAGTGTCATGCCCCTACACCACGGGTGTCTTCCACCCATGTCTTGTAGGCAGGTGCGGCACTGCCATACTTTTTCTTTTTCTAAATACTCAAGTACCCAGACTATGCCTATAGCAACATTCGTTAGTTATTATTACAAATGTTCTTTCAATGTGCGGAAATAAACATAAACATCAATATCAAACCACATGTATGCCCATACATACAAGGGAGGGGCAACTCCCTTTTAAAATGAGTCCGCCCGGATATTATGTTTCATAAAAATACAAGTACAACAGTCAAGGCTATTTGCCTCTTGGCCAAGTTCTAAGACTTGCCAATCCTCAAACTAGCTTACAACAGACATGTACAACCATCAAAGTTCACCGTCGGAAGTTCTGCCCAAAACTGCCCAAGTGCTGGTCACTCGGGTCACTCAAACCGTTGCTCCAAATCAGTGCAGAGCGTTTTCTGAGCTGACCGTGTGTCCAATCCGTCCCAAACCTGTATGGTTGGATGCTCCTCGGAATTACGCACCTTCTGGTTTTTACGGCACCTCAATCCGATCAACGATGCTCCCGGAATCGTGATTTTCGTGTTGGGTCGTTGTCGTTGCTCGGTGCCCAGGACGACCCGACTCGACCCGACGTTCAGAGACGCCCACCCAGACCCGACCCAACCCGACCTGCGGTGCGACGGCGGTCTGCGGTGCGCTCGTGTTGTTGCGGCCCGACTCGTCCGACTCCCTACTACGCTGCGCCTTCGACCAACGAGCTGTTGACTCGTTGCTGCGGCTGCTCTTGCTCGAACTTGCTTGTTCGTTGTTTCCCTTCGCTTCCTTTCCTCCACTTCCAACGCGTCATCCAATATATACGCACGCCAAGTGGAGTTGTGGTCGCTCGGCCAACCCGAGCCGACCCACTCGTTACGTCGTCGCCCACGAAATGCCGCGTCCGTGGGGTGTTGGGGCGCTCGGCCGACCCGAGCCGACCCCCTCGTTTGGTCGCTTGCCCACCAAGTGTGGCGTCGGCCGCGCGCCCAACGCGTCGGCCGACCCACCGACTCATCCATCGGTTAACTCGTCCAAGGGCGCCCGTTGGGTATAAGCGCACTTCGCCAACGCCGTGTTGACTCGTCGCTCCACCAACGCGCCCATGACTCACTTCGCACACCCGCGCGCCCGTGACTCTCCAACGGTGCGACGCGCGCCCGTTATACACGAGCTTGAAACTCACCAAACACCAACCGTATCGTTCCACGAGCAACGCCCATGAAGTCTTGGGGGCGTTACACTAGCCACACGTTCAAACCCACTCCAATTTTTAAAATATATATATAAAAGTTAACGAATGAAATCAACGATCATTAGGAAGGGGTATCAAGCCATATTTTCATTATATACTTTTCCATTCCTTTCGGAACACATGTTAATTTTTGGTTTATTTGTGCATGTAAAACACCTTAATCAATTAAGCTTGACCCGATCAAGTCTAGAAACATAAGGATTGTTTGATCGATAATTTATTTAATTCTGGGAATGCAATCAGCAAAGGAGATGAAAAGCCATGACTTATTTGAAGAAGTCAATGGACACATGGACATAAAAACCTATTTATTAATGCTACTATTATTTGAGGCATTAGACACACTATCGATTTCTTATGTTCATTCGTTCATGTAGTTACCCTTCAATCTTAGTATAGCTGATAAAATTAGGTAGATAGGATACCACATGTATTCATTAAATGGGATGGGATTACTTCTACTAAGTAGATTCATTCAATGGGATTATGTATGCCACTTAAATCTACCTTGAGACGGGTAGACAAAGAGAATGAGGACAATGACACCTTTGACTAGAATGGATCAAGAATATGGAACTCGTTTCCAACTTGGGAATTCTCAATAGTTTCCCCTAAACGATTGTCACAATACTTCTATTCTATTCCAATAATTGTAGGATCCATTGACGGTTTTGAAAATCGCAGATTCATAAAATTTGTTGGAACCAACAACTAGCATGAGCAGATCTAGTCCATTATATTTTGTAACAAAACAACATTAAAATCTTCAATAGTTTCTTTTTTGACAGTTTTGTGGTTGCTACTGTAATTCTATGGATGCATCTTCATTTCTACACTCTTTTTGAATTATTATTTGTATTCTACTCATAGAGAAAAAGTTATTAATGATTATGACCAATCACCATCGGTAGCACCTTTGGTTTAATTGAGGTGTTCCATGACCATACTTTACTTGTGTATGCGTGTCCTTCCACAACGATATATCCTTACCCCGCGCTACCATACATTATGACAAGGTTAGGGAAAGACTCTAATCCAAATGTGTCACCCTGAACAATAACACTAATAAACTCACATAGGGAAATGTTTGCATCCATCATTGATATCTGCAATCTCTTCGCTTGAGAAATAACTAGTAAGTTCAACAAGGGAACACTCAAATTTTCTATGAACAGGGACAAAAAGACCAAAAGAAAAATGGTAATGAACATTATCAAAATATAGAACTTTCAAAATATCTAAAATATAAAAGAAATAAATATAGATATAAAAATCTATTATAATGAACATTAACTTAGAGTTACATGTAATTTTTACAAAAAATGTTTCTAAAATGAGAAGCATTCTTATAAAAAAACACATATATTGTTTTAAACAAACAAGAATCAACAAATTTAATTTTTGCAACCATTCCTAACTAAACATTCCAAGATACATAAATCAGTCTTAGGTTCCATTAACTTGTGATATATAAAAACACAAAATCACTCGTAGGCTCCATTAACATGTGATATAAAAAAACACAAGGGCAAAGAGAAGACTGAGAGGCGATTCCCTCTCTATTTTACACACATATTGCAATCAATATTTGCAGGCTTATTAACTTGCTTATCTTCATATGCAATAAGAATAGATTACCTGAAAATTGGCCACTCAGGGAACACCCATTAAGGCATTAAATAAGTATGACATTTTCACATAATATTAAGCAACATAGAGTGATGTCTAGATAATAGCATGATAACCCAAGATTTTATAAGCTTTCTTATTTGTACATTCGTGCAGCATTGTGATATGTTTTCTGCAATATTTTCCTAGAAATAATCAACTTTAAGTGATAAAAGCAGTCAATTGAACAATGACATAGGTTTTTTCTTAAAAATTTTTTTACTAAATTTCTATAATGAACAATGAAATAGGCTTTTTCTTAAAAAAAAAAAAAAAATGTTTTGAGTTTCTAGTCACTTTCTAGTTATAGAAATTAATATTTTGACTTTAGTTTATTATCACCACTACTTTTATCTAATCATAATAGATATAAAATCCAATCATGTGTGTAAAAGAAATCAGACATTTTTACTCAAATTTTATCATCCTTTTACCTACTCAACATGGGGCAAACAGTTCCCATCATAAGTTACAAGAACATGATCCTTCCATCTACTCCTTCGATTTTATCAACCGAGCAGTAAAAGTATATAGTTGACATTCTACATTAGAAGAAAGAAATTAGATAAAATATAGCCT
>CM076580.1:3205107-3311994 GCA_034641835.2 Pinus albicaulis | reverse complement strand
CTACAGTGTAGACTTATTGGCTCCGATACCAATTTCTAGCAGAGGCTTCTCAAAGCTTGCTTGCGGTCGTCAACCAACCGACTTGGCCTTGTCAAATGTCTCTGAACACTACTTGTTATGAACCCAACTGTGAACCCAGGTGAACCTACTATGCCCTCACGATCTCAACGGCCTACCACAAGTCATGCAGCCCCTGATCTATATGGTGCAGGAAAGATTCCCCCTCGGGAAACTTTTCATGAAGGGAGTCATAAGGAATGGAACATAGATAATATGTCTGCCTCTCAGGTCCGACAAATTTTAGATCAAATGATCATTGAATATAAACTGATGTGTGCAGATGGAAAGACTGAAGTTGATGCTTGTAAAACTCTCATGCAGTGTTTCACTGGCACTCTTGCCAGGTGGTGGGAACTGGAATCCTCTCCCGCATTGATTGAAAGGATGGAGCGGGAAGTTGTTAAAGATGAACAGGGTGATATTGTGTTTAACCCTGATGGCACTTCAAATAATAATATGATTGGTGCTCTCACAGCACTTATTTATGAACATTTTTGTGGTTTAGAGTATGTTGCAGCAGATAAAAATGAAATGATTCTGATGAATCTCAAATGCAACAATATTAATAAGTATGAAGACTTCCACAGAGATTGGATACAGAGAATATTTTGGGTTAAAGAGCCCAAGAATATTCTGTGGAAGCAAGTATATCTAGCTGCTTTGCCCTCCAAACTTGTAGATATTTTGAAGATGGAAGATGCTTTTCCTTTGCCATTAGAAACTTATGTTTGGGGAGATTTCTATGGCATTATCACAAAGTTTTTGATTTCACTTTGTACCAGATCTAAAATGCAGAAGTCTATAGATAAGTTGAGTAATCACAGTACTAAGAATCATTGTACGTAAATATGGCATTAAATTGATTGATCTCTTGTACATCCTTGAAAACATAGAGGCAAATGAAGGCTTATAGAGAAGTACGATTTAACTACAGTTAAGTTCTTACTTCAAAGCGAGAGAAATTCGCAGATTTAAAGTTCAACAAGGTCTAAAGCACCAAGCATTCAATCAGGATGGAAGCCAAATACCCACTATTATCAACCTCAAGACATCAGGCCTAAAGATGTCAAGTTAAATAGAATGAAGGAAGTTGAGTGTTGGCTATGTGGTGCTAAAGGGCATACTTCTAATATGTGTCCTACTGCTTTAGAATCCAAAAGAGGTCTGGGTAAAAAGTCTAGTAAGTATGATAAGGGTAAGCAAGCCACTTCTTCTCATACCACTGTCAAACGTGACCCTGATGCCTGTTCTTATTGCCATTCTACTTCTCACAAGATTTCAGAATGTCCTTCTTACCCGGGTCGCCGTCAAGCCATTATGCAACATGCCATTCCTTCGTCTGCTGCTGAGTCCTCTTCTGATGACTATTCATCATCCTCTTCTGATGAACAAGTCAATATGCATTGTCATTGTTCAGATCCTGATGCTTGTAAATGTGATTCCTCTTCAGATTCTGATTCTGATTCCTATTCTTCGGCTGTGGAAGATTCTCCTCATGTCCTCATGGCCTCGACAGATGATGATCTTAAGGTTTTTGCCCAAATCCGTGCCATGGATGAAAGTGACCTCAAGACTGCCCTTCTTGATACTTATCTGAAGAATCTTCCTGGTTCCTCTAGTTCTTCCTCATCTTCTCGTTATAAGAAGCCTAATTTTGTTGATGCTTCTTATGACCGCAATACAAAGCCATATCTCCAGCAGAATAACAAAGCTCGTGGCCTCACTTTGGGGGAGGTGAATAAGGAGATACAGGACTTAAAATCTGAAGTGCGCAGTATAAAAAATGAGCTAAATGTCTTGAAAGCTCAAAACAATCAGTCTGCTTCTCCCACTTCTACATAGCAGACAAATTATACACTGCACACTAGACCTGAAGCCCCCACTAAATTTGTGTCTTCAGGTTACAGAGATATTGGGGATATGCAGGTCCTCACAGTCCAGTACCAGCAACATCATGTTCTAGTCGATCTTTCTATTGCTGGTAATACTTATCAGGTTATTGCACTTATTGATTATGGTTCAGATCTTAACCTGATTTCTAAGCATATCATCCCTTCAAGATATTGGACTACTGCAGAGAGAGAAGTCCAGGGATTAGGGGTGAAACAATTAAAATTTGAAGTTTCTAAAGCTACTGTTTGCTTTGGTCCAAGTTGTGTGAAATTATCCTTAGCAGTCTCAGACATTCCTGTTGATTGTATTTTGGGTAATATCTTCTTAGCAGCAGTAGAACCTCATGGGTCAGTCAGATTTCCTAATGGTGGTTCAGGGATGTTTATTACTGTTTCTGGTAGAAGAATTGAATTACCTTATGTTTCCAGAAACAAACTTTCACCCATGGTGCAGATAATGCAGGAGAAAGTAAAGAAACTTCAGAAGGCTGAGAAAAGTCTGGACGAACTCAAAAATCACAAAGAAATCATCAGAATTGAAGAACAGTTGAGTTCCCCAGAAATAAAAAGAAAAATTTCTGCTTTCCAGAAAGAATTTGAAGATACTTGTTGTTCAGAAGAGCCAAATGCCTTCTGGCACAGAAAGCAGTACAGTATACAACTGCCTTACAAGGAAGGATACACTGGCAGACCTTGTAAGTCCAGATCCATTTCTATGTCTGTTCAGGACAGACAACACTGCCAGCAAGAGATTGAACAACTTCTTAAAAAGAAGTTGATCAGAGAATCCCATAGCCCATGGAACTGCTATGGATTCTACGTAAATAAAAGAAGTGAACAAGTCAGGGGAGTTCCAAGGTTGGTGATAAATTATAAGCCCCTGAACAGAGTATTAGCAGATGATACTTATCCAATCCCCCACAAAGGAGATTTGATAAGGATAATTTCTGGAGCCAAAGTATTTTCAAAGTTTGATCTAAAGTCTGGTTTCTGGCAAGTTGCTGTTGCAGAAAATGATAGATGGAAGACAGCATTTAGTGTTCCCCATGGACACTATGAATGGAATGTAATGCCTTTTGGTCTGAAGCATGCACCATCAAAATTCAAAAAGGTAATGGATTCTATCTTCAAACCATATGCTGATTGGTTACTTGCCTATATCGATGATCTGCTGATATTCTCCAAAAATTTGAATGACCATTTCAAACATCTAAGAATTTTCATGAAATTGGTCAAACATAATGGACTTGTCCTAAGCAAGAAGAAGATGGAATTGTGTCTGACAAAGATAAAATTCTTAGGACATGAAATTGAGAATGGCCAGATTGCTCTGCAGCGTCATGCACTAGAATTTGCTGATAAATTTGCTGATGTTATCCTTGACAAAACCCAGCTGCAAAGGTTCTTAGGGTGCCTAAATTATGTGAGCAACTTCTATCCAAACTGCGCCATTGATAGATCTCTGTTAAATCAGAGACTTAGAAAAAACCCTAAACCTTGGACTGACAGGCACACCCAAGCAGTCAAAGAAATAAAGTCCAAGGTAAGATTTCTGCCTATTTTACATGTTGCTGATGATAATTTCTATAAGATTGTTGAGACAGATGCAAGCAACGTAGGATGGGGAGGTGTGCTGAAACAGAAGCCAAAAGCAGAAGACCCAAAAGAAGACGAAAGAGTTGTTCTTTTTGCCTCTGGAGTCTGGAGTAAAGCAGAGATGAATTATGCTCCCATCGAGAAAGAGGTAAAGGCAGCGTGGTATTGTCTAAGAAAGTTTTCTGTTCATTTGGCCAATAAATATTTTCTGCTCAGAACTGATGCTAAAGCTCTGGATGGAGTTTTATCTAAAGAGATAAAGAACCCTGAGGATGCAAAATTTGCAAGATGGCAAGCCCTCTTTGCATATTTTAGTTTTGATGTTGAACATATTAAGGGTTCTGAAAACTGTATTCCAGATTTCCTAAGCAGAGAATATATCCAGCCTCAAGGACAAGAAGATGACAATGAAGATCATGTGCAATATCATTGTTTTGTCATAAAGCAAGTACATCATCCAATAGTGGGCATTTATTTCCCAAGTACATTTATGGGCCAATAGTATTTGTTGCCATCTATTGAAGTGTACAAATCAGAAAATAGTTACAATTTCCGTTACAGCAGAGAAGTAACATTTTGCAGAATTTGCACATATAGAATTGACCTAACTATGCTACAGTCCAAAACTGAAGCAACCAAAGTCCTGGAGCATGAGCCAAAGTTGAGGCATACATCACAATGAACCAATTCTAGGACATATCGCAATCGAGAGAATTGCCTACAAAAGGCTCGGGGAATTTTCAGAGTGAAGAAAACAGGAAAAGAGGGGAAACTTGGTAAGGGTCGATAAGTTCACCTGCTTTGTTGAGGCATACATCACAATGAACCAATTCTAGGACATATCGCAATCGAGAGAATTGCCTACAAAAGGCTCGGGGAATTTTCAGAGTGAGAAAACCTGCCAGAAACTCCAGAAGAGGGGAAACTTGGTAAGGGTCGATAAGTTCACCTGCTTTGTTGAGGCATACAGGACAATGAACCAATTCTAGGACATATCGCAATGTAGAGGATTGCCTTCGAAATGCTCGGGGATATACAGAGTGAGAAAACCTGCCAGAAACTCCAGAAGAGTGGCAACTTCGAAAGGGTTGATAAGTTCACCTGCTTTAAACCAACAGTGCATAAATGAATTTTGGCGAAAGCTTTCGCATTTGAAATTGGGAATTTGTGCCAAGATCTCTAAAATGATCGGATATTATTTGATTTAACATCAAATTCAAATATGAAGCTTGTCAATATTGAATGATGAAGGCCGTGAACGAAAGAATACCGAGTTTGTCTAAAATAAAATCGCATCCGAATTTACAAGTTTATATCGATTATAGATTTTGGATATGAAATGGGGAGGAGAAAGATCTTGCTCGAGATTTGAAAATATTCATAAATCTGCAATCTCTATAGAGTTGAGTAGACACTGTCACTTTTTGGCGAAATGCATGGAGCCCATTTGCAACCCAATGAATTCACCTACGCTAGCGTTCTTCCAGCCTGTGCCAAGCTGGCGTCTCTGCAACTAGGAATGCAGACGCATCGGGAAATCATAAGTAGCATTAGTAGACGCTATATGCAAAATGTGGGTTCATAATAACTGCGCACAAAGTGTTTGACAAAATATCCGAACCAGATGTAATCTTGATAGCGGTATATTCAAAGACAGGGAATCCAAACGAGTTTCAGAAGCTCTTCCAGATACTCCATAGTGATATATATGCCTGGACGGCAATGATCACAGAATATACACAGAATCGGTTGCTTGACATGACTCTGAAACTATTTAATTTAATGCCTCAACGCAATCTAGTGTCATGGAATGCGATGATTGCAGGATTTGCAGAGAGTGGTAATGGTGAAGCAGCTCTCCAGTCTTTTAGAAAATGCAATTGGCAAATGTGAGGGCTGATTCGAAAACCTTTTGTAGTATTCTCCAAGTGTGCGCTGGCTTGGGAGCTCTGCATCAGGGTCTGGAGCTTCATGAGAATGAAATTAAATTTGGGTATCAGTGTGAGGTCATTGTGGTTACACATGCATGCCAAATGTGGGAGGATTCAGAGCGCCTTTGAACTGCTTAATTAAATGCATCAACCAGGCGTTGTATCATGGACGACATTGATTAGATCTGATGCAGGAGCATTTGACTAAGCTCATTGTATTTTAGTAGACATGAAATTAGGATAATTGAGGGATTGAACCATTTAGGAATTAATTGAAAATCTTAGATTGGGTGGTTTCATGATTTTGTGGATTAGGGAGTATTTTGGGGAATTGATTGAGTTAATAAATGACTTGAAGATATTCAAGATTTTGTCGAAGATAAAAAATACAAAATCTAAAACCCAGAATTTCCAGAATTGATTCAAGAACTTTTTATTATAAAATTATAAGCCTCAAAGTATAAAAAAGAGATTTAAGATTTGAAAGAGAAAAAAAGAAAAAAAAAAGAAAAAAAATTAGAGTGAAAAGTCTACGGGCTAGAGAATAGGTGAAGAGGCCACTGATAGAGAAGATCGTGCCAGAATGGAATTATTTTTGTAAATATCAGTTTATTAATATAGAGAACTCAATTTCTGAGTTTATGTGGTGTGTACTGTATGGTAAATTATAAATCATGTATAAATCATAGTGTTTCTGCATAATATATGTATGCAGGTGAAATTGGGAAAAATAAAATCAGAAGATAGCATTGAGGGAGTGATCTGGCTCATACAAGTTTTGTGTAATCCGAATTTGAAAATAACTGAAATTTGTGTTTGTTAGCATGAATTATGTCATTCTGTATCTGAGCTACAATTTTTGTGAATCCATGAGACTGTGTGTTTTAAAGAGGTCGAACACTCATTTTATAGTTTGAATTTTGTGTGGATTTGCATATATCATCAATCACAGAATGGATCGATCATCAATCACAGAATGGATCGATGCCAATTAAAAAGAAAAAGTGACCCTGCAAATCGATATCCAAACACGAACTACATAGAGGTGAGAAGAATAGAATGAGGTCAGATGGCATATAGCATCAAACACCGAGAAGTTTGATTCTGTCATGGTGTAAATGAGTGTATTTTATGGTTAAACTTGAAGACCGTGTAGAGTTGCATACACAGCATAGTAGAATATGGATGGTAATCCATAAAAGTATCAATATGATCAGGTGAACAACATATTAAATGGAAAAGAAAATTTCAAAAGGTGGTAATGGTATATTGCGCAGAAAAGAGGAAATAAATGGTATTGAATGAGACTATGCGTAAGCCTTCGGGAGCGACGCGTGGCACATTAAAACCACCCATTTCGCATATTATGAAAACTTTAACTGTCGTGCATATTGGGGTGCGACTATCGTCAGATGGATGGACGTGGATAGATCACTGGCAAAGTTGAATTGAGTATAGACGGTGGGCCAAATTTATTGACATTGCATTTTAAGCCAAAGTCACACCCAAGATAAATATTTCTTATCGGAATGTATTATTTGGGTGGGTAATTATATCTGTATAAAATAAATAGTCCGATTAAGGGCTATATCAGCAAATGAGATAATGTGATTTTGGGGAAAATGTATGTTGTTGTATTTTTATATGCATATCGTGGGTTTACGCCAGCAAATGAGAAAATGTGATTTTGCCATTTAGAGACAATGTATGCTGTTACATTTGCATTTTTTTTTATATGCATATGGTTAGTTTACACCAGCAAATAAGAAATGTGATTTTGGGGACAATGTATGCTGCTGCATTTTGCATTTTAGTATGCATATAATTGAGTTTACGCAGTTTTAGGCTGCGTCACGGGAATTATGCTCAGAATGGGCTGGGAAGGAAGCGGGGGCCTGAGGCATTTTCAAAATATACAATTGGCAGGGGTTAGGCCAGACTCAAAAGCTTTTTAGACTATCCTCTCTGTGTCAACCAACTTAGCAGCTTTGGAGCAGGGCTTTGGGATACATGAATAATTAATCAGAGATGGACTTTTCAATGTGATATAGCTGTGATCAATCATAAATGCCTCGCTGTGATAAACGCCTCGATAGACTTGTGCAAAATATGGGAGCATGCATAAGGCATGTAAATTATTTGCCGTGGGCTATTTATTAGACTTTTTGGAGGGTTTTTTGGGTTTTTATAGTCAAAATTGTTAAAAATTTGGAGGGATTGAGTTACAAACTCTCTCCAATTTAGGTGCCCTAGGTTTTTTTTTTAGGGTATCTAATTACAGTTAAAAACCTAATTTAAACCCAAAAAAATGAAGATTTGACCATAAAAAAAATTGTGTTATTGAAAACTTCTGGTAATCTATGTATTTTGTTTGAAGAGATCTTGGTCAAGCACTCTTCCTATCCCATCATCGGTTAAGCTTCTTGTCCCAAGCTGGGTTAAATTTCACCAAAAAAGCTAGCTCTTGAACAAAATACAAAATACTCAGGATACCAGAAGTTTTCAACCTTTTATTCAATAAACAGAAAATAAAAATAAAAATAATACTGACTATAATTAAAAATATATATATACTCTAAAGTAATTAAGTAAAAAAAATACATGAATTAGATGTTTAAATCTTATATTTTTCAAAAATATTTAAATAAATTATTTGAAAATCTATGTGGATATCAACTTCATATATATCTATATAAAAAAATAAAAAGTTTTAATGGTAAATTTTTATTTGGTTTTATATGAACTCTATTTAGCATTCAAAAATACAATTTAAATGATGAAAAATAAGACATTGTATGTTGTATTCTAAAAATTTGCAAGTGAAAAAAATTTGATCCTATACTCATGTTATCATGTTAGATCTATACTTAAAATTGATCTATGCTAATATTATTAACTATGGAAATATATATACACATTAAAAGAAAAGAAAAACATCAAATTCCGACCAAACTCTCCCAAAAAAAAATCTCAGAGTCAGACAACACCAAATTTTGTCTAAAGGAATGTTGTCTTATGGATAAGAACGATTGCAAAATATGGGTTGCTTGGCTGTGGAAACGAAGCACTCGGAGTCTGTGAACAAATGAAACTCGAAACTCTCTAGGATGAAATGAAGCACTCAAACTCTTTGAACAAATGAAAATCTCCAGGATGAGACCAGCCCATGTTACGTTGCTTTCTATTTTGTCTGCATGGTTACATGCAGAATCGTGGATGAGGGCTGACAGTACTTCAACTGTATGAGAATACATTACAATATCACACTATGAGAATACATTACAATATCACACCTGCAGTGGAGTACTATAGCTGTGTGGTTGACCTTCGCCGTTCAGGCTATATAGACAAAGCATAAGATGTTATCAAGAAAATGCCAATAAAAGTTGATGCTTATGTATGGATTTGTTTCTTGGTTCCTGTGGGACACATAAAAATCTAGAGATAGGAGAGTATATGGCAGAACACAAGAGCTGGACCCAACAAATCCTGCACCTTATGTGTTTCTATCCAAAATCTACGCTACAGCTGGCAGGTGGAGGGCACATTGAAAAGTTACGGAAAATGATGAAAGCTAAAGGCATAAAAAAAACACCTGGATGTAGCTGGATTGAAGTAAATAAACAGGAGAGGGATTGCATTCAAAAATGCAAGAAAGCTATGGAGGTTTGAGACATTGGCCTGTGACAAGAAGGTCACAGGTTATGTTCTCAATGATGTATATATGAATGATTTAGGAGGAGAACCAAAATAAATGCAACCATGAGAGGAGTTGGCAATCGAATTAGACTATTAAAGGTGTTTGCTATCACGGTTGCTCGAGTTAATGCAAACAATCCAGTCTGACTACTACGCTGCCACTATATCCATCTCCAAAATTTGCTGTAGGAGGAATTGCTGAGGTATGCCAACTGACCAGCATCAAGGATGGGTAGTGTCACTCTATGGGTTAGCAGCGACATTCAGTGAAGCACGCTATAAAAGGCATGGGCATGTTGAGCTTTCATTGTTTGCAGGGGATTAGTGTCTAGGGTCTATGTCAACTTCCAATATAGCAGGGAAGTTGATGATCTACTCTCTGTTTTTGGCCCCGATTGAAAGGGGGCAATGTGACCAAAGGGATAGGGTATTTTATCTAAATCATTTAAAACTGTCGGTTTCAAATGCTTTTAAAGCAGAGTATTATGGTCCAATAATTCAACATTCCGATTGACCTTTAACTCTCAGACAAGCACATTCATATCACATTCAGTAATAGTAGTGTGTATATATATAACCCAATAGGGAACCATCATAACTCTCATTCCTTAAGAACTCCATACCAAGTAAGGAACTATTCGACTGATAAACATTCTGTTCATGGGATTATAAGCCATCACAAATGAATTGATTTGAATTGCCTAGTTCGAACTCCCTGGGCCTCCCAAGTCTTGGGATCGGTTAGCATCCAGGAAAGAGTATAAAAACACATTTTAGATAGAGGAAAGAGTATAAGCAAACATCTTTTAGATTTTCCATAGCGTTTTCTTTGAAAAAAATACAGGAAAGAGTAAAAAAACATCGCTTTAGATATAGGAAAGAGTATAAGTAAACATCTCTTAGATTTTCCATTGTTTTCTTTGAAAAAAATACATTAAATCCATAATTTCCATAAAATTTTCTTTTGAAAATAAAATAATACATTAAGTCGATGATGTCCTTGGAAGCTCCTACAATTCATGCACCAGTAAAGATTCAGCTTTCGAAGCTTCGTGAAATTTTCTAACCCTCTCGGCAGCTCCTCCAATTCCATGCACCAGCTAGTGTTCAACATTCGAAGTTTGGAAAGACCAAAAAGCTCTCCTACACTCCTCGATGCGCCACCAGCCTCCAACTTTAGGGTTATCTGAGTTTAGGGTTATCTGAGTTGTTGGAAATGCTCCCGCCTCTACCAGACCATGTTGAGGAAAACATCTTCAGAATAGGATACACCTCTGAATAGTCTCTTGAATCGCTAGATGTTTCAATTCCCCTCCATCTTTTTTGAAATAGCGGTTTGCTTCGCTGAAAATGCTCTACTGAGAGTCATTCTAATGGAATCGAGCAACATTTCAATCCGTAGCAAAAGCTGAGCTCCAATTCCTTCAAGCTCCTCAGAAGACTCAATAAGAGTATTTGCAACGATTCGCTTTCTAAACGCTGAATTTAGGAATATGGAAGCCTCTCCAAATGGGAACAGGTGGACAAGCTAACGATTCGTTAAGTTGCCAAAGGAATCTGGTAACCCCTGCTAATCGGAGCAGCCGAAGAAGCCAATCCTTCACAGGTTCGCTAAGTTGCCACAGGAATCTGGGAGCCTCTCCAAGTCGGAGAAGCCGGACAAATCATCTGGGAGTTTGTGAAGTTGCCAACAGAGTCAGGGAATCTCTGCAAATTGGAGCAATTGGACAAATTAATCGTGTGGAGGCTCGTCCAGCTGCCAAGTGAATCTGGGAGACTCTGAAGATGGGAGCAGTCGGATGAGTCAAGAGCTTGGAGGTTCATCAAGCTGCCAAGGGAGATTGGTAGCCTCTGCAACGGAAGAGCTTGTAGGTTCGTCAAGCCGCCAAGGGATCTGGGATCCTCAGCAGCTGGGAACAACCAAACAAGTTAAGAGTTTGAAGGCTCGTCAAGCCACCAAGGGAATCTGGTGGGAGCCTCCACGGCTGGAGGCAGCCGTACAAGTCAAGGGTTTGAAGGGTTCTCAAGCCGCCAAGGGAATCTGGTCGCCTCCGCAGCTAAAAGCAGCCGAACTATTCAAGGGCTTGGAGGCTCATCAAGCCGCCAAGGGAATCTGGGAGACTAGTAGCACCGGAACAAGTGAAGGGTTTGAAGGCTCGTCAAGCCGCCAAGGGAATTGGGAGCCCCCGCAATTGCTAGCAGTGGAACAAGTGAAAGATTCGAAGGCTAGTCAAGCCGCCTAGGAAATCTGGGAGCATCTGCAAGTAGGAGCAGCAGAATAAGTTAAGGGTTTGGAGGTTCGTCAAGCTGCCAAGGGAATCTGGGAGAGCCTCTGCAGATGGAAGCAGCGGCTTAAGTAAGAGTTTGGAGGATCGTCAAGCTGCCAAGAGAATCTGGGAGCTGTTGCAGCTGAACAAGCATGAAATTGGAGGCTCGTCAAGCTGCCAAGCGAATGTGGGAGCAGCCGGACAAGTCAAGAGTTTGGAGGTTTGTAAATCACCCAAGGCGGAGCAGCCCTACAAATCAAGAGTTTGGAGGTTTGTCAAACAGCCAAGGGAATCTGGGAGCCTCTGCTACTAAAAGCAGAGGGACAAGCGAAAACCTTCCACGACCTTTTGAGAAGCTGCTGCCCGCCACTAAACAATTTCCAGAGAACAATTACGAGTCAGAAATGCCATATACCAATGAATCCGATAAATTAAAACGAAAACTAACAGGAAGAATCAAATTTCTCACCCATTATAAGTACTTCCATGCCAAAAACGCTTCTGCCTCCAACATTAAAAAGAGCCGCCCTCCACTCTTTAATAGTGTTGGAGTCGTATCGCGGCTTCTTCTGACCAGTTTGGCCGTCTCTTGTTTTCTTCTCTTCAAGCTCTAGCAGGTATCCAGCATACACTCCATTTTCGCCCCTCGTACAGCAGAGCATGCAGAGATCCCACGGTAGCACGCTCAAGACTCTATCATACAGTCCAGTTTCGCCCTGCGTCCACCGAAGTTCTGATGGCTGGACACCGTAGGATACCAGAATGATAGTTGTCTTAAATTCCACCATCAACATGATCTTCTTCAAACACCAACTCGATTCAGCATATCTTGGAGAGAAAATTGCTATATGGAAGGAGGTTGTTCTAATAGCTCCTTCCATTTGAGAAGTTAAAGCAATCCCCTTCTTGCAATTCGTGGAATACTCGCAATCTGTGTTTGCAATGATGACCAGTGATCTAGGCGGCCAATGTTTTCTTGCAATCAGGGCCACGGTGGTCAATGAAGATATCATACACATAACAGTTGTTTTTAGCGTACGAGGTGAATGCAGAGGTGGAGGAGGATCCGAGGATGCCATGCTGCCACAGATTGGAATTACACGATCGTCTGGTGGATGCAGAGGTGGAGGATCAGAAAATGCCATACTGCCACAGATTTGGTATTAAAGAATGGTCTGGTTGATCTAAGAACAGGTGCAAAGTGGCTACCAGCAGGATTCTCAGACTCCGAGTTACCACTAGCTCACTCGGCCTTCGTTACTCTCTGTCTCTCTGAATACTTGCCAATAAAGTGACAACAAAACTGCTCTGAAATCCGGTAGATTTCGGAGTTTCTTGTCTCGCTCAGGAAACAGGGTCTGAGGGTCCCTCCCATACATTGAACGAACGAAATTTATCACCTCTTTTTCATATTTTTTTAATTTATTATTTGAACGATGGAAGTAACAAGTTCCTGGCAATTTCACTTGGTTTGGTTTGAACGAATCTTTCTTTTTCAGGTCAAGGTATCGCAGATGACAACTGATGGTTAACAGCTTCTCGATGGTTTTGGTTTGCACGAACCTCTTCTGTTTCTAGTCAAAGATATTGTGGATTACAACTTGCATGGTTTAACGGCTTCTTGATAGTTTAACAGTTGTTATCGGGACAATAAGTCATAAAGGCCAACACAAATGACGCGTTTTTGTCGAGAAATTTCTTTTTAAGATGTCATAAAATTATTATTTAGGAAAGGCGTAACGAAAACCAATTCGTTCAATTGAGCGGGAAAGTGGTTGGCAATTTCATCTGAAGCTGTCTAGCATTTAAGCATTTTCAACTCCGACTCCGTTTCGATGATCCGGCTCCTAGCAATTGCATGCAAAGGTGGACATGACTAATCATTGCTTCGCTTCTAAAGGTGGAAAAAGATTTTAATAGGATTGTTAAATTAGAAAAGTTGTACTATTTTTTATATCAAGAATTTATATAATGATTATAATGTTAATTAGGATTTTGGTTTTGAAAGGAATTGTTGATGGATGCTTTGAAAATTTTGATTTGTACAATAAATTAGAATTCATATTGGGCAAGTCAAACAATGATTATTCAAAGTGATTTAATTATGGAATCGGGTAAAGAGTTATGATATATATAGTGATAATAGCTACTACAACATTCCTTGTTTTTTATGCAGGAGTATCGGACCACTCTTAATCAAAATTAAAATTCAATGCTGTGAAAGGAGAGACGTGGACAACCATTTGAAAATGGGACTAATTTCCATGAAATTTGGCTAAAATGATAAAATTGTTTCTTCACAGGTGAAATTGATGCATCTAGAAGATATGATTTGTTTTAAAAATCTGCCATGTAATTAAAATAGAGTGATTCTAGGGATTAGTTAAGCGATTTGTGGGAGGAAATTGTGGATCCTAGATGATCCACTCTTTGTAATATCTTTTAAATACGAAGTCTGTGTTGTATGAGAGAGGCAACACAATGTAACCTCAGGGCGAATTTGTGATTCAGGCTCATAGTGGCCTTAGCCTGTAATTCGAACTCGAGACAATAATGGAATTCGTGTGTTTTTATGTATCCAAGAATAATCTGGATCTTGTGGTATTTGTGTGTGTTATTGAAATTCGATTTCTCACTGCGTATACGTATTATTTTCATTTATGTTAATTGATAGGTTATATGAATATGAATGGTGAACGAAGTTCCTATGAACTTCCTTGTAAATCAAAGTATGGTAGAACATGAGTTTATTGAAGACGTGATTCAATTGATAGACAGTGTCAGCGCTACCCAGTGGGATTAAGATCGTGTTGCAGGAACACAGTGGAAGTTGGACGGATGAGATCTTATCGTAGATCTGAAGTGGGAGATGGACAATCCAGATTAAATCGCAATCCCAGTTAAATATCACACATCGGTAAAGGAAGCACAGTTCGCAATGTGTCGGATGAGTTAAAGTGGTGAAATTGCGATAAAGATCAGAGGTTCTGATGCGATAAGAAGTGGGGTTTGCGATGTGATGCGATCGCATATCGCATATGATAAGAGGAGTCTTGATACGTGACATCATAAACCTTGTGACATGCGATAAGGTATTCACTGTGATTTGCAAAATCGAAAATCGCAAACATTGCGATATATGTTATGTGCGATCGACGGAGTTTGTTAATTTATGTGGTCTGCGATGCATGTTAACTCTGCAATCTACGATATTAATTGGGAGCTGATATTGCGATATTTGCCTTGGTGCTGGATATTGCAAACCGCTGTGTACTTGGAAATTTTTGTGGGCCCATAACCCACAGGTCCGCGAATTGTGTAAATTTGCAGCTATGCTGCATCAATTTTTACAAGTTTGATGAACATTTTATATTTTCTTCTTCATTAAATTTCCTTAATAGTTTATGAGCATTTTTTGTGAAAGCATAATGTTGTTGACAATCTATGACAACCACACAAGCATAGGTTGGATTTTACTTCTTATTTTTGGAAGAGAGAATTTTGATGATGACCTCTTCTTAATGTCAAATGCATTTATTGAATGTATCATTCATTCAACTTGAAAACAATATAGAATTTTTTCTATTGTGTTTCATTCATTCAACTCGAATAAAATATAAAAAAATATCCAAGGGAAAAATATACATGGGCAGTCAAAGGAAGAGAAAGGTTTCCATGGAAAAAGCATTAAACATATTCCTTTTCATGGAAATAATGAACAAATTTTAATTTTAATTGAAATTTAATTGATTTTAATCTTTGAACGTAACCCATTTTTTCTCTATATACACCGCCAAAGAGAAGGATGGTTGATTCCCTTCAGATAAAATATGGATTGGTTCAGTATTGAAAGTTTGGTTCAGATGATCAAGAAATTCTGTAATTCACCAAGGATATGGCTCTACTTCACATCTATGGTAAACCGAAATGAAAAGGCATGAATCAATACCTTCATAGATATCAACAATTCTTTGTGTAAATTCATAAGGTTTGACCTGTGTCCATAAAATAAGGGAATTTTCACTTATGCATGAAATTGTGTTGAGTTGGACCTTGGCAAATTTGTTCCAGGCAAGATGATTCTAGATTGTAAAACATTCAAATGGACCCAACAACTAGACCCCAAGAATATAACCTTCAGGTGCAAAGACTATTTAGAGACATGCCACTTAAAGAAAACTTGTCCAAAAATGATAAGTAGTCGAGAGGAGAATCAACATCCATCCCTCTGTTTTTGTCCATGAATGATAGCTAGTCACGAGGAGAATAAACATCCATCCCTTTCAAAAGAAAGTTCAGATGGTTTTCAAAAGTTACACAAAGAAGAAGAAGAATGAAAAACATAAAGATTGTGTTTACTTGTTAAATCTCTTTCGAATTTGCATTTCAAGAACTTGTGTTGATATTTTTGTTATCACCTTCCTTGCTTCAAAATATTCCAACTCTAATCTCCTATCTTGAATCCTTCTTTTGGATTCTTGTGTTGGTCCACCACTAGCTCTATCAATACCGTTATAAGCTTTTTTCTCTAGTATTGTTGTAATGACCTCCAATTCCATAATCCTTTATTCTAATATTTTATACCTATGACCATGCTTCTCCCTTGAATGTTATAGATCCATAATAATTGAAATCAATGTGTTATTTTACCAATATTACACTTAATGGAAAAATAATTACAAGCTTTAAATCCATTCTTTTGTTTCAACCAATTAGTGATCAAATGAGGTTACGAGTGTACTTTTGCGTCCAAAATTTAGATTTGTACTATGCCTTTCTTAGACACATAGGATGCTCCTGCTCTAATACCACTTGATGTAGGGAAACTACAGACTTGCATTGGACAATCATTAAAACTTAGAAACTTGACAATCCATGCCTTCTTGTAGAGATTTATTCTATCATTCTTAAATTCAAAACCAAGAATTTGTTGTGTTACTTTGATCTCCATATTCCATGTAGACATAGCCTTCATCAATCCTTGTTTGCAAACTTTGGTTCATTTTTATTCAAGACCAACTTCTCCTTTACCATATTGAATCATTGACCTATCCTGGATAATTAAGGTATATTATGTATACCTTTAATATCAGACCATCATATAATATAATAATATGATGTGAGGACAATCTAGCCATGACACTAATGAGCATGCCTATTTGGTGTTTGTATTTCTCACTGTGGTCAAAATCTAGAGCCAAATAGAGTGTAGTCGTGATGCTCGTTTGTCTCATGGAAGCGACATAGGAATGAGGGTGAGAGTGCTTCCCCAAATAATGCATCATTCATTTCTTGGATCAAAACCTTGGCATATTCAATTCAACTTCTCGAACAAGAAATTGTAGTAAATTATTATACATTTAAAAGAAACAAGGTGGTAGTTTTTCTGTTTTATAAATAATGTTATTTGATTTGGTCACAAATTGGTAAATGTTTATCATGCATTTTCATGCATCATTTTTTTTGTTTTTTTAAGTATATCCATATCCTTGTGATGTAGCAACCGAGATTTTATTTAGTTCATAAATCTTCTTAATGCAAAGCAATTCATTACAAGGAAAAGACCCTCTAGTAGATGTTTTTGAGGAACCCCTTATAAAAATACTCCAGACATCTGTTTCTAGCAGAGGTTACTAGAGGAGGTTGGCGGGTGGAGGTTTTTGTAGATGTTTTTCATCCGGTGCATTTATCATCCTAAACCGCATCGGTGCATTCAACAAGAGGAAGCACCGGTGCGCACAAAACATTGGCACACGGGACACCGTGCACTCCATACACACTTGCCCAGTGTGTCTTATTACTGTAATTCACTGGTGCTTTACAAATATTCTGCACCGGTACATCCTAAAACCCCACGCCAAAACAGAGACCGCCCGGTGCAGTGTTAAGAAACCGCACCAATGCACCTATAAAACCTCGTGCACTAGAACAAGGTTAAATAAAATAAAATAAAAAAATTACGGCCAAAAAACCACATTTTTCACTTTTCTCAGTGCTCCAAAACTCTCAAGCACCATTGCAATTTATCCTTGTCTAAGTCGCCCTGACATAGGTGCTCCCATTGCACCCATTGCACGCACTGTTGATGTGCATTTCCCACCAAACTCTAGCTTGAATTTTGCAAAATGGTGGGCAAATTTACTTTTGCAAATTCTATAGCCAATATGCCTCCTCGATGGCCAAATGTACAGATATTTTTCTTATTTTTCCATAATTAAGCCTTTTAGCGGCTTAGAATTTTAAATTACCTTAAAATTAACCATTTAAAAAAAATAAAAATTCGTGCAGTGCGCTTGAGCCGTTCGGGTCGCACCGGTTCACGGTGCTGCTTGTAAATTTATAGACCGCACTGCAACTGGTGCTAACGGTATCCACACTAGTTCCGGGGCAGTACCGAAAGGCGCACCATGCTATTTTAAAATTTTTAAAAAGTGCAGTGCGGTCGGTTACCCGGCCGCACCGTTGACCTTGTGGAATAACGGAAATGTGGTGCATTGACTTAAATATTCGCCCCGGTGTGGGTATTTTTGTCAGCACACCGCATTCCACATTTCGACAGGGTCAACGGTGCAGCCTGGTAAAAGATGGTACCGTTGAATATGTAATGATGTCAGGAGGTCGGTGCGCTAACCAAACTATATGCCCCGGGGCGTAGAGTTTAGTCAGCGCACCACCCTCTCAACACGGTCCATAGTCAACGATGTGGTCTATTATATCACCGCACCATTGACTTAAGAAGAATGCCAAGATGGCAGTGCGCTGAAAATTTTCAGGTGCACTGCCGCCGATGCGCTAAAGATTTTCTGGTGCACCTACCGCTAGTGCGCTACAAAAAAAGAAGCACTGGTACCGGTGCATGCCTTTTTTTTGTGGCACACTGCCTATTTTTTTTCCAAAAAAAATTATATATGTATATTCCTAAAGACATGTCTCATTTAATAAAAAATTGTATTTAATATGTCAATCATTCAGAGACGTGAAAAGAGAGAAGAGAGCGAACAACAGCAACAACAGGGGGACAAGTATAACTTGGTTCGTCTATGGGAGGCACGAGAGAGGGAGAGAGATGCATACCTTCGCCTTATTACAGCAGCTACCCAGGGGCTCCTAAGGTAGGTAGTGTTTGGTCAATTTAGTGTGTCCTAAATTGCTACATTAATTTATCAATCCGGAATTCGTAAGCTGATGAAGTGTGGCACACTATATGTGCAAGATAACCTATCTCTTACTTTTTGTCGTTTTTGGATTTTTATGAAATTCTAAAAGATAAGTATGGAGGCAAATATTCAAGACAATGATGTCCTTCTAATGATTTTCCAAACTTCAAAAGAATTTTAAAACACACAATGACAAAATTAATTCTTCAAAGAAAATGAAATTGCATCACTATTCTAGTCAAACAACAGTGAACTACTGATCATGAAACTCATTATCCTTGCTGTTGTCCAAATACAAAAGAAACTATGCTTAAATAAATCCAAGAATTGCAACAAAGTAAATCTAAATCAAATTACATCAACTTATATTCTGATCCCTCGCCATTAGTCCAGCTATGGCTTTCGGAGGTAACCATAAAAAACTTGAGCAATCTGATATCTAATTTGCAGAAAAAGAAACTAATATCAAACTACACACTCATACTTCAATCCCTCACCATCAGTCCAGCTGTGGCTTTCGGAGGTAACTGAAAATGACATGAGCAATTTAATATATCTAACTTGCAGAAAGTAAACTAATACCAAACTACACACTCATACTTCAATCCCTCACCATCAGTCCAGCTGTGGCTTTCGGAGGTAACTGAAAATGACATGAGCAATTTAATATATCTAACTTGCGGAAAGTAAACTAATATCAAACTACACACTCATACTTCAATCCCTCACCATCAGTCCAGCTGTGGCTTTCGGAGGTAACTGAAAATGACATGAACAATTTAATATATCTAAATCTAACTACTGAAACAAATGTGCAAGACTGAAATAAACAAAGCAGTACTGGAATTAAACAAAAACTAAGAAAAATAAATTAGCAGCAGAACAATATTGATTCCATGTCAGTAGTCAAAAGATATGCAAATGCCCGGGCTGCCTATTTGTAATCTGAAACAAGAACACTGATCAGTTAACAACAACATAAAACATGAAAGATTATGGATAGAAGTAAAATGTAAAGCATGAAGGATTATGAACAGAGATGAAGCATAAATACCATGAAAGATGCAATGTATAAACACGTGAATGACTTATGGCATAATGAACTTAAAGAAATAAAACAAGAAACTATACAATAATGCACAAAACCTTAGTGTGTGCAGGGGACCTCTACACCAGCCTCAGGCAACAGCTTTCAAATACGAATTACGCTTGGAAACAGAGTCTTCTTATATATTAAAATGCAGTCATAACAGAGAGATGATATTACAGTGCAGTGGCAACGCAATTACATTACAGAGCTATATGGAGGCTAACTATTATGCGTATGAAAACGCGTTATTTATAACAAAGGTGATATAACTAATTCCCTAAAGTTTGTGTTGATAGAGACACGTGAACCATCACGTCCAGAGATCCAGCATCATGGCCGCGGTGAGGAGTAAATCTATGAAGAGTGGATGTTGGATTCGGCTTATGGAGCCGTGTATAGGTGTTGATGTGTCTCCCGTAAATTAGAAATGGTCATACAAATCTTCACGTGATGAGAAACAGAGTCCTGTCACCGTGGGACTCTACGGTTGACTTCCACTTGGCCACCTTTGACCACATCCTCCTTAGGTGAATTTGCTCGAGCCAATAGGACACGATCCATGTCCACATCATTTCTGACTTGTCCATGTGGCTCGAATTGCCTGAAGACACCTGCAACATAGACTTTCACAAAATGGCTGCGGAAAGTTGCAGCAGCTGCGGAAAGTGGCAAGATTCCGTAGCTAAATGAGAAAAAATATAAATCAAACAGCAGACACAAAACATAGTTAAAAACCATTTTAGATGCTCTTTTACAATTAATATGCAATGATATTGACGACTTAGAAGGTTCAGGTGAATGAAAAAGGTCTAGAAAGGTATATAGGAAAGATGCAGATTTGAGACTCAACAGGTAGGCCTCCTCAATTTCTATGAGGAGGCTACTTCCCTAAAGGGCCATGGTTTGTTTTTGAAACATCTTATCCGTAGGTGGAATGCCCACCTACAGGCTTTCTGGGTTGGTCCTAACCAGTGGTACGCGCCCACTGAAGAGGACTTATATTTCACTATAGGACTATCGAGGAGAAGGGTGGATTTTCCCTCGTTCCCAGAGGTTCTAGTTGGCTATGCAGCAAGGAGTCAGTTGGTATACTCCCAGAGATACATTAGCGCAGATATACTGTCTCCTTTAGATTTTCAGGTCTCCGGAGGTCAATTACATATTGTTGCATTTGGTAGTGAAGAGGTGAGGTGCCTCTTACTTCTGATTTCGACCATTTCACACAACACCAGTGACGGGCAACACATTAGTTTCCTGTTTCTATATTATGTTGATTCTTTAGTACAGGAGCCACGACTTGTCAGGTGGTCTGCCATTTTTTTGCAACAGTTTTGTACAACCTTAGATATATGTCATGCTCATGCACAAGGGATGGTCAACTTCCCTTTTGCTTCAGAGCTTTTTTGTTTATTTTTTGAGAGGTTTCCAGATACGAGGCCTAATTTTGTTCGAAAACCTCGTAGGCCGATGTTGGAGGCACGAATGCACATGTGGGGATAGATGATGCCCAAGAGGGGTGAGACTGAGTTTTCCATTGGGGATAGATTGATTGAACTCGACTTCCACTCCATAATCTTGTGTGATGTTTCCAGCATCGGATTTTTCTGTGCGAAAATGGTGTCCATATGCCCACATAGATGGGAACAAATGCACCTATTATAAAAAGTTAAAAAAACCATAGTGTCATGTGTCTTATAATAACCCAACAATTAAAATATGAAATATAGATGTCTTATAAGTTTCAAATGTACATACAAATTAAATAGATTATTACCGAGTTGCTGCACCCAATCCCTACGTTTAGCTCATCCTCTTCAACACGTGGGTAATGACTGGTTGCACCATATTTCTCTCTAACTTGGTCAACAACCCAACTATTGGGGCATATTTTTGGCATATTTTCTTTTAAATGATCGAAATAAGGCATACTTCTACCATTCAACCGTTTGAATTCTTTCCTGTCACTATCCCATTTCATCCACTTTTGTTCGTATAATGCGACCCACAGTTGTGTCGCTTCAGAATTGTAAAGAACGAATTTATTGATTTCTTCAATTTTTGCATTCGCTGACGAAAACAAAACGACATTATATAGTACATAGAGATCAAAATATACATTATATCGAAGTTCAACATGAATATTTACTTTGTGTAAATTTGAAAAATTATAAGTCGTTTACTCTTTATCAAGCGTTTTTTTCCACTTGTATGGAGCAACTCCCCTTCTCTTGTCTTCATCCCTTTCATCGTCCCAAATCATCGCACTTGGTCTGTTGTCGATCTAATTTATGTACTCACTAGCATAATAGAAAGACTCATATGATATGTACCCCTCTGCGATAGACCCCTTGGGTTTTTCCCTTTGTTGAACAAAACCTTTCAATTTCTTTATGTACCTCTCTAAAAAGAACATCCAACGACAAGAAACCACCCCAACTAATTCAACTTCACCTACTAGGTGGATTAGAAGATGAACCTGCAAGTCCATGAAACTCGTCGGCACTTCCTTCTCAAACATACAAGCAATCTCAACTATCTCTTGACGCCACTATGGAATGCTAGCGACATGAATCTCCTTTAACATGATCCAACGTACAAATGCAGATAATTCAGATATGGCACGCCCTAGGTCTTGAGGGAATTCATGTTTCACACACCCACGCATGAACAAAGGATAATGACACTTTAAAGTTATAAACACGTGCAATAATATACACAATTAGTTATGTTTTATGATCCCTGCATGGGATACATTATATTAATATAACAAATAATAAAATCATGCTTTTGACATTATACGTACTCTTAGAATATTCAAATGGTCATGCGATTTCAACCCCAACAAATGGTCATCCACGGTGAAGCAGCGCCGTAGTGAAGACCCGTATGAAGATGGCACCCTCACACCCATTATAACTTCCTTTGCCAAAGCAAGATCATCTTTTTTTAAAATCCATGGGACATCACCTTCTTTGAAATACCATGAATTAGAGGGACCAGTGCCTACCTCTGATCTTATACTTTCTTATCGTTTTGGCCAATGTTTCCTAACAGCCAATATGTCACTTTGTTTCAATGATATGTTCCTCCATAAAAAGATGAAACATTTTTAAATATATGTATGGGATCTAATAAGTGGGTAATCTTAATATGCTCCTAATATGGGAGGTTATAATAGATAGATTTCCTTTTCATCCCAATGGGTAATTTCTCAATATATGTGTCAAACAATTATAGATCATCAAACATAGGCTCTCCATTTGAATCAGACATTTCTATGAACTCCTTCTCATTATCTCTCTCATATGCTCTAAGCCATTTAGCTGGTGCCGTTATTGGAGGCCTTTGGGTTCTCTCTCATTTACCATTGAAAGCGGATGCTGCTCTTCTGTAAGGGTGTTCTTCTGGGAGGAATACCCTGGAGCAATGATACACTGGCTTTCGTAGGTCCTTGGACCATCAAGATTTTAGAGAAAGTCCATAACATTTACATCCAAAATACCCTTTTGTTACAAGACTTGCGAGATTATTGTATACAATTAATATGCATGGCACGTTAAAGAATATCATGAAGATCAGAATAATTACAACGAATTAAATAACTAATATGTGAAAGAATATTGTTTCGTTTATAAACAAATCAATAAATTAAACATGTAATTTACCAGAGAAAACTCCTAAGCCTGGATAATCATGTGTCATGTAAGCACATATGCCATACAACGTAAAAGTCCTCTCTGCTGCAATGGGTCTTGATACATCGTATTCATTTATCCCATCCCATAATTCCTTCAATTCATCTACCAGTAGTTGTAAGTAGACATCCATATTTTTCACTTGTCTTCTACCAGGGACTATGAGAGCCAACATATGATGTTCATTCTTCACGGACAACCATGGGGGGATATTGTTATTGATCACTACTACAGGCCAAACATAATAGTTGGTGTTCTAAAGGGAATATGGGTTGACGCCATCCATGGCTATGTTGAGTCGTAGACTTTGTACTTCATCCTTGAATTTTCCAGGCCATGTATCCTCTATATACTTCATGGCTATTGAATCAGTTGGGATTCGCATAACTCCCAACTCACTTCTGTGTGAGGCATGTCATCCCTGCAACATAGCTAGTTCTTTGCAACGAACGAGCCTTTGAATCCTTGGGATTATAGGCATGTGCCTCAATATCTTAAAAGGAGGACCAATACATGATTTACCCTTATTTTTTGAATTATCATACCTGTCATGCCCACATTTCAGACATATCTCTTTGTCTGTATATTCTCCTCTATATAGAATACAATCATTTGGACATGCACGATATGATATGTACTCAACACCCAACATTTTCAATGATTTCTTTGCCTCTTCGCAGTTATCAGGCAAGACATTATCACTTGGAAGAACCTTATCTTTGAATAACCTTTATTTGGTGATCATGGAAAAATATATTAATAAATGTACATTAATGCCAATATAATTATTAACTTTAATAAAATTTACCATTTGTAATGTTCATTGTGTACTGATTACATTTCTCAATTTTATATAAGGGAGGAATTTATGGTAACTTACCTCAAAATTTCCAAGAAACATGCATTCGACAAGCCAAAATTTGCTTTCAAGTTGTACAGTAACATCGTTGTCCCCAACTGGGTAAACTTTGACTGACCTCCAAGTCCAAAGAGAGGGGTGGTGGAAGAAAATTTAAGGTTTTCGAAAAAGGTGTCAGTGATATAAACATCATCCCCTAGCTGATCATTGATTTGGAATGCATCTAATAACATTGTCTCCATGGAAGTCATATCCCTTAAGTAATCATCCATGCCAACCTCTATTTTATTGCCTCCATTGCCAACTTTTGAAGAACTACTATTGCTATAGTCATTCCTAATTGGTGAATCTGGACGTAGCGGGAATTGAATCAGTGGTTGATTCAACCATTCTTGGTATCGTTCCTCTCCGATTTTTTCTCTTAATTCAGTCTTCTCTCGGTTTGAAATTGTCATGGGGTGCAACAGAAGATGGTAAGTAGGTCGCTCATCATCACTGGAATCCTAATAATTAAAAAAAAAATGAACATGATTAGTACAAATATATGATATCAATTAGTAATCATGTTGACAGTAATGCATGATTAATTGGTTTGACGTTGAAATAATTACAGTAATCAATATACCAAACAATTATAATTATTACCATCATTGTCCCAGGATTGTGGCTAGAGGATGCAATATTGCTACAATTGGCAGGGTGAAGCGGCTATCCATTTTCATCTACCAAATGCGACTTGCGGTATGCTGCTCTTGATAAAAGCTTCTGATGTTTTGGAGATGTTTGAATATTTTGTGCATCTGAACTTGATTCTGAATCTGCATGAACCTGCAAATTTGTATCCATTATAAATTTAATTAAGCTGTGCATGATTGACATGGATAAAAAACATAAATTCAATTAGATAATGAAAATATAAATAAAATCTGAAGTAAATATTACATCTCGAGATGGATAGGGAGAACTCTGCGATGGACTTTGAGAAATATTATGGAATGAGCTATATTTTAAAGAATTTTCTATTGGATATAATTATGATATTTTCTCTTTGCATTTGAGCAAAATCAACAATAAATTGTGGTGCACACACCTGAAAGTAATTTCGGTGCCTTAAAAATGGACTTCTTGTTTTCAGTGCTAATGTACAAATCACCACACTGGTGCGTTTTAGTTACTACGCACCGGTGTCGTGTTATAAACGGACACACCAGTGCGGTGCTATTAAGTGACGCACCGGTGACGAATAACCGCAAATAAAAAAAACGCAACTCTATTTTCTTTAAGTGAAAAAAAAAAAAAGGGACAGTAAATTGAAAAATGGGCAGCAAAATATTTTCGAAAATCTAATTTCTTAAAACGATTCTTTAAATACTAAACATTTTTCATTATTTCACTATTTTTGCAAAAAATTTCAACCAGAGATTTGCAAGAGACATACCTGGAGCAACAAAGCACGAGAGCAATGTGGAGCAGCGAAATACGTTTAAACAGAAGTATTCAGACAATCAAAATTCCAAATCTTTGGTGATTCAAACTCTATAGCATAGAATTTCAAACGATCTCGTGATTAAAGTTAATTGTTTTTTTTTACTTTTTCTGCAGTTTTTTTTACGTAGTAAGAAAAAAATTTCAATTTCATTTTCATTTTAAAAAACAAAATAAAATAAAAAATCCATTTTTACCCTAAACCCTACATTATTTTTGTTTCTACCCTTTCTTCTCCCTGTTTTGGTGATTTCAGAATTAGGGCTTTTCATTTTAGATTTATAGGGTTTGTATTGCTATATATAGGCCTAAGACATCCAACCCACGAGATGACTTGCATAGTCGGATCTTAATTCATGTCGGCCCTTGCGTGAATTTAAAAAAAATGGAATTTTTTTTATTGGTGTCAAGCTTAACCTAGCGCACCGGTGCGGTGGATTATCCCAGCACAGCGCGGAAGTACTGTGTGATAAAAAATTTAAAAACAAATATTTTTTTTAATCAGTGCGCCATATGTAAAATATGGCACCAGTGTGCTATTTCATTATGGCGCACCGCGCTCATGCTGTTTCGCAAAAAAAAAAAATTATTGTGTTAATCGGTGCACCATGTAACATATAACACACCGCACCGGGTCTCCTAGTTCATAGAGAGCACTGTATGGTGGTCCCTTGTTTGCGCGGGGTGTTTATGCTACAAAAACTAACACTAGACGATTTTTATTATTTTATCTGTGTAAATTGGTACGGTGGTTAACATGTAACGCACCGGTGATCCTTGTTGACACAGAGCACCGTACAGTGTGTTATACTGTTTTGGAGGTACGTTTATAAGACCACTACGCATCGACGTCAGTGCATACACTATGAATGGCGCACCAATTTCTTGAGTTTTTTTTAACCTGAAAAGTTGACAATTTATTTATAAAATATATTAGTGAATGATATGGTACAGGTTTCATATTGATAAAGAAATGGCTGATAAGAGATCAAGTAACAAAAACACTGATAACACATCAAGAAAATAAAAAAATGCAAGTTCTTTATAAATTCTTTACAAAAAATATTATTTTTGAACTATATGTAAGTTTAACTAATATGTATTGTTTATTGTGTATCATGCAGAGCCACAAAATGACGAAGCTCGATAAGATTATTTCTGATATAGGACCAGAAGAGCGTAAAAGCTTGATGGAAAAATTGCAAAAGGATGAATCGGGTGAATGAAAAATTACTATCGATCCAATATGAGTTTCTTTTTTTTATTTTCATTAATATATACTAAAAATTATTAGATAACATGTGTCAAACAATATATTAATTCACATATGTTTAATGTTCTATAGGGACCAACAACTCAGAAAATGAAAGTTTCTCTAAGAAAAGAAAAGAAATAGAACATGCAAATGAAAATGAATTGCTCCTTAGCACATCTGGAGTGGTGTTGGAGGTTAACGAAAGGGGGAAAAAACTTTTACAAAATTTTGGGGGATCTAGTGGAACGAATGTATAGACATTCTTTCCACTTACAATATAAAAATCAATCCAATGATTCCAAGAACCAAATTTTATCTAAACTACAGGAAGAGTTTCCGGAGAATTGGTCAATGAGACATGTCAGAATTTTAATAGAAAAAACGTACAAAATCAAAAAAGGAGGAATGAAAAAGTAATATTCCTTTAAATGTTTGTCTAGAATTATTTATAAATATTATTTATAAATATCACTTTTGTTATATTTACTTTTCATATATCAATATAAAAATAAAATAGTTTATCGTCATGTTACATTTTCAAGAAGATTATGAAAATCTCAAAAGATGAACGAGCTGATATCAGAAATATGCCAGTAGGAATGTCCAAAAAGGCGTACAAGGAGATGGTCAAAGAAATGGACAAAATTGCTTCGCAGGAGGAGCCATCTCAACAACAACATGCTTCAAATGTAATATGTAATCATTGAATTTTGCAATTATTAGGTACAATAAATAAACAATTTAGCATCTAATATTAATTTTCAAGTATTTTCTTACAGAAAAAAAGAAAAGAAAAGAAAATGGAACCCATTCAGCACATAAAACAGGATGACAAGGAAGAAAATGGTTGATATCTAAGTTTGTGAGTAATTGTTACTTCCTTATAACAACTTAACTACATTTCATTTTTGTATTTTTTAAGTTGTTTTACAAAAATCATCATTAAATGTCTTCAAACATGTACTAACATACAAAGAAGAACCATCAGACGAATTGATTGACATAGGGTTAAATATGGGTTGTGAGTATATGTTGGCATATCAGAAATTAATTGTGGAATTTGTAAGCATCTATCGATCTTGTTTTACTTAGCTCCATCTATAATTAATATAACAAAAACATATTTTATATTAAATATATGATTTGTTATGGGGTATAAAACTTGCAGGAAACAAAGTATGGAACTGTGCCAACAGATGAAATCTTTAAAGATGGCATATTGCATGGTTTTGAAAGAATGTGTATAGTTCATGAGTCAATTGTTGCTATGGTACATCATTTATTTTCAATTTACATTGATGTATATTATTTAATATTGCAATTTTCATTATTCTCACTAATGTATATACACTCATTACAATTTATTTTTATGTTTGTAGATGGAAGGTGAAGAAGAAGAAAACAATCAACATCGTGAACAAAACATTCCTGAAAATAACCCAAGTCATGGAAGTAGCTCTAGCAGTGACAACAGTTCAAGCAAAGAATGATGATCACTATGTTTGGATATCAAAGCAAGGTGTTGTATTTTTTGAAATATTTGTCTGTGAAATCAGACATTTTGTTTAATGTAATGGACATAGTGTCCCAATTGAAAGACAAAGGGATACCAATAACTGTCTCATTTTGTATGACAAAGACTGTCTTATATATATATATATATATATGTTTTAATTTATTCTATTGCGTTCTCCATTGTCGTTGTGAAATGTAACACCACTAATTAAATTTATGGATGATTAAATATTATAATGAAGAGATGTGAAATTTGATGATATGATATAACAAATTAATCTAAACATCACATTCAAATGCACTAATGAAAATTTAATTCATATGAATATTGTTATAAGATATGTGTTGTCTTTTGATGAATAATGAATTTTAAAAAAATCACAATAATTATGATATGATATAACAAATTAATCCAAACATCACATTCAAATGCGTTAATAAAAATTTAATTAATATGAATACCATTATAAGATGTGTCGACTTTTGATGAATAGTGAATTTTTAAAAAATCACAATAATTGCACTGTCACAGGTTGATGTTTATAAAAAATACAAAATGAACACCAGTGTGTGTCAGTTACTCTATACAGGTGCATTTGTATGATACAACGCACATGTGCGTTTATACGACCTATAGGTGCCGCACAAATACGAATACCAATTATAAATCTTGGTGTGTTTGTGCGATACTGCGCACCGGTGCATTTATGTGAGTTTATGCATCGGGGCATTTGTACGACCTATGGGCACCGCACAATGCTAATATGAATTAGAACAAAAGGTGCATTTGTCTGATACTGCGCACCAGTGTGTTTCTATAACTCAACATACCGGTGCGTTGAGACGACCTATGGGCACTGCACAAATCCCAAGACCAATTAAAATGTTCCTATGCGTTGTATCACCAACACTGCGCCTTGGTGCGGTTTTATACCTTGACGACCTAGTGCATGCACCTTTGACCGCCCCGGGCCACCTTCTAGGTGACACGCACCGGTGCGTTGACACCTTAGTAGCGCATCGATGAAAAAAACATCCATAATAACCTCTAGCCGCCTAGTTTTTTTAGTTGTGTTGAAATTATGTTAAAAGCTCTGCCAAAAACTCCGTAACTGTAAACAGATGTTGTAGCAAATGTGTTTTTGACAATTTTGACCAATTTTATAACACTAAAAACCTCCTTTATAACCTCCACTAGAGGGTCTTTTCCTTGTAGTGATTACATTTTATTCTTCATTTTTTGCAAATAATGAAATACTCAAGGGCTGTTTTAGAATTTTCATTGGTCTGGGCATGATGCTATTAATTTTTCTTATCTTCTCTAAACATTAGAACTCCTTATCAACCACAAGCACAAAGTTCCCATTCTCTGCCAATTTCTACTTTAAAAACTTAGATAACCCTTTTTAGTTTTGGTATTGTATGTATATCCATAGCAATAAAGAGAAAAGAGTTCCCAACTTAGTAGAATTTTCTATAAACATTAGAACTCCTTGGAAACCACAAGCACGAAGTGCCCATTCTCTGCCAACCTCTTCTCCAAAAACTCATATAAATCTTTTCAACCTTGGTACTATTTGTATGTCCATATAAATGATGAGAAGCTTTATGTAACAAATATTGTGAATGTATGGATAAAAAATTATTTGATGTTGAAATGGATAATAATTTTGTGAGGATTTGTACATTTTGCATTGATAGTTGGAATTTCGTATTACATGTGTATCTCAAATGGGCTAGCCCTTAAAATCTCAACCAATTTCGAGTTTGAGTTTGAGTCTGGTCTGAGACTCGATTGATTTTGAGTCTTATTCCAAATTTCAAAACATTGGTTTTGATTGGTTGAAGGTCAGTTCTAATTCAAAAAGCACAACAATATTAGAGACTCTAGACAAATTTTAGTTGCAAGAGCTCTCCCCATAGTTAAAAGCATGGCCAACCAGGAAACCAAAAAGGCAAGGTAAGCACTAGGAGCAACTTTATTTATGTTCTGGTAAAGTATTTAGAACACCAACATGATGAAAATTGGCCAAGAGAGAGAGAGAAACTCATCTAGAAGGAGGTTTTGACCTTTGAATAACGAGTACAACTTACTTTGGAATATGAGTAAACTATTTCTCTAGTGTTCGCATTCCACCCAATTATTTACATAAATAATGAATATTGAACAAGAGAGAGAGATCCCATCCAGGATGTCTTAACCAAAGAATAGCTGGTACAACTTACATATTCTGAATCTGAGTAAGTTATTTCTCTAAGGTTCACGATTCACAACAATTATTTACATATATGATGAATATTAACCAAGAAAGTGATAGAATCTCATCCATGAGGAGGTCTTGATATTTGAGTAGTTGGTACAAGTTACATATTTTGGAATGTGAGTAAACTTTTTCTATTGTACATAGTACATGGAGAAAAAAGATTCAGGTTTATACTTGTAGTTCTTCATCATTTTTAGTGTTTAATTTGCATCTATGTTGTCTTATTTTTATAACTTATATTTTGTTTATATAAATAAGGTTAAGCCAAAATAATTATTATCATGGTTGTTCATTGAATAACAATAGTCCTTCCAATGTGCTAATTTTTTCCAGGGAAACTCCAAGTCAAGACTAAGATTGCAAAGCTTGACAATTGCCTTGAAATATTTTACAAGGAAAAGCCATATGATTTCATGGAAACCATTATTTACATAGATGATGAATATTCACCAAGAGAGAGAGGGACTCATCCAGACGGAGGTCTTGACCTTTAAATAGTTGGTACAAACTACATATTCTAGAATTGAGTAAACTATTTCTCTAGTGTTCATAATTGACTAAATCTACTATGTGCCTTTAGATTCAAAGGAAGATACAATTTTGTAAATTTTGTGCCTAGCTCCTCAACACTATGATAGTGACAAATATTAAGCGAGCCTGATTTGTTTTATTTTTTTATGTTTCATCTTGGTTAACGACCTGTGAGCTTTGTTTCAAGGGTTTTGCATCTGTTTGTCTTGATATTGTTGATCTGGGTGGCTGTATTATCATTCATGGTATTTGGCTCACATATATAATTGCTATGATGTCTATGTCAGATGGATTTACACTTTCTTTATGGAGGTCCTCATTTTTTTAGAAAGCTTTGGTAAGTAAATGACATTTGATACCTCATGTAATAGTCAAAGCTCGTGATGGCGAGAACTTATCCTGGTGATTATTGTCTAATGCCTATAGTTGCTACTATGAGATCATGTACTATTTATTCACATAATATGAACAACGTTGTTCCTCTCTGGAAAAAAAAAGACAAAACTATACCTGACATTAAGAGGCATAACCCAGAATATGTATGCATATGCTAATGTTGTCAGTATATGTTGATTGTGGAACCTTCTATGCATTTGGTAATACTTTGATTTCTCTATTGGTAGCGATATACTTGCAAACATTGTTTTACAAGAGCAGACCCTCATTCATCGGTATCTGCAATAATATTCAATTCAGAAAGATGTTTGGTTGGAGTATACTTGTATATTTCTATACAAAAATATTTCTTGGCTCCGCCTTGTACAAATTGAACTAGTATAATAAAAGATTACATTGTGAAATTTCAATGTCATCCAAGGACCCCAAATATTATAACTGCCAACTGAGAAGAAACAAAAATGAGAGCTTTAGTATCAGTGTTACAACGAGCTTCAAGTTTTTTTTGTGACGAAGAGATTTTTGGTACAAAATGGGCCAAGTTTTACAATGACTATGAAAGAAATCTTTAAATTAATATCTAAAGGGCGAAATCAATGAGTCATTCAAATTTGTATTTTGTTAAATAAAAAAAAAACAATTTATAGTTCACCTCCAAATTAAAAAGAGGATTAACCTATCCCATGTTTCCAATTTTATACTTGACACTCTTTATCTGCCATAATTTGAAGGGAAGCACTACTTGCTTATTTTTCAATTGTTTGTAAAGATTTATATCATTTAAAAAAACATTTATATTGTATTGGGGAAATACAAATTACCCCTAGTTTCATCACCAAGGTTGTAAGGTTGATTGAGAAGTTCAATATCGCTTGTTCAGGTGGCTATATGGCCCAAGTAGTTTAGATTAATTTTTTTGGCATTTTTTAACAATTCACAATTGATGGAGGCAGTGATTTATTGATTGGACTTGATTCACTTGATTGCAACTTCCGATAAAGGCGTTCCCATGGACGGACAAAGCCTGCATGAAGCCTTTTGGTCAGCGCTGATAGCCACTAGTTGATGATGTCGATGCTAGGACTCTTTACCAATATTCGATCCAGGTAGATAAGTTGTTACGTAGGTGTCGATGCCAAGAACTTGAAGAAAATGGCATGCTCGGGGATAGCCAAGAGTTACTACCGACACCTTTATTTATGCCATTATAGAAGAAAAAGGGAAATGCTCTCCTTTCCAAAAAAGATTGGCCAATGAAAGGAGAGCATATGCAAATTAAAATGTAAAAATATCAATGATAAACAATATGCATAATTGCAACTCCTAAATTACATCAATATGGCCAACATCAAAATTACAACATAGCAATTAGTGCCTACAAAAAAAATCATTATAATTAAAATAACATAATTCCTCAATCAAAGGAAAATTGTTAAAATAACAAAAACTCAATTATAAAGGTACATTATTGAAATAAAATAAACCCTGCGATATAGTGAACATTGTGGGAAAAGCTGTGGTAGGCCATATGGGGTTATGTTTCAACATTATAGACAATGGCTCATGAAATTCACAATTTATTAGTCGTGCTTCGTGAAATTCATAGTGCATGAAATTGAGAGAAATTTTTCAAATGAAACTATGTAGAGGATTTTATATCACGTACAACATTTTGGGTGGACTCTCCACTCATCATCTGGGACCTGAGAATTGAGAAATCATCAACGAGCTCTGTTTATTTATTTATAGAGGAAATTTTTAGAATTAGTTGTTAAATAATATTAATAAAATAATAACCTAGTTGTTAAAGAATAATATTATTAGATAGATCACATCAAATTTAAAGTTTGGGTGGGGGGGAGGATGGCACTACGGGAGAAATGAAGGTGCCTAGGGTTTCGAAAAAACTGCATTGGGAAGAATGAACGACAGTAGTTCATGTAGCCCAGATGACTCTTCACCGTAGAACCAGAACAACAAGTGAAAAGGTTGGGGCAGGGTCATTAATGTACATGGGAACGTGAATAATGGCTTTGGTATTACCTTGCTCGACGAGATTAGGAGGGTTCTTATTTTGTTTTTTTTTTCTCCACCAACGAAGTATTTTTTTTCATCTTTACAGCATAGAACTGTTGCACGTGATGTCTCTGGGTTTTTCATTGGAAGCAGTTACAACACCGATCAATCACTTAACAGTCAGTAACGATGGTTAGTCTGAAAGATTATGTGGATTTAGAGCCATAACCCGAAGACATTTTTTTCAGTTTGGGGCTTTGAGCCCACCTTACTTAATTTGGAGAAGGAAAAATTGCCAACTAGGTCTCCACCTAGAAAAAGAAGTGGTATGGGTGTGGATTGGAACACTGGAGGTGCTTTGGGGTTGCTGGAAGAGGCAAAGTATTTTCCACCAAAGGTGTTTTCCTGGTTTCTTGCTACCAGTTTACTGGATGGCAAGGTTAATGTGGTGCCTTTGGTGGGTCAAACATAAGAGACATCGATGGATAAATTGGTAAGTCCAAAACCCCTCCTATTGCTCCTGTCTCTGGTTTTTTATTTAGGGCTTTAGAGGATATTGTTAATTACAGTGGTATAGGTAGAGACAAGGGTCTCAAAATTTTTTTTTGGATGTTTTGGAGTCAGAAGAGCCTAGTTCGGGAAAAAAATTGAACCGCACTCACCCATGAAAAATTCCAGTGGCTCTAAGGGAACTCGAGTTCCCAGAAACTTTCCCTATAGCGAAACAAGAAGAGAGGTTTGGGGAGTTTGTCTTCAAAGGGTTCCCAACTTTATAGGATGTAGAGGCTCAAATATTTTTAGCAGATTCAGGAATGGAAGGAGTTGGTTTCCCTTCTGCCTCATCACAGGGGTTAAAGTATGCGGGGTTTTTGGGGTCCGACCCTCTCGGGTTGGGGGAGAGGTTTCAACATATCAACTCTATATTGTTTGGGAAGTCATGTGCTTTTGGGGATATTTTTCAAAAGAATCGGGTGCAGGAGAAGTTTATAGTGAAAAATACTGTGGTTGAAACCAATTAATGTGAGGGTAACCCGAAAGCCATACATTCTGAGAATGCGCAGTCCTTTGGGTCGAAGAGGGAGAAGGGAAAAGTGATTCGGAAGAGACCTGAAAGACCCAATTTGATCCTCGGTGTAGACATTCAGATGGATGAGGCAATGGAGGCCTTGGAAAGCATTCTCGTGGGGAGGACTAAAGGTGGGAATTATTCTGCTAAATTCATTAAGAAATGGCCGAAAAGGCTTGGGGAGAAGGCATAGATACTTACTCTAAAGTCATTATTATTACTATAGTTTGGATTATGGTCTGGTTCACAAATGGAGAAGCAGTGGATTGGGTTTTGAACCGTAACTGGGTTTTTTGAAATGCACCGATTCTTTTCAAAAGATGGACCCCTCTGTTTGATGCACAAAGAGAGAGACTCGAAGAAATCCCAGTGTGGGTGCACCTCTCGAATTTGGCTCCTAAACTCTGGTCGGTAGATGTATCTAGAGCTATCGACAATAAATTGGGAACCTTCCTGGAAGCTGATATGTCTTTCTAGTTGACAAAGGAAGGGAAGGTTGCTCGCATTTTAGTTAGATTGGATCTGAGGGAGGGTTTGGCGGAAATTATGCAGATCCAGGTTCAGGGGTATACTTTTTCTCAAGTTATTGATTATGAACAACTATCATTTAGTTTTCACCAATGCCATCAACATGGTCACCTTTCTTGGGACTGCCCTCTCGGTTTAAGAAGGCGGAGAAAACAAAGGGGAGAAGGGGTCAATGGCAGTCAGGCTCGAGAAGAAGTGGAAATGATGGATCAACCGGTGGATGGAGGGCATCAAAAGGTAGATATTCTACTTTAGATGGAGGTCCAGAATGAAGGTCCTAAAGTACCGGTTCAGATGGATGCTCATATTGTTTCAAAAAGTAGCATTGAGAATCATAATGAACCAATGTTTGAACTTGCTCGGGAAGAACAGGAAGAGGTGGAGATTTTGGATCTCGCACCTCAAGTTGCAGGTAATTTCCCTTTATCGCCTTCCTCTCATTCTATTTAGTTAAATTCGAAGTTGGATGATATGCTTAGGCCTGGTTCCTCTAGGATTTTTTATGTGGATTATCCTCTTAATTGTAATGTCTCTTTAGCTTTAGACAGTTTAATTACCTCAATCCCTAAATTATTTTGGGACTAACCCTTGCTAGTATGTCTTGGCCTTTCCCTTCTGTAATGACCTCTGAGAAGCCTCATTATAACCTCCAACCCAAAGAGAAGAGAGAGTTCATTGTTGATTATGTGGGAGGTCTCAGGATTATTCATGATCTCTCTATGCCTCAAAATACTAGGGGTAGTAAATCAAATTTATCAAAAGCCCAATTAAGAGTTAAATTAGACATAGCTGATGGGAAGAAACTATCACTAAAAGCAACGCAAGCCCTGGTGGAGGTTACAAAATGATTGTTATGACCTTTAACTATAGGGGTTTATCTAGCACCGGGAAGAAGTTCGTTTTAAAAAATATTTTCAATTCTGTTGATATAGACGTCATTATGCTCCAAGAAACTCTTGGTGTTGGAGACTTTGTGACAATTTTTTTGAAAATTTGATACCTAGTTGGTAGTTTGTATCTGCCAATGCAAAAGGAAGATATGGAGGGTTAGCAATGGGCTTAAGGGACAATAATATTAAGCTCCTAAATTCATGGGGTTCAAAGTTGGTTATTGGGGCTAAATTTTACTCACATGAACTATGTATAAATATTACCCTTCTTAATGTGTATGGTCCTTGCCATGAAAGAGTCATATTTTGGAATAACGTTTTTGCAAAAAAAAATCTGAATAACCCAAATTTGATATTGGGAGGGAATCTAAACTTTTCACTTGGCTTGTTGGAGTCTTGGGGTCCTTTGGCTCAGGATGATCCTTTGGACAATTTTTTTCTCAATAAAATCAGGATGGGTTTTCTCATAAACGTTGATCTAATAAAAGTCAAGCTAACATCAAGGAATCAAAGAGTGGGCGAGGAGATGGTGGCAAAGCATTTGGATGGATTTCTAATAAAGGAGGACCTTACAGCCCAAACCCCTTTCTTTAGGCAATGGATTGGTACTGGGGGGGGGGACTCTGATAATTTTGCATATTTATGGAATTAAAAGGGGCCAAAAGGAAGCCAGGCTCACCCTTTAAATTCAACTCCTCATGGGTCAGAGATCCATCCTTTAATACTTTACTAAAAGAGATGTAGATGCCTCAAGGCAGATCCCAAGGGTTATCTCTAGCCCAGTCTTTTATGGAAAACTTAAAAAGATTGAAACATGCAACGATTTTATGGGAAAAGGAAAAGAAGCAAAGGGAGGAAGTTGTTTTTAAACATATAGAAATAGAACTTGAAGCAATGGAAAATCTGGAGGGGGATGGATATGAGTCTTTTGAAAAAAAAGGAGAATTTAATTCGAATGGAAGCCGAGAGGAGAAAAAATTTAAAGGACTCTGAAGATCAATGGAGGCTAAAGAGTAGGGCTATATGGCTGGAGGCGGGCGATAAAAACTCAATTTTTTTTCAAAATTATTCAAAGGGCAGGAAAAATTTGAATACAATTTGGGAAATTAAAAAGGAAGATGGTGGAGTGGAAAAATATTTTGAAGAACTGACATCTCTAGGATGCTCACACTTTAAATATTTGTTTAAGGCTCTGACAAAATCATTTATTACCGAAGTCATCCAGGTGGCTCAAGTTTTCCCTAAATATGCTGAGGAGGAGGATAATGAATTTACAATGGCCCCTGTTTCAGAAGGGGAAGTAGAAGGGACTATCAAGTCAATGCAAAAAGAAAATATCCTCGGGCCTAATGGATGGTCAGTGGAATTTTTCCAACATTTCTTTGAGCTTCTAGGTGACGACCTGACAGGGGTGGTAGATCTCGGCTCAGGGGTTTTTTCCATGAGCCCCTAAACTCAAATTTCTTGGCTCGAATCCAAAAATCTGATGAACCCCAAACTTTTAATGATTTTAGGCCTATATATCTATGCAATTATACTTACAAAGCTATTTCCAAAATCATTGCTACTCGCCTCAGACCAATCCTTTCTAGGAACACATCTAAGGAGAAGTTTGGGTTTCTTGATGGTTGAAATATACATGAATCCATCACAGTGGCTCAGGAATCCTTGCACAATATCAAAAAATTGAACAAGAAGGGAATGATCGTCAAAATTGACCTATCAAAGGCATATGATAGGATTAGCTGGATTTACCTTCGCCTTTTGTTGACTCACCTTGGTTTTGGTATTATATTCATAAATTGGATCATGGGATGTATCACAAATGTAAGCTTTGTAGTCCTCATCAATGGAGTTGCTTCTCCCTTTTTCCACAGTTAGCATGGGTTAAGACAGGGATTCCCTCTATCTCTACCTTTTTTCCTCATTGCTGCCAAAGGGTTAAGTCAAATTATTCATGTAGCTTCGAGAAGGGGGGACTTAAAATAAATTGAAGTAGCGGTAAATCTATTTATAATCCACCTCCTTTTATTGAATGACATACTTTTGTTTTGTGATGGAACAAGGGGTGATTTATTCCAATTGAAATCGGTCTTAGACCTATTTTTGAAAGTCACAGGTCTGCTCATAAATGACCAAAAATACTTGATTGTTTTTAATGGTTTCTTGGGAGGGGAGGTTGACAGTATTCAGATAGTTTTTCCTTATGAGGTTAAAAACATGTCGAAAAGTTTTAAATATTTGGGTTTTTCCCTTAATCTTGACACATACAGAAAATGACTGGAAATGATTGGTAGCTAAAATTGAAAAGAAGGTTAGACACTGGAGCTACAAGTGGCTCTTGAGAGTGGGAAGGCTGGTTCTTATAAAGTCTAACTTAATGGCTATTCCTGTCTACTGGGCTGCACTTACCTAAGTATTGAAAGTCATCCTTACTTAGATAAAAAAGGTTTGCGGTCGATTCTTGTGGGCGAGATCAAAGGAGGAAGATGTTCTGCCATGGGTGGCATGGGAGAAAATTGCACGGCCAAAGGCTTGGGGTGGATGGGGCATTAATGATCTCCCAATTTTCACTAAATCACTGGCAACAAAACCAGGTTGGCAGATATTAACAATGGATAATATTTGGACATCAACGATCAAAAGGAAGTATATAGACTCGAATCCCATAGATGACTCGTTACGGATTCCAGTTAAAAAGTCCAAAAAGCGTTTAGTAATTTGAAAGGCCACACTAGAATAATTTGATCTCATTACAAATGGTTTATCATGGCATGTTGGGGATGGTAGAAGGCTCAAAGTTGGTGTGGATTCATGGGTTGGATGCAATGAGGTGTATATCCTTCCATGGGATTTGGTAGACTATCTAAGCTCTTAGGGGGTCTACACTCTCAATCGAATTGCAAATGATGAAGTCACGACATTCTGGAACCAAGGTTGGAAATTAGCGAAGGACCTGATCCTTGAACTCCACAGGGGTGACGTCTGGCATGCTTATATCAAGGAATTACAATGAAAAAATGTTAGGATCAGCGATAAAACAGATGATATCTGGTGGGTTCATGCCCGCAGTTTACTTTATACTCCAAAATTTGGCTACACAATGCAAATGATATGCAGGCAAGAGGGGATCAATCATGTTGGCACAAGTTGCTCTGGAAACTAAAAGGCCCTTTCAAATTCTAGACTCTTTTTCTAGTGTATTCTTAAGAACAAGGTGCCTACTTGGGATAATATTTAGAAAAGAAACAAGCATGGTCCAAGTTGTGCACACCCTATAAGGAATTTGAAGAATCTTGTTGGGCACCTAATCTGCTAAGGGTTAAGGTGTGGGAAATGGGCAGTCAAAGGAATTCCAAGAGACCTTGGAATGTGGAATCCAAGGGTCACCTAATGTACTATAAATGTATATCATTGTGAATAATATGAGTACTAATGCTTATCCAATCTATTCTTCCCTATTCTATTACTGAGTTTGACATGGTATCAAAGCTAGTATATTCATAAACTGCTCAATTTTGTGTGAGCCACTTGTTTTTGTGGCCTGTGTAAACCTGTGCTTCTCTGTCTCAATGAAGAATGAAGCTTGCGTATGCCCCTTTTGAACTTGCCATTCTAATTTGTGAGGGAATCAACCCAGTTCTTCATGTGCGCCACCGCTAAAACTCCTCCCACTATCAGAGCACATGTCCCATATTATATTTGTAATTCATGTTCTCAGCTATTTTTCTTGCTACCTTTCTCAGAATTGTTGCTATCCCTAGCTCTGTATTGTCTTTGACTGTGTGTTATGGAAAATTCAATATCTAGTCAAGCCTCTAATTCATTTTGAGGAGTGTTGTCTGAACAAGTGATCATAGTCTTGAACTTTGTTTTGTGGTTGGAAGGTGTGCAAAATATCTGCTGGTTGACTAGCTGATTTGGATGCAGAACAAACAAAGAAAGACTCCAGTGTGTAATATATGTTCCAAATTTTCACTATTTTTATGAGTTTTTTGGAGTTGAATAACTATGTTGTTTTGTAGTTGTGGTTGGTTCATTCCTATCTATCTGATGAAGCATTTAAACTCGTATATGTCATGGTAACAGATCATGATTTATTACGTTAAATTAAATTTCTTACCATAGTAGCACAATGGAAGCTGCAGTGGTGCTGCATGTTTTGTTGTTGGTCGTCGGTTCAGTCCCCCATGTTATCGATGTCATAGTTTATGACTTTTTCCTGGTCTACGACTCCCCTCACGCTGAGTCTTCTCCCACCGCATACGACTCCCACTTGCGCTCCTCCACGCGACATCATGCCTCTCTACAGTGTTATATATCCGTTATAACATCCTCACCATGGCCTCTCGGTACCTTGATCTTCTGCGATCAGTTTGCCTGTGTTTACTTGCATTCGAGTGTTTTTTTATGGCATTCTTTGTTCTACTCGGAAGACATTTGGCAATTTCTTCCCACTTATTCCCCACTTCTGCGTGGGAATTCACGAACAATTTTTCTTCTTCTCCAATCCAAAGATCTCTCTTAATGTCAGGTCATAAATGATTGTGCCCTTTTTCATCACACTACTTTCCCATGTGACCTGCAAGTGTTTGTGCAATCTACAACCATTTTTGCAGCCCATATTCTTCAACGAGCTTACCAAGAAACCTATCCTCTTCTACACCATTTCCACTACCCCAATGTTTACATCAATGAATCGATTTCATGGGGCGTTGAAATCCCTTCATTTTCACTTGCTCAAGCACTAGGATATGAAATTTATCTGTCTGGATTTATTTTCGGATCAATTTTCCAGACATTGGCTCTCTGCATAATCATCTGTCATTTATACGTCTCTGCCATACCAATCCAAAATACACTGCCATATAGTATATACGTTGTCCCAATCATACTTATTTTCGTCCCATCATTGATTCACCCCCTCCTGGGTGTCGAATATTGGCACTCCCACAGTTATAATGTGTTACTTGTGTGTTGAAAGTGTATGAGACGATGTGTGTAGGCCTGAAATGGAGATAGCTCTTTATCTGTTATTTATGTCATCAAATTAAGTTGTTATTGGCATGACATCTATGACCAAATTTGTAGCATATACAAGAAGGAAATAATTCTTGAGAGTGTCCATTTATGTTATATGGGAAGAAATATCTCATATGAGGAGAACTGCCTTCTATTGAAGCTACTTTATGGGATACAAATTTGCTGCTCAATCTTTATATCGTTGGAAGGAAGGAAGAGAGACTTATTAATGTTGCTTGAAACATTATATTTTCTCATCATTATAAGGAGAAGACTACATCATCAAAAGCACTCGGCCAATTCATGTTTACAAGAACTTTTCAAAAATAACTCAGCACTCTGATTGTGACTCCACTCCATGAGATGAGTATTAAGATAAAAGTCTTCAACAAGAACTAATCTGCATTGTCTAGTTTGTTGGCTCTCCTCATTTGTTGACCTCAAGCCTTTATTTTTTCTAATATAATGGCCAAATTTGAGGAAGTATTAGAGTTATTTAAAACTCTAATACTTTCCACTGTTGATGGGAAGGTAAACATCAACAAAGACACTCTCTTTGGCATTCATACCTGCCTACATAGTGCACAAGAAAAGATTGATTTTTTGTAGCTTGAATCTCAATTCCAACAATTACAAAAATGGAGTCATCATTTTGAACCTGTTTTTGTTCAAAACATTGAAAGAGACTCCCACAATCAGCAAGTCAATAATGTTGCGATTGATTCAGATTCAGTGCCTAGTTCAAGATCATATTTGCATGCAAGTGTCGAAATTCAACCAACACTTCCCAAGCCATTCATCGACCTTGGGAAGAAATTGCTAGCAACAAGCATAGAACTGGTCTTGGATATGACAAGGATGTGTCCTTTCATATTCCAGACTATTCCACGCCCATCAAATTTCAAAGTACAGGATTTCTTCATAACATCACATATTCAGTTGTTCCACATCCTGCTCCTCTTCCACAACAGCCACAATAGATTGTGAAATGACAACACTGTGATCGAGTTGGCCATATGAAAGATCATTGTTTTGATCTTCACCCATGTAAGCACTGTGGTCATCACACTCACTCATCACACAGATGCTTCAAAAACAAGCCTCCCGCAAGAAAAAAAATTCATCTTGGATGGATCGCTTCTTGGAAATGGGCATCAACAACCAAGAAGATGTTTCAGTCATATGTCAGAACTTTTTCTAAAGTATTGAACAATATTTTAGTCGAGTTTTCGCCATCATCTCACCTTGTATATGACAGGGGGGAAAGTGATGGTCATCTACAAGCTTCAAAGCCACATCAAGTGAGCCTGGGCCACAACCTATCATTCTAGATTCAGAGTTTTAGCCAGAGACACATAAGTTCAATGAGTCTAAGCCACAACTTTTCATTCCAGATTCAGAGTTGTAGCCAGAGATACAGATGCCCATGAGCATGCCTTTGGTTGGTGGTTGGTCTTAAACCATCTACACGAGGTTGATTTTCTTCATCTTCAAAGACTTCGGGACACTTCCTCTAGCATAATACTTTAGCTTCTTTTCAGTTTTGGTAGAGCTCCAGGAAATGCATCAAGAATTCCAGAGTTGTTGGTGATCCTTAAACCATCACAGGTTGTAGACCTCCCTTATTCCAGGTTGGTCTCCCTCTTCAAAATATGAGTGCTTCCTCTAGCAGAAGCCTTAGCTTCTTTCCAGATTTGGAAGAGTTCTGGGAACTGCACTAAGTGTTACAGTGTTGGTGGTCATCCTTAAACTATCTCCTTATGCCAATGTTTCAGAGAGCACATTCAAACTACTTTTTCCATTTTGTATTGTAGCTCTCTTCTTGGACTCATACATACCCCTTCGGATTAAGGGGGGGAATGTTGGACACCTAATCCGCTAAGGGTTAAGGTGTGGGAAAAGGACAATCAAAGGAAGTCCAAGAGAACTTGGAATGTGGAATCCAAGGGTCACCTAATGTACTATAAACGTATATCATTGTGATTAATAAATCAACTCACACTTATCTTTCCTATATTCTATCTATTCCAGTCTTGTGTTAGACAAATCTATAAAATACTTGTTTTTCTATTGTCCCTTCACCACAAATACTTTGGAAGTCGTCCTGAATATTCTGGGAATCAAACTAAACTGGAATGGTGCTTCCATTGTGGAAGCTTGGAAAAACCGGTGGTTATCAACAAATGACGAACAAACTAGGAACTTACCCCTGATTATATCTTGGGGTATTTTGTTGGCTCGAAATAAAGGAGTGTTCCAAGATCATGTCTCGACTCTGTATACTATTGCAGTTAAATGTGCCTATGTATATGCACCGATTCCTCAACCCTCCCTTAACCTAAACACTAGGATCATAAAAGAGGAACATATTAGGTCCAATGTTCCTTGGGATTATTTCGATGGTACTTCAGATGCACATGATAGATGTGGTGTTAGAATTATCATCCATTTAAATGAAAACAGGGTCTTTAAAGCTTATGTGGGCATTGGTACAAGATCTAATAATTATGTTGGAGTACAAAATCTAAAAATTATCATGTGTTGGTTGAGACAGTTGGGGATATCCTCTATCTAGATTTTCGGTGATTCCTTGAATGTCATAAATTGGACAAACAATGTGCAAAGATGTCAAAATTTTATTTTGATTCTTATTTTAGAAGAAATTAGTTTCTTAAAATATGGTTTTGTTGATTTCACTATATGTCATATCTATAAGGAGCAGAATGTTAAAACAAAATTATTTTCTAAGAAAGGTATACAACAGGATTGGGCAGTTGGCTCATAGTGGAATCAATGGAGGGACAAATTTTTGAGACTGATATTCAACCAAACTTGGTTTAATTCAGAACTTACAGTTTTTGTTTTTTTTTGTGTTTTTGGGCACATATGGTTTTGTGCTTCTTCACAGGTTGAGGGTCATCAGCGGGCTGATGTTGCTCCTAATTTCTCTTATTTATCTACATGTGTATTCATGAACAAACAACTGTATACATAACAGGGGAAATCTTCTTTTTTTCTCAATTTTTTTTTTTTAAAGTTTCTTTTTTTGATGCTAAATGGGTCATTTTCTCCTGTTATTATCAGAGAGGCTCGGTTGATGGACCTTGATCTATTTTGAATTATGTTTTAAGTGATTTTTTTTCCACTTTTTTCACAAATTGTTGGTTTATCTTTCTGCATTATTGTTTGATCATGAATGCTTAAATGCATATACTTTTGTAGCTTTTTATTATCTTAATAAAAAATTAGATTTTTCTTTGGAAATAAAATAATATTATTAAAATAATAAAATAGTCGTTAAAAATAATAAATAAATTAGAAGAACCCGGAGAAGGGAATTAAAAGGAAATTGAGGACTATATTAGGAATAAATAATTTTTCTAAGATTCAATTCAAAAAAATTGAAAATTTAATTAAAGGGAATGCAAATTATTATTAACAGTTAAATATATAAAAAGTCAGCTATTAAAAGAAAATGGTTAAGCCCCATATTTAAATGAATAAATAATTTATTAATTACGGGTAGAGAATAAAGAGGAAAATGAGGATAGTCAAAGGATTAAATTAGTTGAGTGAAGAGATTTAAACAATTGATAAATTAATTACGTTGTAAGACATTAGTTTGGGAAGAACTCCCTTTTCTGACAATGTGTGCCTTCGTGTGTCATTGATATTGTGTGCTAGATGATTAGAACATTTTCCACCTTTGGATCATCACAAGGTAGTTACCCTAATTCCAGTGCTATAAATCATTTTAGATTGGTTAGAGGGACCGAATTTGTGCAAATGTTAGCTTGGGTCGCTCATTCGACTTATTCCCAAGTTTCTCATGTAGTCATAATTTCTACTCCCCGTCTGTTATACTTCACATATATTTCAAAGGAATGTGTATCTTGACATATTTGGGTTACCTTATTTGACTAACTTCATTGTTCTTATTTCTTTGTTTGCCGACAAGGTTTAGATGAAATCTCAGATACACGCTATATTCCAGTAATCAAATAAAGTTACATATATACATGAGGTATAGTCTCAAGATAGGGAAGCTATCTTGGATGCACAATAAGTTGGTTGAGGGAATATCTCAACCTCACACCAAACTAGGAACTTAGTTTTAGCTAACCTATGGAATAGGAATAGACTCTATACATAAAAAGAATCACAACTGAAGACAAGTAGGAATTACACATTCCAACACACCCCCTTAATGACTACTTGTCTCAATATCCATATGAAAAATCTACATCTGGTCCTGTTTGGTAATTACACTGGTTCTCTTTGGTAATTACACTTTGTATCTTGTTCATGCTATTGTCGATGTCCATATAAAGGAACAACCATCTACCGAAATGCATGGGTTCCCAACTGCTGTAACCACCAGTCTACTAGGAAGTCCTTCACATACATGGTTCATCCAACCTCTCGATGAACTCTCCCTAGATATAAAATTTCACCTCATGGAGTCTAAAACCAATACGGCCCACCCAAGTGTATCCATCCCTCATGACACACTCTTCTAGGGTGTTAAAACTCTCTGAAAGAGTGAACATATAACAAAGGGGTATGCATGCCTCTCTGGGTCTTACAGCACATACAAACAATAAATGACATGTAGATTTTCTCTAATTGCAAATTGTGACTCATACTCTACCTTGGTCATGAGTCTATTCCACAAACTCACACAAAATCGATTGTTGTCCATCACAATAATTGTTGCTTCTACTTTTCTCTGTCTTTTGAAATTGTCTTCCACTGCTTCAATCAATTTCTTCTAAAAAACATATCCAAGCTTGGCATCTTCATCTTGAATCTTTCCATCTTCAATTTGATGTTGTTAGAGTGATCAGTTCTAACAAATAACATTTACATGCCAAGTTGATCACACTCAACATGCTTCAAAAAATAATTCAAGAAAACAATTCAATTCACTAAGCATTATGGAAGTAGAACATAATAAACCGCAACACTCCATAGCAAGCTCTTCATAGCACATCGTTCTGAGATGCTCCACACAATCAACTTTTAGGTAGTTCTCTCCATCGACGATCCACTGCGATCCACGCAACCAACGATCTATCTCAATTCCAGCTTCACGTGTCAGCATTCTCCTCTTCATGCAAATACTCCTCCTTCTGCTCATGCTCCACGGAGAGGGCAGCAATCAATGACTCAGCACTTTGGCAGTGCTCAGGTAGGCAGCGTAGATTGCTCCTCTAGGTAGGTAGGCAGGTAGCGCAAGGCAACACTCCTCCTCACACACTAGCAACAGTGGTAGTGCAGATAAGTAGGCATGCAACGCTCCTCCTCACACGCTAGAAACAGTGGCAGTGCAGATAAGTAGGCAGGCAGCGCAAGGCAACACTCCTCCTTACACGCCAACAACAGTGGCAGTGTAGATAAGTAGTCAGGTAGCGTAAGGCAACGCTCCTCCTCACACGCCAACAATAGTGGCAGTGCAGATAAGTAGGCAGGCAGCACAATGTAGTGCTCCTCCTCACACGCCAGCAATAGTGGTAGTGCAGATAAGTAGGCAGGTAGCGCCAGGCTCCTCCTCACACAACTCTGCTCTTGTGTAAAATGTGTACTCCAGATTGTGTGTAATGGTTAGATGAATTCCCTTCTCTGACATGGCAGCATTTCCATCAAATTCTCAGCTAGGTTCGAGCATCATTGACTCCTTTCCTGGAAATATTTGTGAATCCAACACTCTAACTCCTGTGCTGACAGCATATTGAAACCAAAATTTGAGGACTCGACCCTTCTCAGTGGCCTCGTACACCCTCTCACCAAAGAACAACTGAGATTCTAACAAAGTAACTTTACCTCTGAGGGGTCCACTGATAAATAAACAGATCGACGACTTTTCAACTGGTCTTAATGCAGTGCATTCCAGCACATATGATCTAGACATAGGCACTCACAGCCACACGAAGAGAAAAAATAACAATTTGTCCCTCTCAAAGCGAGAATCAAAGACTCTGCGGTCCGATCCTCTATCGGCCACAAATTCACTGTCAAGATGCATAAAATTCAAAAATTTTACACACAAAAGTTGTCGTTTCAGTATCCAATTCACCTGGCATCGTAGTGTAATGCCTCTTCCCCTGTTCACAATATCAAGGTTGGGTAACTGCTTCCAAGCATGCCTCCTCATGCTCGCTGACAGGCTGCAACAACGAAGACCCATTTTTGAGATAATCTCCTCGCAATTGAACATGCATATCTGTTTCCATCACACTGGGCACACACAAAATCGATCATCCTCCAATCTCTGATGTAGCTCCAACCACTATCTTTTGATGCAATTTTCACTGTCAATGTCTTCACCATATATGGTAGTAAATCATTCTGTGTCTTCCTCCTTAGCCACAAACGCCAAAAAAGACTTCCATCAACTACAACCCACCACGGTTCTGTTGCGCAATTCACCAGAGGCTTCTCTAGTATACAAACAGAATCACGTCTAGGTAGCTCACCACACCAACAGATCAAAAAACTCAGCCTCCCACCCCAAGGCACCGTCATCATGTTTCTCAATAGCCCAAATTTGCTTATCGATCCAGGCATCAAATGATCCATGCTCACAAAACGACGCACCAGTGCCTCTGCACACACAACAAACATGGTGACGAAGAACGTCATGCAGTAAAGAAATAAATTGAATGTGGAGATTTGACTAAGCTGCTTGACGATATTCTAGGAATTGAATACTCGAGCAATAGCCCCTATCTTCTGCACTTTAGCTTTGTTTATTTTATAAAATTAGTAGCATCTTTATCTCTTGAAAAGATAAAGATATTCTGAAATGCATCAATAGTAGTGATTCTTATTGTAGTGGAATCTGGTGAGTTTTATCTACCCGCACCAGGCTCTATAGGCAAGTGCTTTTCCTGCAAACAAATTCCCGGTAAACAATATCTATGCCGAATTTTCACTTGCTGGTGCGAGCCCTCTTCTCCTTTGAACGCATGAATTTAATTTTCTTCTCTATATTCAATGTTTTCTTCCCCTGTCTTCAAAAGCCATGGCCAATAAAATAAAGAGCAATACTATTGCTTCGCGCATCCAACACAAGAACGATGTGATTAGTTTGGATGGAAACATGCATATTAGTCAACTTTTCAAAGAAAGCGGACTTCACTTGTAAAAAAAAAAATTTTTATGGGATATGGAGAATCAATTCTAAGATCAGGAAAACAGGTTTCCAAACACGATGAAGGATTGTTTGGAAATGATATAAGATGCGAGACTGTTGTTTGATAGGTGGCAACGACAACAACCGTGTCTTGATTGCCTCCTCGTAGAGAGACGCTGCAAATCCGGAGCAAACTGTTCGGAACAAATCCCACGCAGTGTTCTGAGGGCGTTCAGTCGTAGTGTTTATTAGAAAACGCCCATCCACATCCAGATCGAGCATAGCTGGCACATCATCATCACTAAAAAAAATGCAGATCAACTCTTTCTCGTTTACAACTTTGCAAGCTCACCACAATGGTCAACGATAAACCACCGAGCGGTGATTTTTTCTTCACCACAGGCTCATGGGTTTTTAACATGGTGATAGATTGAGTTTTTAACACTAAAACAGACCTGGGAGAGCACCTGTTGCATCTCCCTTTCTTTTCTTGAAGCCCATATTGCAGATATATCGAGATCTGGACTTAGCTACCACGGATCTGTCGCAGTCTTATGGGTTCAGCCCGCAAACTCAGAACATGGCTCTCACACCCACGCCACACCACCAACCACGCAACATGACATCCTGGAATTAACTATTTAACCTCTGGATCCTCGACCGTGACGGAGCCAACACCGCCGAATCACGTAGCGACAGGCTGCCCACTAATCGATCACAACAATCGGCTTCTCGAATTGCTGTACGTTGTCATAATTCGAACACTGTAATGAAATCTCCAACTATTAGATTCTTATGAGATATGATAGGAATAATGACAGATTTCTTGATCCGCCGAACCAGACCCGGATCGATCATGACATCCCCTAGCGGTCCAGCCGCCGTCACTCCTACGAGTCCGGCCTCTCCTGTGATTCGGGCTTGCCTTTCCTTTGGATTATGAAAAAAACTTCCAATTACTATAATTTTAGAATTAATCCATGACATTGCCGTTGTCAGCCTTCACAATAGTAGATTCACTAGCCTGTGCAGAAAATCCACACACAGTAATCTGCCACCTCAATAGGCCTTAGGGGAAGTTAATCTTCGATGCTGCTCACCATCTGCTCCACAGATCCACCAACGATCAAACACATATCAAGTATCACGCAGATCAACGACCCCCATGAACCCGCTGTGCAATCCTCTCACTATTACGAGAAATACTCATATCTGACACTCCATGCACCCTTCTCCGCATTGGGCCAACGATTGGCCTTTAAACCGCAAGCGATCTCAACCACGATGCTTCTGTTGCGCACTATGCATGCAATCTACAGATCTATGACAGGCCACACCACGATGCTCTTCCTTACGATCTACGCCTTTCAACAGAACTCAAGGCAGCAACAAATTAGCCAACGCACCAAGTAATCAAACTGATCCAACTTGAGTTGTTGCTTCAATCACCACGATGATTGCTGCTTCAATCACCACGACAGGATCCATGACCAGCTTCAAGAAGATCCGAACACTGCTCCAGTCCACTCACAAATTCTCTACAATCATCGCTAGAATCCCAACCCCTGGAGGATCCACGTACGCAGCTCCAAAATTCTCACGGTCTCATGCAGCACACAGTCACCATGCCTGCACGCCGCTGCACTTTCCACACAGCTCTCACCCACGTAGCTGCACTCTCCACTTTCTTTCGTAGTCCAACTCTTGCCACGTCAAAGGATGGGCACTCCCCTTCTCCAACACACCTTTTCTGAAACCAATGGACAACCAAAAAACTAAAACTAAAACACAATATACTCTCTTATATTCTTCAGTCCACGAGGGGCCGAGTTCCAAGCCCATATGGGCTTCGAAACCAAGATGAAATCTCAGATACACACTATATTCCATTAATCAAATAAAGTTACATATATACATGAGGTATAGTCTCAAGATAGGGAAGCTATCTTGGATGCACAATAAGTTGGTTGAGGGAATATCTCAACCTCACACCAAACTAGGAACTTAGTTTTAGCTAACCTATGGAATAGGAACAAACTCTATACATAGAGAAAATCACAACTGAAGACAAGTAGGAATTACACATTCCAACAGGTTTTGGGTACAATCTAGATGTTATTTGGCTGTTATACAAGCATAGGATTTACTTATTCCAGAGAAACCCTTTCCGAACAAGAAATATGTCATCAACCAGTAAATTATTTAGAGTCTCAATTAATCGAATGACAATAACTTTCTTTATTTTTGTTTCCCATTGTCAAATCTGATGGTAATTCTTATGGGTTTTCTAATTTTGTTCTTTTTATAATCTTTCAAGTTTTTAAGTTGGTAATAGCCATCAATTCTTCCCTATACATAAGGGTTTATGTCTCATGTACTACTGTTTTTTTCTTTTTTCTAAATCTTAAAGTTGGCTAATCGTTTTCACTTTTTTCCTTTCATAGGTATGAATTGGGCCTTCCCTCTCAAGATTTGGTAGATATGCAAGAAACTCCAAATTCTACAACAATTAACCCTTGGCTCATTATCTTTCTAGGTTGGCTTGCGAACTTCATATTTATTGAGGGTTTTTATTATATATATATATACATTTATTTTTTAAGTAAACCTTATCCTTGGGTTATTTCAAGTTAGTCGTAATGCTTTGGGTTATTCCCAACAACATATTTTTTATGGGTATTTTCTTTAAACGTAGTCAGTGCATGTTATTTCTTGTTGTGGACAACCATGGGTTGACAGTACCCAAGTTAAATTTTTTTTTTTTTGGGTTTCCAACCCTACCCCATCTTTAGTATTTATGTATTTTTTTTAGATTAATAGTGGGAGTGCGCTCCTACCATTTAAAGCCTTACAGGTTATGTAATTATATATCATTATGTTTCTTCATAGACTAGAATTACAATCAAACTTCTAAAGTTAGTATGGAATTTTTTTTCTTTTAAAAGTGTATAAAATTTGGGCTCTTCTCTTGCACTTTTTTATTATTAAATAACTATTCATTGACATGGTTGTCTCCCTTTTTTTAAAATATAGGCACCAAGAACTAACCTTGTATTTGGTCATAAATCTATGACCCTAACTATAACATCTTGGGCACGTAGGATTTTGTGTTACCAACCATTTTCTTTGTTACCAACAATGACATACTAGCCATAACTTACTACTTTGACTAAAGGGCTCTCTGTTAAGACTCAATTATCCGAGTCATTGAATGAATTCAAGCCTCTTTAAACATTTTTTTTTTTTTTTTTTTTGTAAATTTCATAGGCCCTGTCTATTTTCTATTTTGTAAAGAGAAAGTTGCTATACAAATTTTGCAATTATTGGTAGCCTCAACCTGCCTGAAGGAAACCAGGTCTGTTGGCCACCTTAGAGAGTTATAAGCCAACCAAAATTGGTATTGTTTTTTCCTTCTACTAACAGCTAATAACCCTTTACTATGTCCATAAAAACTACAAATAAAACATAAACTCTACTTAATATCTTCAAAAAACATACAAAACTAAGTTTATCAAAGAGTTAACCATCTGATGAATCAACATGTGCGGGTCTTTTGTTGTTGACCCTGGTATCTCAGCTTGCTGCATATTAAGGAGCTGCTGTTCAATCCTTGTGTTGGGGTTCCCATGTTTTGGCCAGATTGGCAAGACCAAAAGATGAGACAACATCAGAACCACTTTGGGGCCCTAGGATCTAGCCCTCCTGGACCCGGAGAGGGATCTCTCCAAAAAGAGCAAAGAATGATATATCTTTGAAACTCAAAAACAAGATGTTAGGCTAGTTATGAAGCACAGAGGGGGGTTTTAAATAATTTGGTTGAAGGGTTGCTGGGTTGGTTAGGAGGTCATGGACTGGGAAAGCAATGGGAGAAAAGGAACAAAACAGAAGGCTGTTTCAGCAAAGAGAATGGGCCAAGACCGTGCCATCCATTGGGCTATGGAGTCATGATAGGAAAATTACTGGCATCCACTAGCCAAGGCTTCCAAAGGGCAAGTCATCTACACTAAAGGATCTTTTAGATAGATGATGGGATGGAACATTAAGGAGAGAAAGTGGAAGAAAGAAAGACAACCATATTTCTGTCTATAGATCAGGTCAGAGGTCATTTAACTCCAGACCTGCTTGGACATACTCAAAGGCAGCTCTCAAAGAAACAATGGGGCTGCTTATAGATCAGACCAGAGGTCATCTAACTCCATATCTGCTTTAGCAACTCCAAGGGAAAAACATAGATAAGATCACAAAGAAACATCTAAGAGGCAAACCCCCAAGTTCATACATCAGCCAGCAGGCAATAACATCTGCTGCGCTAGTTAAACCCACGAATTAACTCTTAGATAGCACATGGAGCAGAAAACATAAAGGTAGGGACAGCAGACAGCATAGGGCACCTAACAAGGGTGAATCCTATACCATTATTCTGATGCCTACCAAAAGAACATGAAACAATATGCAAATGTAAATAACGGAGTTAAGAAGAACATCACCCATAGTAATAGACCAGGATCCTGTGAAATGTGCTTTGATTAATTGATGCAAAACCAGTCATGTACATTATGGCTCAATGGCTGTTACAGCCCAGACTTTCTCCTCCCAGCCTATTACATACAACTACTCTGCTACTCCCTCCCATGACTGTTCTAACAGTCAAACTGAATCCCTCTAACAGCAGATGCCCAGCAAGGCAACAACAACCTTTACAATTCGTTCTCAGGGATATTTTATAGGAGAAGGGGAGAGAAAACAAAGGTAGCTAGACCATTAATGAATCTCATTAAGACAGACTCGGCGGAGTGTCCACGCCCATGCTGCTTAATGGCAGAAAGCAGCGTTGTATGTACTCTGTATGCCAGCTAGGGAAGCCTCTGTCAGGTCGATTGACCTCTGATATGTCCTTGAAATCCTTTTCGGCTGTTTGGAACTCTGTTTCTGCCTTCTGGAATAAATGAACTGGGTGGAAAGGTCTGCAGGTCCCTCCATGCTTCTTTAATGCTGCCTGACTGTCTGAAATGAGCTTCAGTCAGTGTATTTAATTGTCTCAGGGCTCGAGAAGGCATGGAGGCACTGTAGGAAGGTGTACTTCTGGAGTAAATGCGCTCTGCTGTTAGGTGGCGCAATTATGACTTGCTGGTGCGCTCTTAGTCTTCAAACTGTGCTTGAATCCTTTGACTGTAGGATTAAAACATTAATCTTCAATTACAGGCTCGAATCCTCCTCAAATCCTGTTTCTGCTGCTTCGCTGGCCGGCCGAAATGGCCTCTCTGTGATGTCTGCACACTTTGAAATAAACCTACTTAAAACCTGGGCAGTGGTGGCAGAGGAAATGCTGCGGAGGCCGGAGGAGTGGTGGCAGAGCGGTGGGGGAACAGTGAAAATGGCGGAGGAAACGGCTAATCAATGTAAAAGCTCAACAATGAACTTTGGGCGAATTACAAAGGAAATGGAAGAAAAACAATGGAGCGGAGGGGCGGGCGTGGGACCCAGCAGGCGGAGGGCGATTAAACCCGAGCCGTTAGATCTTAATCCAACGGACGGACAGGATGAACTTGGGCCAATCGCGATCGGAGGACGGAGCGGGGAGCAATTGCAATGCACAACATGAATGTTCCGATCGTGATTGGGGAGACGCTGCGATTAAATACCGACCGTCGGATCTGGGATTAGATCGACGGTCCACGTCTAATCGAAGGGAGATGGAGAGGAGCAGCGGAGCAGCGATGCGACAGCGCTGAGCCGTTAGATCGGCGGGAGAACGGACGGCTACGATAGAATCGGAGGACGGAGGGAAGGCTTGCGAATGCGATCGGGCGGGGCAATGCGATTGAGCGCTCCGCCGTCGATCTGGGGATCGGATCAACAACGCAGAACAGAGCGGAGGGTTTACTATATAAACCAATCGCATTGGGCTGTTTTGATATTACAAAGGAAATTACACCCGCCCGGACTTCCGATTGCGATTGGTCCCCAGGGCTTAAGCACTTTGGCTTTGGGGAAGGGTCACGTGGGGAAGTGGTTAGAAGGGGCTGACAGAAAGGGGCTAGGCCTTATAATAAGGCCGGAGGTGGGTTTTTAGCCCATTTAATGGATTTTGGAGGTTTTAAAGGGAAACGATAGGGGGAGAAGGGGGGAATTTAAAGGGGATCTTGGGGGGATTTGAAGGGGTAAAAGGGGGATGAAATAAAAGGGAAAAAGGGGACCTTTGGGCATTTCTTCACATAGAAGAGAGGCTTATAGGGGAAAACAGCAGAGGGGATTTCATCAAAGGATGAAAGGCACATGGAGGCTTCAAGGAGACTGTGTGTTCAGAGGAAATGCATTCCTTGAAGACTCAACAATGATTTAGCCCCCTATTTGCTTGTCAAAAATTTCATAGGGGGGCTAACAGTGGCTCCACATGGGGATGGCTTCTTCTTGAAGGAGTCAAGAATTCAGAAAATGATCTCTTGGTGTAGGCCAGATGCATGCTGCTTGAACCATCCTTTTCTTTCCTTAGATCAGCTGCCACAAACTATGAAGACATCATATCAGCAGTAAAATTCTTCCAAACAACTACCTACCCACACTACAGTCCTAACATTTTTTCTTCTGGGTGCATTTGGACTTGCAGACCCTTTACATCATTAATCTTTCAAACAGGAAAAAATCAACCTATTCTACTTCTACCCTTATTACTCCATGAGACCAGATTAGACTGTTGGTCTCATATGTTTCTCTACCTACACTACTACCTGCTAGGATTAGACAGTCTAGCAGGTTTCTTCACTACATTCTAAAACAGAAAATGAAACAACTAACCTACTAGCTCATAGGCTGAGCTTTATTGAGCTTTTCCTACCTACCCTACCCTAACTGAAATATTTACAGTCTAGCTTACAAACATTGTCTTCCAATGCAACCAGTCCACCAAATGATCCCATGGCTGGTCCTTCTTGCTCAACTCCTTGAGCAAGTTGGATAGGCAGGGCAACTCCCACTCTTTTTGTTTGATAACAACAGCTTTGAAAATTTTTCTTTCTGCTTGCAATATGCTGCTGAGCAAGACCTTTGATCCTTCTTCAAATGTATGCAGGAAATGTGCATAAGGATCATGAAAAGATACCTGGCTATGAGTGTCTGGCAGGCTGGCTTCGACCAGGATCTCTTCTTCTTCCACTGGATCAAGAAGAAGACTCTCTTGAGAAAGAGAATCTCCCTCATCTTCTAAACTGGAGGACTCATCGTATATTGGGGTTGAGTCCTCTCGGAGCTCCGGTATGTTCCGCTCTGAGGTGCAGGGCTCCGTGAAAAGATCCATGTGTTCTTGAGCAGGGGTGTATTCCTTTGCTTCCTCTTTTTCAAGAGCAAGCTCCTTGCTTTCATCGTGCTCAAGAACCTCTTCTTTGCTTTCCTCCTCATCTTCTGAAAGGAAAGACTGCTGGCCTCCGATCTCATGACACTCTTCACTGATGCTTTCATAACTTTCCCCATCAGTGTCATAGATAGGCGGACCTGACCAAGTCCACCATTCTGAGCGCACGGCAGGTCTTTCTTCGTTCTGATCCACAGAGGAGTCTTCTGATTCAGAACCAACAAAATCAAATAATGACTGAGCAGGAGCTTGTATTCTATAGAATTTTTCAGAGGGAGGCTGCTGATTTAATATCTGTTCAATCTCTTCTTCTGCCAAAAGAGGGGTTTCCCTTTCATTAGGGACAGAAGAACAGCAGTCCTCTCTCTCTTGCATTAGCTGACTGGGAGGCGGGATGTCTTCTTGAACCTCTTCTTCTTCATCAGATTCTGCCTCTTCCATGTAGTCGTCTGCTTCCTCAAGGCAGCTTTCCCTATCGGCCTTTGCTAATAGGTCTTGATGTTCTTTGGTCAGCATAACACAAGACGCAGGTAAGCAATCATGCATCTCCTGATCACTCTCCTCTTCATCTTCTACAGATTCTTGAGCATCATACATGTCCTGCTCATCTTCTAGATCTTGAGTTTGTTATGCTCTGAAGGAGACATGGGCTGTTCTAAATAATCATCATCTGTATTCGTATTAGCCAGCTGCGTCTCCAGCATTTTGGTAAGCACTTCTGTTATTCTGCATGCTTTATTATAAAAAGCATTATACTTTGCATCCCTTTCCATGCTTGGATTCGTGCTTATGCAAAGAAGGCTACTATCTCTTCTCAACCAGTTCAGTGTTCTTCACCAGTGGAGTCGTTTGGTCTTTGGATCATAGGGAGTGTGGAGTCGCCAGGTGGAGGAATTTAACTGTTCGAAGCAGGATGCTGTCCACCGTCAGCAATGAAAAGCCAATCTAGAGGCAAAGCAGTTCTTGACTCTCAGATTGTCCCCAGCGGAGTCGCCATTATGTTGGGGTTCCCATGTTTTGGCCAGATTGGCAAGACCAAAAGATGAGACAACATTAGAACCACTTTGGGGCCCTAGGATCTAGCCCTCCTGGACTCGGAGAGGGATATCTCCAAAAAGAGCAAAGAATGATATATCTTTGAAGCTAAAAAACAAGATGTTAGGCTAGTTATGAAGCACAGAGGGGGGTTTTAAATAATTTGGTTGAAGGGTTGTTGGGTTGGTTAGGAGGTCATGGACTGGGAAAGCAATGGGAGAAAAGGAACAAAACAGAAGGCTGTTTCAGCAGAGAGAATGAGCCAAGACCGTGCCATCCATTGGGCTATGGAGTCATGATAGGAAAATTACTTGCATCCACTAGCCAAGGCTTCCAAAGGGCAAGTCATCTACACTAAAGGATCTTTTTAGATAGATGATGGGATGGAACATTAAGGAGGAAAGTGAAAGAAGGAAAGCAACCAATTTTCTATCTATAGATCAGGTCAGAGGTCATTTAACTCCAGACCTGCTTGGACATACTCAAAGGCAGCTCTCAAAGGTGGACAAAGGGGCGGCTTATAGATCAGACCAGAGGTCATTTAACTCCAGGTCTTCTTTAGCAACTCCAAGGGAAAAACATAGATAAGATTACAAAGAAACATCTAAGAGGCAAACCCCCAAGTTCATACATCAACCAGCAGGCAATAACATTCGCTGCGCTGGTTAAACCCACGAATTAACTCTTAGATAGCACATGGAGCAGAAAACATAAAGGTAGGGAGAGCAGACAGCATAGGGCACCTAACAAGGGTGAATCCTATACCATTATTCTGATGCCTACCAGAAGAACATGAAACAATATGGAAATGAAATAAACAGAGTTAAGAAGAACATCACCCATAGTAATAGACCAGGATCCTGTGAAAAGTGCTTTGATTAATTGATGCAACACCAGTCATGTACAATATGGCTCAATGGCTGTTACAAAATTTTGCATTTCTCCCCTCCCCAAAATTTATTACATACAACTTCTCAAGCATTCTCCCATGATTGTTTCGAATACCAAACCGAATCAACTAATGTTAGAGTGCTCAAAGAAGGCAACAACAACCTTTACAATTCGTTCTCGGGGATATTTTATAGGAGAAGGGGAGAGAAAACAGAGGTAGCTAGACCATTAATGAATCTCATTAAGACAGACTCGGCGGAGTGTCCACGCCCATGCTGCTTAATGGCAGAAAGCAGCGCTGTATGTACTCTGTATGCCAGCTAGGGAAGCCTCTGTCAGGTCGATTGACCTCTGATATGTCCTTGAAATCCTTTTTGGCTATTTGGAACTCTGTTTCTGCCTTCTGGAATAAATGAACTGGGTGGAAAGGTCTGCAGGTCCCTCCATGCTTCTTTAATGCTGCCTGACTGTCTGAAATGAGCTTCAGTCAGTGTATTTAATTGTCTCAGGGCTCGAGAAGGCATGGAGGCACTGTAGGAAGGTGTACTTCTGGAGTAAACACGCTCTGCTGTTAGGTGGCGCAATTATGACTTGCTGGTGTGCTCTTAGTCTTCAAACTGTGCTTGAATCCTTTGACTGTAGGATTAAAACATTAATCTTCAATTACAGGCTTGAATCCTCCTCAAATCCTGTTTCTGCTACTTCGCTGGCCGGCCGAAATGGCCTCTCTGTGATGTCTGCACACTTTGAAATAAACCTGCTTAAAACCCGGGCAGTGGTGGCGGAGGAAATGCTGCGGAGGCCGGAGGAGTGGTGGCGGAGCGGTGGGGGAACAGTGAAAATGGCGGAGGAAACGGCTAATCAATGCAAAAGCTCAACAATGAACTTTGGGCGAATTACAAAGGAAATGGAAGAAAAACAATGGAGCGGAGGGGCGGGCATGGGACCCAGCAGGCAGAGGGCGATTAAACCCGAGCCGTTAGATCTTAATCCAACGGACGGACAGGATGAACTTGGGCCAATCGCGATCGGAGGACGGAGCGGGGAGCAATTGCAATGCACAACATGAATGTTCCGATCGCGATTGGGGAGACGCTGCGATTAAATACCGACCGTCGGATCTGGGATCAGATCGACGGTCCACGTCTAATCAGAGGGAGATGGAGAGGAGCAACGGAGCAGCGATGCGACAGCGCTGAGCCGTTAGATCGGCGGGAGAACGGACGGCTGCGATAGAATCGGAGGACGGAGGGAAGGCTTGCGAATGCGATCGGGCAGGGCAATGCGATTGAGCGCTCCGCCGTCGATCTGGGGATCAGATCAACGGCACAGAACAGAGCGGAGGGTTTATGTTATAAACCAATCGCATCGGGCTGTTTTGATATTACAAAGGAAATTACACCCGCCCGGACTTCCGATTGCGATTGGTCCCCAGGGCTTAAGCACTTTGGCTTTGGGGAAGGGTCACGTGGGGAAGTGGTTAGAAGGGGCTGGCAGAAAGGGACTAGGCCTTATAATAAGGTCGGAGGTGGGTTTTTAGCCCATTTAATGGATTTTGGAGGTTTTAAAGGGAAACGATAGGGGGAGAAGGGGGGAATTTAAAGGGGATCTTGGGGGGATTTGAAGGGGTAAAAGGGGGATGAAATAAAAGGGAAAAAGGGGACCTTTGGGCATTTCTTCACATAGCAGAGAGGCTTATAGGGGAAAACAGCAGAGGGGATTTCATCAAAGGATGAAAGGCACATGGAGGCTTCAAGGAGACTGTGTTTTCAGAGGAAATGCATTCCTTGAAGACTCAACAATGATTTAGCCCCCTATTTTCTTGTCAAAAATTTCATAGGGGGGCTAACACCTTGTAATTCACGCATTTACTTGTATTTGCACCTTTGTCATTTCCCTCATATCCTGTTTAATTTGCTGAAGCTTAAAAAGCATTGAAGAATTGACTTTATTTTCTTACATACTTGACAGTGCCTTTGTTAAAATACATTTGATTTTCCAATATGTCTTAACAGATTGTTGGAATAAAGAAACTCTTCCTCTTGTATTACCTGGGTCAGAAATAAAATCTATTCTTTCCTTTTGCTCTTGAATATCATCATCTTCATCATCACTATCCCTTTCCCAACACTGCATAGTTTTCCGAATATCCTTTGAAATCCCAGTTTCATAAATTTTTTCTATATTTTCTAGAGTCTGTTGATTGCTCTTTCTTCCTCTTTTGATTGGACTAGTTGCCTGGGGTGATCGTAACTTCCTTCCTTTGCTTTTTGTCATTCTACCCTGAATGCCACTGTATAAAATTTTGACTGAAAGGAACCCTGTATATCGAATAGTAGCAATTATGTGAAACTTTAGATCAATATGAAATTCCAAAAGTTTTTGATTTACCGGAACGTTGGGGTATGGAGTGCAATTTTCTATCACTCAGATTTTAACATACTGAATCTTCTCATTGCCATAATACTTCCTCAGTTGAATTATGAAAAGAATAGTTGCTTGGATAGTTAAAACAGTATTCACAAAGTGACTAGGTATTCAATTAACTCCACAAAAATGACAATTCAGATACAGATTATTTGAAGTTTGAAGGGGCTTCTATTTACCCACACAAGAAAGATGTATATAACAGGTAGAAAGCGAAACGTTGTCAGAGTTCCTTTTAATAAGGGGTTGGGGACTGAAATGGAAAAAGACATAAAGGCACCAAACAACTACTTGAACCTCAATCGTATGCTTAGGAAGAGCATTCTTAACCCTGCAATTCAGAAGGCAGAGAACCAAATTCCAAAGTATACCTTCATAAATATTTACAAAACATAGCTTTGACCTATACTCCTGGACTTGAATGCAGTACTGGAAAAGCATATTAAGAGAAATATTCGAAACTAGACTATCCCAAACATAACATGAACAATGACTAAACCAAAAATTTTTAACAATACTGAGACTTAAATGGAGATGGTATCCAGGATTGCGAAAATAATGTGGGATTTTGAAGTGAACCCCCTGACTTAAATGGAGATGGTATCCAAGACTAAGAAAACAAGGTGGGATTTTGAAGTGAACCCCCTCTATCAGAACATGCAAACCAAAGAAACCAAAAAAGCTAACCCAAAACAACAATAACTCTACATGGCCAGAAAGAGCTTCTAAGCTCATTGACTTTATACGAACAGGTAAACTTAAAATTGAAGCCAGAGTTATTAGAACTAGAACATATCGAGTAAGGCTGTGATTCCTATCTTGAAACTTCTGCTCTTGCAAATCTCCTGACGCTGTGCTTGTCCTACATTCAGCTCCTGAATGTATAAAACATTTGTAAGAACAGGTTAGCCTTTTCAATCCCCTACCCTGCGTCTGATGGTCTGTTAGGATTTCTGCGATGCATTTATGGTAATAAGTCACTTGCATTGTGATGATATTATAGGTGCGTGCGAATTGATACCACCACGCGGTTTCATTAATAACCTTAGTGGTCAACTAACACGCCTACCACGTGGCGTCGTCATGCTTCCATCTCCCACTAGGTGGCACCCCGATCAAGGAATCTTTAAACTTATTATTGATTTAGTAAGACAATATATTGTTTATTGATAAAGAGATATTGATATTCAAGCCTCTTTAAACTTATTATGGATGATTGCACGAACTTAGTAAGACAATATATTGTTTATTGATAAAGAGATATTGATATTTATTTAGGCTAAGGTTTCCTCTTAATTAGTGATATTGAAATTCTGGTTGCAAGGAATAAATTCAGAGAATGCATAATGTAATCAATCCATTAAGTTTCATATGGATGAAGTACTTATTAATAATACACAATATTGATACACTATTTTATCTAAAATGATGAGCAATGGAGATATGGATTTCAAAATCAAACACGGTGATGGAGATGAAAGCTTCTTCAAATACATTTTATACTGGGCCAAAAGTTTGTTTGTTGGTTCAGTTATGAATGGGAAAACCTTGCGAGGAATATCAACCAAAGATTTAGTTTTCAGTCCAAGGTTTGTACATACTTATTTATCTTATCTTTTGGGAATGGATGGCTCAAACCAATAAAATTACTAGAGTCCCCTTGCGGAAATCAATAATAGTAGCAGTGTGATTCACCCACAAGATATATGAGTTTATATAGTAGAGTTGGAATGATAATATAACTTACAGAATTGTTCACAGAATATAGAGTCCACAGATCGAAATCTTTCTCATCTTTTTCACCTAATTCTTGTTTCTTATTTAAATAATGTGAAGATGACTTGTCAAGTTCATCGGCTATGACAATAAGATAATCTTGATTTTTTCATGCAATTACTATTGGAGAATTTGATTGTAATATGAAATAATTACAATAAACTTCCTAAATATTTACTTGACCCCTTGATATAATGGTCTTAGTATTTATGTTATTGTACGTTTGATAATATTAATAATTTTATTTCTTAAATGTGTTCATCATGAATTAGTATTTATATTGTTTCCACAAAAAAATTAGACTACTACTTATATAATGAAAGCTAATCATTCACGTTCATTCACGTTCCAGGTAATGTGGATTGCCGTAGTTTAAAAAAGTAACAGAATGGCCCGAAATCCGGTAGAGATTTTGAAAACATCCGGCAAAGATTTTATCAGAATCTTGTTTACAGTTGTTAAACTTCAATATTTTGGGTTTCCTAAGGGTTTTTGATAGTGCTGAATCCATTTCCACTCTCAAAAATGGATTCCAAACACTGCAACTACCTCATTTTTTGAATTTTACTGAATCAGATTAAAAAAAAACCTGTCGTCCGGGCTATTCTGATGCCTGGGAAGACAACTCCATGTAGATTGGCCGATTATTATACCTATTAATGTAGCTATATAGGGATCATTATGCCGTTCATTGCATAATAATTTCTTTGACTTGTTTTTTATATCATTCATTTAACCAAAGTTTTATGTGCAACTGAGCAGTGCAGGCAGGGACGGTAGAGTTTAACCAAAGTGGACAAGCAAATGAATGTCTTATTACCGCCTTGATTTACATTACATGACTTTGAAGATGAAAGATTCTCCAAATAAATTTTTATAACGGGCCAAAAGTTTGTTAGTTGCCTCAATTATGAATGGGCAAATCTTGAGAAGGAATATCAAGCAGAGATTTGGTTTTCATTGCAAGGTTTTTGCATACTTATTTATCTTCTCTTTTGGCAATGGATGGCTCAAATCAATAGATTTACTAAATTCCCCTTGTGGATATTGATAACAGTAACAGTGCTATTCACCCACGATATCCATGAGTTTATATAGTATATTTGGATTGATAACCTAACTTCCATAATTATTCACGAAATATAGAGTCCACGTATTGAAATATTTCTCATATTTTTGTTTTATATTGAAATAATGTGAAGATGACTTGTCAAGTTCATATGCTATGACAATAAGATAATTTATTCCACATAAATGGATTACATGTCAAAGCTTCAATGTACATGGCGAAAGAACGAGAGGGATATTATGTTGGAAATGTTGCTTCACTCTCAAACGATGGAGATATGGTACTTGGAAATTTTGCTTCAATGGAGACATTGCTTCACTGTATCAGATATAGTACCTAAAAATGTTGTTGTGGAAGATGGGATTATGGTAACTGGAAATGAAAGAAGCCCTTGCCTCTGTCACAAACAAAGCAAAGGAGTGCAAGTACTAGAACCTATTGAATATCTTAGACCAAAAACTAAGATAGGGGAAAAGACTTGGAGCTTGTGTTGTTTTAGTAGTTGTGGGAATCCTTACAGATGGATCACATTCCATCAGTGGACGTTCGTTGAGCATTCTAACATATTAGCACATAGAATGCACTTTATACAAGAAACAACAACTTCGTCAAGTAACTAACATAAAAGAAACCAAATTTACACAAAATCATACAAATTTTTCTATGTACATAGCATTAAGTTCTCACTAAGCCATAAGTCATTGCCTTTGAGAAGAACTCCCTCCTACCGCCAATGTACATTTTCGATCCCGTTTTAAACAATTAAATAATCCTTTGTCATCAAATCATTCCAAAGATTTTCTTATGTGGCATCGGTCTTCGTGCTTCCTGGCATGGTATGGGTGTGGCATGGGTCTCCATGCTTCATGGAATGGTTCGGATTATGTTTATGGCATACAAGAGTTAGTAGATCAACTTTAGTTGTGTTTTGGTGCAAGTGGAATCTGCTTTCATTTTTTTCCTCTGTGCTTTGAACTTTTTTTTTTTTTTTCCAGATTTCTAAATGGACTAGAACTGTGAGTTCACGCATGTTTGTACAATGCTGGCTCCAATCACCATAAATATAACTAGTAAGCTTTTAGATCTCTAAAATTGTGTTTCTTTGAAAGATCAAAATTTAGTGTTTCATCTCATTTTACAAAGATCTTGGTTTAGGTTCAAAAACTTATCTTCAAAGTTCGAGTTTAAGAACATTTCTTGGAAGCAAATTGATTTTATAAAAAATTGTTTTGGGTTTAAAGAATTTTTTTGGAAGACATTTCTTGGAGGCGGCCTGATTTTGGCAAAAATTGTTTTGAACTTAAAAAAATTTCTTGGACGTATATTCAAAAGACATTTCTTGGAGGTATGTACGTGTTTTGAGTTGAAGTAAATATTTTGAGCTTCGTTTCATTTTTATAAGACATTTTTCTCTCGAATTTTTTAAAGTAAGTGTTTTGGATTGGAGTATGTATTTTTTGCAAAAAATTTAAACTGAATTTTTTTAAATTAAATATTTTGTGATATTTTTTGTAATTGAGTTATTGTCTAATTTTTTGAAGGAAATTTTTTTAACTTCATACCCTATTATCATGGGAAATCGAAGAACTTGTGCGAGAAAATATGATCGAAAAAGAGACCCTGAGGAACGTAGAGAAGAGACGAGACAATCTCGCAAAAGAAGGTTAGAAGCCCTCTCAAATATTGAAGAGGAAAATCAACCTCAAGTAGAAATTGAAGTAGGTATGTAAATGTAAATATTATGATCTATTGATATATTTAAAATTTTCCTAATGTAAAATGTGAAGCTTAATTTTTATTTGATGAACTAATTTGAAAAATATTTGTTTAATGTAAACAGATAGAGATATTCCTCAAAATATTGAAGAAGAAAATCAACCTCAAGCAGAAATTGAAGCAGGTATGTAAATGTAAATATTATGATCTATTGATATATTTAAAATTTTCCTAATGTAAAATGTGAAGCTTAATTTTTTATTTGATGAACTAGTTTGAAAAATATTTTGTTTAATATAAACAGACAGAGATATTCCTCAAAATATTGAAGAAGAAAATCAACCTCAAGCAGAAATTGAAGCAGGTATGTAAATGTAAATATTATGATCTATTGATATATTTAAAATTTTTCTAATGTAAAATGTGAAGCTTAATTTTTATTTGATGAACTAATTTGAAAAATATTTGAAATTTTAGATATATTTATTAATTTAGTTATTTATTGAATATGTACTATTTTTTCGAATATGTATAGATGAAATCACTATCGATAATGAGATGTTAGAAAATGTTGACACTCACACATATGGAGATAAAAAACCCGACCATGTTATACGATATCGTGTTAACTGCATTTTTGAAAAGTATTTCTTAAATGAGCGGGTGACAGTTCATGCTCAAATGTTGAAAGGTCTCCTATAATTAAGGAAATTAAAAGAAGCTATGACACTATTGGGTATTCGAAAATCAACCAAAGATAAAAAAAATGAAGGAAGAGGTGATAAAAAATATGAGTAGTGCTATAAAGTCAATTAAGAGATCTAGAGAGAAAGATGTTTCAATTGTACGTAGAGGAATACAGATGGAAATGGTTTCCTCAAGTACTCAAGAGAATCGTTTGGTAACATCTATGGCACGAGCACTGGGAACCTCGCGAAAAACTTTGCACAAACATCGGAAATTTCGGTTGCAAATAGATGTAAATGATGAACTCACTTGTTGGAGAGCTATTTGTAGGCAACCATACAAAGATAGACTTGGAGAAAATGTTAAAAAAATAATATATGAATATTGGAAGAACAATTCGCGTGTTTCACCAACTGCAAGACATGTAATGCGAAGAAGAATAGCACAAAATCAGTACGAAGAACATGAAAAATGTCTCTTGGAAACCACTCAGATAGAGTTATTCAACAAGTTCAAAGAAGAGAATCGTCAAATTCATGTTTCACTCGGTGCTTTTGTTCAACAAAAACCATGGTATGTAAAACCTATCACCGTACGCGACACTTGTTGTTGTCGTTATCATGTGGAATTTGAGTTATATTATGACACATTCCTTGATTTCAGTAGAACATTATGGAAGGATTCACCTCCTCCTTCCACTATCCGTGATTTCATATCTCAAATTCTATGTGAAAGAGAAAGCGATGAACTATTTTACAAAAATAAATGTGTTGGTGGTAAAAAATGCGATGATTGTGGAAATTTGACTAAATTTCAAAACAAATATCGTATTGATATAAATGATCAATCATTGTCTAACATGAAAGTGAAATGGAAGAGATATGAATATATCGATACATCGATTCAAGGTGCAAATAGTGTTAAAAGAATTGAATTACTAGAAGACGAAATTTTTCTGATAGACTTTTTGAGAAAGTTTGAGGCAGAAATTTACAAATACACCAAGCATTCCCATAGAGCTCGATGGCAAGAATTGCAATTCAAAAAATCTCGTGAATTTTTTCCACCAGGGACCATTTTGTCAGTGATTGATTTTGCAGAAAACTACACATTTGTTCCACAAAAAGAAATTTAGAGTGAATACTATCATTCTGACCAAGTCTCCATGCTCGTCCATATTCTATATAGACATGCTGAACAAAATGTCGATCATATAGAAAGCACGAGTGAAAATCGACATATCATTAAAGAATATCATTTTTATATCAGTGACGATCGTACACACGATACATGTTTTGTACAACATTGTTTTGGAAGAATTTATGATTCATTGAAAAATCGTGGAATAACATTCAATGAACATTGGATATGGTCAGACGGATGCGCAGGTCAATTCAAATATGCACGATCATTTTTTTGGTTGTGTTGTCTTCATAAGAAAACCTGCATTAAACATTGTTGGAATTTCTTTGAGACTGGCCATGGAAAAGGAGAACATGACGGTGCAGGAGCATGCATAAAACAAGTACTTCGAAGATATCAAATGAACCACTCTGCAAGACGACTTGTGAACGCTGAAGAAGTTGTTCAATGGTGCATCGCTGCTCTAAGCCATGAGAGAAACCCATCAAGACAAGTGCGAAGATACATTCAATTTAATTTATATTGGAAATCTAATTTTAAACATTGTACATTTATCATGCAATGATTATCTTTGATTGTATTTTGATATCATATTTACAAATTCTTCTTTTAATTTTCCATATAAAGGTTTTTCTGGCATATTGGAATCGAAGACGTAGATAGATCAATTGGAAATGACATTGAAACAATAAAAGGGACTCAAAAATTGCATTCAATTCAAACAAAGTCGTCTAGAAATGTGTTTGCATTGGATAAAAGAAAATATTCTTGTTTTTGTGATGTTTGCATAGACAACACAAAATCCAATGACGTTTGTGAAAACAAAATGTATGTGAACGATTGGAAACATATAGAGCTAAATACAAAGGGAAAAATGTTTGTTGCAATGTTTGAAGAAATGAAATCAGAGGAAACTACAATATCATCTGATGGTGATTGAGTTTCTGATCTTGTTAGAGAAGGTAACATTTGAATTACTTTCTAATGATTTAAAGATCTAGAAATAAATTTAAATATGTATAATTTTGTTAAGTTTATTTTATTGTGCAGGAGATGTTTTTGCTGTAATTTCACCTATTGACAACGATGAAAATGTGAAGTATTATTTGATGCGTTGCACTGAACGAAAAATGAAATTATTACAAGACTATAATGATCACGGATTTCAGTATGACAGAGGGTCTATTATACTGAAAGGTTATTTTTTCGGACAAACTCATCAAAGTGGAGACTTTGTTTACTTTGAAGACTATGAACCTGATTCCATAAGTTGTCAATATAGTCACTTGGTGTGTGCAGCGCGCATAAAGTTGATAGAAGTTCAATCAAAGAAAAAATCAAAAATTAAGAGATGGAAAATGTCAAAATCCGATCATGAACAGATTATTGAGGATGGAATTCCATTAGAAATTTTTTGAGTGAATTGTCCAACAATTTATTATCTTTGGATTAAATATGTTTTAGAACTTCCAGTACTCAACTAAAAATTGAGCTGCTTATGTTATTTGTGCAAGTGTTTGCACATGTACAAATTGTTTGGGTACAAGCACGTGCTCTAGTATCAATTGAAAGTAGTTTTTCTATATATGTGCATTGATGAAAAATGTTATATGTATTGGATATATATATGTTCTAGAATGAAATTAATTGTTCTAGTTTTACTATGTGCATTGATGAAAAATTATTTACGTACTCAATATATATGTTCTAGAATGCAATTAACTGGAACTAGTTTTTCTATGTGCATTGATGAAAAACTAGTTGGATTTTCTGGTAAAAATTATGGACACAATGTAAATAAATCATCTGCAGTATAGTTTTGTACGAAAATTCCTTTCAGACAAGAGACTCGGAGCACTTCTCTGACTTTTGGTGGGATTTGACCCACATCTCTAATCTTGATTGAAAATCTAGTACAAAATTTGCTTGTCCAATGGTCGGATATGTTCAATGTGCATTGATGAAAAATGTTACTTGTCTTGGATAGATATGTTCTAGAATTCACAATTAATTGTTCCAAGTAGTTTTTCTATGTGCATTGATGAAAAACTAGTTGGATTTTTTGGTAAAAAGTTTCAACAATGTAAATAAATCGACAAGGCTACCTATTTGAGAAAAATGTTACTTGTCTTGGATAGATATGTTCTAGAATGCACAATTAATTGTTCCAAGTAGTTTTTCTATGTGCATTGATGAAAAACTAGTTGGATTTTTTGGTAAAAAGTTTCAACAATGTAAATAAATCGACAAGGCTACCTATTTGAGTGCATTAACGACATTGACCCAAATTCAAAAAACATATATATGTACTAGAGACTTATATTTCCAATCAAAATTAAAGGGATAATTTGTACATATATCTACTTATTTAAACTCTTTTTTCAATTAGAGCTCAATTGATACATGGTTAGTTGCATTGAAAAGCTATGTTTTTCCTATTGGAAATTTTTTCATTCAAACAAAACTACATGGAGAGATCCAAAGCAATCTTAAAATTCCAAATGTACTTCAACCATCCAAATGTGCCAAATGTAGATTGAAACCATCCAAAACTTTAAAATTTTAAAATTTTTTGATAATATATCGTGCAACATTAAAACATTAAACATCACATGCGAAATGTAGATTGAAACCATTCAAAACTTGAGTTTAAAAAACTTTAAATTATATATAGATCATTACTTCACATGCCATGCCAATTATAGTTCAACTAGATCCAATAGAAACATTTAACATTATATACCACATGTGCCAAATGTAGATTGAAACCATCCAAAACTTTAAGTTTTAAAAACCTTTTGATTATATATTGTACAACATTAAAACATTAAACATTTAAAGTTCATTAAATATCACATGCAAAATGTAGATTGAAACCATCCAAAACTTGAGTTTTAAAAACTTCACATGGCATGCCAATTATAATTCAACTATCCAACAAAAACATTTAACATTAAATATCACATGCCAAATGTAGATTGAAACCATCCAAAACTTTTAACTTTTAATTTAACAAAAAAATATAGATCACAACATTACTTCACATGCCAAATTTACTCCAAGCATCCAAAACTTAAATTTTAAAAACAAAACAAATTATAACACATGCCATTACATAACATGCCAAATGTAGTTCAGATGACAACATTAATTTATAGATGACAACATTACTTCACATTCACATGCCAAAAGTACTAAAACCATCCAAAAATTAAATAAACAAATTATATAATAACAATGTAATAAAATATGTCCAAAAATTGTAAATCTCACAAGTATCAAACTGTATCAAGTTTAACAAATTTTAAAACCATCTAAATTTTGAAATCAAATCTATTGTAAATCATGTCCATCAAATGGAGGATCTAGCGTCTTCCCTACTAGGGTCTCAGTCCGCGCCCTATCCTGTGAATGGGAAACCTACATACACAATGCACATGTACTTGAACATTAAAATTTGAAGTTTTAAAAATGAATGAGAATATATATATCTAGAAATTCATGTAAAAAACAAAATATAACAAAAAAATCATGCAATACCTCGGAAAGTTCCCTCTCCATTTGATGAACAGGTTCTGCCATATGAACATCTGCAGTGGTAAACTGTACAATATACATGTACAGTTAAATATAAATATAAATATATATATATATAAGTAATTTATATATAAATTAAAAACTTTCAAATGAAAATGCACGTGTACATATATAAACTTATTTTCAATAATATTAAAAAAAGGAACTAAAGACAACTTGTTCAAATGCTGTGGATGTTCCTATCTCCGTCGCTAGAGTCCCCGGATTAAAAAAAATCTTCTATAGGAACCTAAATTCAAATTTTTTTAAATAACTCAAAATATAGATCTCTCTCTCTCTCTCTATATATATATATCTCAATTTTTAATGGAACTTTTTGAGGTAGAATATATATATATATATATATATATATAACTTTTAAACATAAATTTTAAACTTGTGAAAAATTGTCCATACTTGTGGCTCATCTCCCAAGGAAGTAGAAGGTACATCTCCCAAGGAAGAAGAAGGTACCGCCATCCCAAAAACATCAAACGGAATCGGTACCTATTAAAACATTTTATCAAATTATATATATATATACATACATGTACATGTGTGGCAACAATTATTTATTTTAGAGTCACTTAAAAAACACTAACATTTGCCAACATATCATGATGGTCAGACCCATCTGCATCGTTTGAACCAGAGGTCCCAAACGTGATATTAACATTTTCGTCACGCATCATGCCTGAGAACTGCAAATGGTGTTTTAACATATAATCATACATTTTTGTTAGATTAATGTACACATACAAATAAATGTATACATGTACATACACATGTATTTATTACAAATTGTACACATGTATATGCAAAAATAATTTCAAACCCTAAGGTCACTAACACATACCGTTCCTGTGCCCTCTTCCTCATGAAAAATTAGGTCTTGCAAACCATTGCGACAATTTATTGCATATGTTCGAAATATTCAACATTCATGTTGTAAATATCCTCATCTATACAATAAACAAAAATGGCACGTGAATTTTCACGCGCTCTTTATCGATTTAAACAAATATCGACTCCACTCAATCCGCTATGAACATTGTCGATCATAACATCCCTTGCTTCTTGACTTATTTGAGAAGTCACATCCATCTCTGATCGCAGAGTTTCAACTCGAAACGGTCGACTCACCAATGGCGGCTCAGGGCGAGGCAACTCCACATCTCGCTTAGTTCCCTTACGGTCATATAATCGACCTTTCCCCGGGCCAAAAAATTCTGAAGGAAGGTCATTGTAGTTGGGTTTCATACCCAAAAAAAATTCTGCATAAAACATTTGTGCAAAATAAACAAGAACCTCATCGTTCCATGGAAGCCTTCCAAAGGCTGCAAGATGCCGATCATACAAATAACAAGCTTTGTCTGGGTGCTTGAAATACTGCACCTTCAACATTTTTCTTTTTGGCCCTTCCTTATAATTAAACATTGACTTGGCCACTTCTCTTGTAACTTTTTGTTTTACGTCCTCCCATTTATCAGGACCCATCACTGTTTCTTTTCTCTTTCTCATCAGTTCTACAAATGAATCAGTCGTTGGACCAAGATTTATGTACACATTTACCATTTCACCCAATGAATGTGTAACTATTTCAAGGCTTTGTCGACTCTCAGCAGGTAGAGACAAAGCCACGAGATCTCTTTGAAATTTTGCATAAAGGCTTTCACACCTTTGTAAGGTGCATTCCGCCATGTTGGTTTCCCATGGTATATTAGTAATCTCGGCCGGATAAGTTGTGCTGGGTTGATAGCCTTCTTCTTGAATGTAGCGGTCTGCCCTGCATCTATTTTGACCACTAGCTCAAACATTTTCGGCCTTTGCATCAATATATATAAAATTTTGTATATTAGAAAAAACACGTGTAAAAAAAGTTGTACAAATTTAATGAAAAAATATTGAAATTGATGGCAACCTTGATATTGTTGGTTAACATCTTCTCCAACATGACCTTGCTAAGAACCAGACCCACAATGACGCTGGTGAGAACCAGACCCAAAATGACCCTGTTGAGAACTAGCAGCCGTTGATTGGCCTTCGGGGGAATAAATATCACCCCCTTCCCACAACCTGCTACCACTCATACCTCGATCGGTTGAACCTTGGCCACGCTCCATGGATGGAGTAGAAACCCTTCTCCTCTTTCCTCCTAAAAATTAAAATATGAAACTTATTAACAACTAATTTAACTCACAAAGTTAATAAAAAATCAATTCCATATGTACACACATGTATGGAGATTTAATATTATATTTAAATACCATGAACATCCCCCGATCCCTGAACCTCCATATGGGATTCGGCTGATCTTCGTCGTTCATCCTCCATGATATATATCTATTGGTCGACATTTACACAAAATAGATTTCAAAAAATCAATTTGTAATTTAGTGTACACAAATTATGTAGAACACAACTTTCAAAGAAATAATTGATCATGTGTGAAATTAAATTTAATCGAAAAATAAATTATAAAAATGATAAGTTCACCAAATTGCGCTTTACATGGTGGGAGCACACTTGGTATAAAATTTACCACTTATACACTTTAGTTTGTGGGAGAAATGACACATGTACATAGTTTACCTTAAAGTTGTTGTGTTTTATGGATATTAAAATGAAGAACTTCTATTTAGATCCATTCGAGAGATTGACTGTAGGGGCATTTACTAGATATGTCACCTTTCATAAAAGATGAGATCCAGAGGCTACCTGGCCCTTTACAGACTCTGCCTATAGAACTTGTAGAAGTAAACACTAGAGGCATTAACAATATCAAAGAATGTTTTCATGCTCAGAAATGGGAATGTGTCTCTTTCCCTACGCAAAAAAATAGTTCAAGGTAGTTAATCTTCATAGACACGTCATCAAGCAGGTCAATGTGATAATCCCCAACTTACTTTTCATGAAATTAGGCTTGGAATCCTCTACAACCTGGTGGATGGAGTTGAATGGGAACTAGGTCAAGGCCTTTACAAAATACATGCTAGTGAATGACACTTACTAGGTTATGCCAACAAATAAAGTGGCAGAAATGTTTTCTCCTCGAGGTTGTCCAATTGGGTGTGTAATACCAACTTCACCCATTTCCTAACAGGTTTCTCTCTTAGGTTACAAATGTCTTCCACCTTATTAGTTATGTATTTTTCAATTTCCTATGGATTCCTTGAATTTTTTCTCCTACCATCTCCCTCTCTCACTCCCCAAATTATTGTCATCAAACATGCCCCATTGAGGATCTGGAGCAATGTTTTCACCATACTTAGAACTGTCATTGATGCTAATTGAAATTGGAGTCATGTATACTAGATTTCTTGCTTAAGTGGCTCTTACTTGGACAATATCCTGAGATAGTTTGACATGATGGTCATATGAGGTTGGAAACTACTTGGTGTAATTTTCCTTAAATCTTCAAAAAAATAGAGAAAAAATGTCATTTTCGATCATTTTTTATTAGCTTTTGCATATAGCAGATGTTATCACAATTGCAACACAATCATGTTCCATGAGCATGAATTATGAATGTCGCAATCCAAATTGCAAGGAAATTTGCATTCATTTTAGGCAAAAGAAGGCTATGACATTAAGGTCCATGCTAGAAAAAATTATGCAAATAAGGTTGCTAAGTCTTGATACTTACCATGTGTTTCAAAGCCATAATGAAGGTTGGCTTTGAGAGTGTCCTCTCAAAGCCTTGTCTTGAGATGAAATTTAATTCAATGTCTCTTAGAGTTGAAAGGTGGAATTGATAGAACTATTTGATTTCTTTACCATAGATGGATATCTCCTTTCATCTATACCTTTCTCTACCATCTTATTCTAAGTGAAATGGGAATTTTCACATTTTGAATGCCATTACCATGTAATTTGGTAGTATGCTAGCTAGACCTATCACAAGTAAGGTTGTCATACCAAACTATTTCTCTTGCTCAACTCAGTGACCATGAATCTCTTCTCACACTCCTTACCATATAAGATCTTCAATTGTACATGTCATGCAAAGTTGGGGGTTCTAGGTCTACACCTATTAGGTAAAGTTACATATTTTATGTCATTGTGGTCCTTAAATTTGGAGGTGTTCCACTTGAAAAAGTAGGCATTAAATATGGATGAAAAGGATTTGTTTTAACTTTGATAGAATTTCCTCGTGGAATTACTGAATTTCTCGATGACATCATGCTAGCTTTGCTTAGAGAAGAAGGTTTTGGAGAAATTGAATTCTTTCGACTTATTTTTGGCATTGAAGTTTGAGATAGTAGTTTTGATGACTCCATTGATGACCTTGCTGAGGAATTTGATGCACACAATATTGACTTTGAAGATGGTTTAGAAGATGTTGAAGAAGTTGTAGATTTTGGTGTTGTCACTAAATGTTTCTTTGTTGTTGGACTTGATCAAGACATGTAATTTAACTTTATGAGCAGATTGAAGACCTTGAAGAGGTTTTAGATTTTGTTGTTCTCACTGAAGGTTTTTGTCTAGTTTTGTTTCTTAAACCATCATTTCCATAGGACATTTTTGGTGAATAGATTCTTGAACTTGATGAGAGGATATGATACCTTGAAGAGGCTACATCTTTTGGTGACGTCACTAATTGTTTCTCTATTATTATGTTTGTTAAACATCTCGCTTAGGGCGAGGCAACTCCACATATATTGTACAGTTTATGGGACAAAAATCAATATGTAGAAATATTCAATTGGTTTTTATAATTGGATAGAAGAATGACTTAAAATGACCTTGTATGTCTTCTCATTTTAGAGCTCAAATTTTTAGGAAGGATTTAAGTATCCACCTTTCAAGAATCACTAGAATAGGTTGATAAAGAATATAGGAAGACAAAAAACTAACGAGTGGTGTACTAAATGGATTTCTTGGGAGGTAGATTGGCATATGGACTTTTGGTAGCTAGAAATTTTCCAAATAAGTGAATGTATTTGAAAACCAAACCTCTAGTTTATTTTGGTTTAGACAAGGTCTAGAATTTGAAAAGTGAATTCCCTCTTTCTTCCTCTTACATGTCCAATGATCAGAATCTGGATTGAGGGAAAAAAAATTCCAAAATAAAAATTTTGCATTTTATTTGTTGTACACATGAGTTTTTAAAAGCTAATTAACTCATAAATTTCTCACAAAATACACTTAAAGCTTGACACATAAAACCCTTCCCAATTGGCTAACTTTAGACGATCCTAAACACATTTTTATTTAACTAATGAGGGAGATAGCCCAATAAAACTAGTTTGTCCATATTCAAATCAAGTTGGTATCAAAGTACAATTTAGCTCATTTTAGTCAAGGTTAGTTAGAAGAACTAGCTATTGGTTTATGTCTTCAATTTCCTCTCAAAATGAATGTGTACGTGCTTTTGAGAGACACACTAGAGGAATAAGGTCCAAATTTTTTATGAAAATGTGCTATGACAGTAAAGGGTTAAAGGCAAACATGTACAAGGAATAGTTGAGCCAAATGTTGTTGAGGAGGGGCCTAATTATTTGGGTCTTGGTTATGGAAAAAATTATGGAGAATTCTCCAAAGCCAACGAGGCACATGAAGCTATTCCGAGAAGGAATTCTATTTCATGTTCATTACCTCAAGCTTGTGAATTTTGTGTTCATGATGAATGGAAAAGTTTGACACCCACTTTGCAAGAAGATGTTAATAAACATGTAGCTAATGAGAATGTAAAGAAGAGGATGTTGAAAGCTCTATCTAGTCATTGAATTCATTGCTAGTATTTAGAGGAGAGCTACTACCTCATCAAATTCAACTCCTCAAGAAGGCGACAATGGTGAATGTTCAAGTTATAAATTTTCCTTTAATCAAATTGCTTTTGATTATGATAAACATGGTAAATATTCACATAAGATATATAAAAGAACTTGCACATGTTCCTTTTGTGGTTTGAATAATAATAATGTTTATAGATGTTGGAAGAAGATATCCATACACATTGAAACTTTCTAAATAAATGAGGCAAAAAGTCAAAGGCCCATTGGACAAGGAAAATGATGTTGAAAATAAGATGCAATTGTTTGTTACTCATTGCCATAAGAAAGGTCACCTTGTGGACAAGTGTTGGACTTTGTATCCAACAAGTCATCCACAACATTTGAAGAAGGTGGAAAGAGATAACGACAAGAATGGAAAAGAGGATTCCATAATCGATGAGGGTCAATATGATTCACATGATGAAGTGCAGCTAAAAGAAGCGCCATTGAAATGGTTTTCTAACAGATGGTTAGATTTCTTATCCAATTAAGGCCTTGCATGTATTTTGATGTTTCATGAATTTTTTTGCAAATTCAAAGTATGGTGCATGTTGCATGAAGCAAGATGTTGAAAGTAGAGTTATGTTGACACACTTAAATGCAACAAATATGGAAATTTGTACATGAGCTATTATTTGACTTGAGAGTCAATTGTTTGAAGAGGCATGTTTTGTCGACTTGTGTTTGGTTGATGGTTTTGTACACCAATATGTAAGAGTACATGGAGATATTCACATGACGTGAATTTTTTTTCTTTGAAGGAGAAAAATGATATGTCAGCGAGCTATGTTTCTTGCATGATGTGTTTTTCAGTTTGATGGTTTTGTTTGTGACAAGACGTCACAAGATTTTGGGAAGGTCCACTCTTGAGCGAGAGCCTCATGATTACAACCTAATCATGAGAATCAAATGGGAGTGCATCCTTATTTTGAAAAAAAATAGGATTCTGAGCTACCTAGGACTCAAACCATTATTTTTAAATTTGAAATATCATGGTGTGTTGTTTCAATGCCTGAATCCACAACCCTAACATAAATTGTTTTATTCTTTTTTTGCGGGATTTAGTTGGTTATATTAAAAGTCAGTTGAATTTAAAATTCTTGGCTTAGTGGCATGAACCAAACATATTGTACATATTAAATGAGGAATTTCGCTCTCCCAATCATTTCTAAATCACCCATATCACCCAGAAAACATGTTTTAAAAGAACATACTTTGGTATGGGAAAGACCTTAGGTTTCAAATATTATAAGAAGGTTTTTGATATGGTTGAGAGAATGTGGAAAATAGAATCCATAAACAAATTATTTTTCAAAACGTATTACTTTCAAAGTATCAACAAGGAACATGTACAAGGGTGTTCAATGAATTAACACTATTTATTTAAATTCCATGACGTATATCTTACTCATAATTTTAACAAATTATTAAATAATGATCTAGATTGGATAATTATATTATTTGTCATATATTTTGATGCTTATAGAGTGAAAAAACTGAAAGAATCAACTTGTAGGGTCATTTTAATGGTGGGTGGAGAATTGGGGTCTAAAACCTTTTGGAGTCATTTTTAGGTATTAAATGACATTTCTGGGGGTCAAACGATTATCCCTTGTGCCAAAATCTTGACCATTATTCTACACTTAAAGACATATCCAATGGTGCAAGAAAAACATCAAACGAAGTTCATTCAAAATTTATGCCTTTAGTAAGTTGACCTATCATGTTGACCACCATGGTACGAGAGAATGACATTTTAGCCCCATTACTCATGCATGGAAAGCTAGTTGCATGTAGAATTTTAACAAGACTCTAAAAGGTCTAAAATCACAAACCTCGTTAATGGTTGACAGAGTCAAATCTTACACCTAGTTGGCTATCACGCTATGTTAAATACTTGGCCACTAGGAGGAATAAGAGTTCCATTTTGTTTTATTGTATTTTGTTCCATAGTTGAAAATAAAAATAGGAGTGTGAAGTTAGAGAGAAAAATGTATGAAGTTAAGTTTTTATAGCAACCTTTACACGCTAAAAGTCTTAGCTAACTCTAGAGAGATTACCTCTTTCTTTGTACTCACATATTTTCCATACCAAAAAAGAGAGAGTAGAGCATGTTTACATTTTAGTGTTGTTTTTCTCCCATAAGGATTTCCTAGGGAAAAAGGAGTCTAGAGCATCATTACCTTTTAGGGTTGCTTGTCTCCCATATAAGGATTTCCTAGGAAAATAATTGTGTTGATTGTCTAGAGATATGTATGTGTGTGTTTCATTATGTTCTCTATTTCTTATGTTGTGTTTCATTATGTTTTATATTTCTTACATTTCTACCCTCCTATTTTTCTTTCCAATCAAGGTTTATAAAGTAACATGAGAAGCAACATGAGACTTGGAACAATCATTTTCATTATCTATATGGAAGGCAAGAAGGATTATATCCCCTTAAGCTTAAGCTTATGTAGTTTGTCAATTTTTATCATATATATTTTTTGGTAAGGGTAAATGTTTTTTATCTATAGTAAGTCATGAACCCCAATTTTACCTTATGTAAAGCATGATTCTAGGATTACTACAATTTGTACTTGGTTTTTTATTGTGATGATGCCCTGTCTCAATCACTTGGCCATCTCTCGATGGGTAGTTAAATATTTATAACAATACTTAAGTAAAATTTATCTATTTGTATTATGTGAAATTATGTAAAAAATGGTATACTGTTTTTCATAAAATTGGGTTGAGTTTATCATATATTTCAATGAAAGTTGATTAAATATGTTTTCTTTAAAAGGATCTAACAATTTTGTTAAGGTATGAATTTGCAATTTTGTGTGGCTCTCTATCAACCTTCACTTCCTCATTTCTAGAAAAAATCTACTTGTTGATTCGTATACCCACTTTCTATTCAAATGCACGAGTTTTGAACTCTCGGTAACTATGTTTTTCCACGCAGGAAAATTATGTCACATTTTATACTAACTCTAAATATTATTTTGAAGTTTGGATTACTGTTATTCTTTTATATAATTTAACATTAGATATAAGTTTAAATTGAAAGCTACTTAGATGAAATATAGCTTAGATATGGCATTTGCAAATTATTATCTATTTATTAAACTAAAGGACATAATTATTACACATGTTTAATTTACATTAAAATGCTTCTTTGATTTATCTCCTATAGCTTAATGTAATGCTAGATATATAATTTAAGTTGAAGGCCCATGAGATAAATATGACTTCTATGTGACATTTGTATTGAATCATCTATTTGTTGTGTTATATGAACATAATTGGTATGCATATCTAATTTGCATTACTAATATGTCATGCTTCTTTGATTTATCTTTTATAGATGACCAGAGCATCCCTTTTTAATCTATCCCTTTTGACTTCGGATATGTGGGCAATACTCATCCGCATATTTTTCTATCATAAAGCAGTGAGTAAAATTGTATTCCATTTGTGTCAATGTTAAGGTTAATCACATGGATTAAAGTTTTATATAAGATACATTGCCACGGTGTACATTTATATCTAAAGAGTCCAAAATCTCATTCAAGACCATATGTTTTGTTGATGTAGTTTGATTGGTTATATTGCATTGCTTTTGCAGTTGTTGCTGTGGGCCTCACCATCTAGTGATTTTAGGTAAAAAATTATTTACATGGAATTTTGAAGTATTCTAGAATGTTTATTATTTATCACTACTAGCCTTGGTGATTTAGTTGTTTGTTTTGATGCTTCTTGGTTACCCATATTTAATAGTTGTTCATGTTTAATTCATTGTTAAGGCTTTTTATTGGCCTATCGGGATGTATTTTTCTCAAATCCATAATGGCTAAAAGAATGAAATTTATCTATGAAAAAGAGAGGTCATATGGAAAACAAATTGTTTGCAAGTGTTCTTTTGAACCCATAGAACTTGCAACCCCAATATGGATACGATACTAAGTAATACATAGCCTCCTCATCTAACTTAACCAGGGATTTGCAATACTATATTTGAGTTGGCTAGCTCCATTTCAAGATATTATAATGTTAGATTATTATTTCTATAGATTTTGATTATGGTAGTAAAATGTTACAAAAAACCGGAAACTACAAATAATATTATTCTAGATATGTAAAAAGGACATCTTAGAGAAAATCAAACAATATTAAACTTTTCATAAATAGTTTAGATATAAATACATTTTCTAATTTTGATTGTAAATTCCAACGCTTAAAGCAATAATTTTTCTAATAATTTTTTTTAATTAATAAATAAAAAAGAAGCATTTTCAATCAAAATCACATCCAACATATAATAAAAATAATAAAAACAATTTAAAACTTCATACACTATGAAATTACTATGGCAAAGAGCATAAAAATATACAAGCAAAAAATCCTTTTATATAATAATGGAGAGCTTCAAATATACAAGAAAAAAAATCTTTCAGCCTCCTTGTATCCCAGAGAAAGAGTTGCTCAAACAATCATATTTTAAACAATTAAAACTTGGAGAAAATCATCTGTTTTTGAATTTCAATTATATAAAAAATTAGTCAAATATTTCAAATCTGTTTTTTGGCTAGTTGCAGAGTGTAGGTGTAGTTCTAGCTAGAGAGAGACTCCAAGAAGAGGTTTCAAGACAGAACAAGTTTCCAACATTCCAGTCAAGAAGGGAGGCAAATATTTCCAACAAAAGAGGCAAGAACAAGTTCCCTAGTGGTAGTGCTATGCAACCCAGTTAGTCAGTGCATGTTGCAGGCAGGAGTGTGAGTCGCTGGTAGTCTCCAAAGAGAGTTTCTAGAGGTAGAACGAGTTTCCCAAAAGCAGTACTACACATTTTATTAGGTAGGACTGCATCTAGCATGGAGAAATTCATGTGATTTTGAATTTCAATTATATAAAAAATTAGTCAAATATTTCAAATCTGTTTTTTGGCTAGTTGCAGAGTGTAGGTGTGGTTCTAGCTAGAGAGAGACTCCAAGAAAGGGTTTCAAGACAGAGCAGGTTTCCAACATTCCAGTCAAGAAGGGAGGCAAATATTTCCAACAAAATAGGCAAGAACAAGTTCCCTAGTGGTAGTGCTATGCAACCCAGTTAGTCAGTGCATGTTGCAGGCAAGAGTGTGAGTAGCTGGGAGTCTCCAAAGAGAGTTTCTAGAGGTGGAACGAGTTTCCCAAAAGTAGTACTACACATTTTATTAGGTAGGACTGCATCTAGCATGGAGAAAATCATCTGTTTTTGAATTTCAATTATATAAAAAATTAGTCAAATATTTCAAATCTGTTTTTTAGCTAGTTGCAGAGTGTAGGTGCAGTTCTAGCTAGAGAGAGACTCCAAGAAGGGGTTTCAAGACAGAGCAGGTTTCCAACATTCCAGTCAAGAAGGGAGGCAAATATTTCCTATAGATGTTTCGCCCTTATTACCGTGGTGCTTCTTAACCTCCTGCTACGGGTGCTGCTAATGATCCTGCTGGTGGTTCTTAGTAAAAAAAACCTAACTTTTATGGGGGCATATAAGATACTGAAATATTTAAGCATGAGAAGATATATCATAAAAGTTGTGGTAAAAAAAATTGGTTGTGCTTCTTTATAATTTTCAAGTTACATAATGTAGAAGGTATGATTTTTAATTAGTCCTAGAAATAGCCTGAAATAAATGTTCCAAGTTAAATAGAAATATACGATTCCAGAAAGATCCAATTTAAGTATTATTGGTTTCATTGGGATAAGATGGATCACAATATCTTTGTTTCGGGGAAAATCACCCTAGAGATTTGTTGGGTCAAAACCTCCACAAATCAGGGCATGCTATTCAAGAAGCACTCACACAACCACACTTGTATGCTAACAACTATACAACATCGATAGCAGAACTCACCCGTAGTCCTACGTTTGATGTAGATCCCGCGGGGTCCAAACCCCCAGCAACCTTTCTTCCTCCTTAACCTGAAAATCAAGAAGAAACCTGCACGGAAATCTAGTTGTACAACATATATTTACCCTAAATGTCAGTGAAAACCATGTGAAACATTACATAAACAATAATAAAGGCTTAAATAGTAATCTTTTCACATATACAAGTAAATATTACCACATGAATTCAGGAACAAGATGGCTCTTCTTTATTATAAACAACATGTACAGTAGTAAAAAGTGGAGAGATCACCTGAATCCTTCCACGATCTTCGAGCAGACCGTCGTCCAGATCCATCCCGCCCTTGCCTCGCTAAGATACTTTCAAGACTTGTGCACTTGAGATGGAATATTAACTGATCAACATCTCCAGGAAACAAGGGTTTCCTGTAAAAATCTGGGAAAGTGCAGGAGGCACGGAAAATCAGACTTGAAAAGGGATTCCAACAGAGTATAATATCTATAATAACTCTCTCTCCCTTAGGCCATACACATGAGGGTCTTTTATACTCCCTCAAAGTAGTTTCAATCAGTTGGAAACAGTTGGCCACGTGCTGGGGTGGTTGAACTACTGGAGTAACCATCAACCCAGCTCGAAAATAGGGAATTTTTATATATATTTTTAATGATTTTAATGGCATACGCGGAAAAGTACATGTGGACTCGCGTATACACGCGGAAAAGTCTGGGCATAACCGCGTATGGGATTTTTAACACTGTTTTTTATAAATTTGTTCAAGTCTGTGGGAATGGATGCCCAAGGCCATAGAGACAATCATGAATCACATAAGGGTGAAAAATGATGCTATAACAGATGCCCCCTAATATATGAGGTCATAAGGGGTACATGATGGCCGAAATGTATTATGCACATAGAAAGAACTTCGCAAGGACAAGGGAGGACTTCACCAGATTTCAGCCTGCCAAAAACCAATGAAAGAAAACAGAGAGTCAACTCATGCTGAGGCGGGCATACCCATGCTCAGTCAAAAATACATCATATGGAAAGTACATAATAGATCCAAAATGTATACAAGTATAACTGAACTGAAAGTACACAATGAATCATCTGAGCATGGCCCAGAAGTATAAGTCTGAATCAATGTCCAAGTATCACATATAGAAAACTGATCAATGATGCTGCAACTGGATGTCTGATCATATAAGTAACTGAATCTCCAAGTACCAAATCATAAGAGGTGGAATAAACGGTACAATCACGCAACTCGGGAGCCAACATATAGGATGTTGTTGTACTGACACTGCAACATATAAGGGTGAACGACATCACTGGCAGAAACTGAATGGACTGTCAAAAGTGAACCGAGAAATGCTGATGCAACCCGAGGTCTTCACCGATCACTATGGCACAATTCTACACAATGGGAATAAATGAACTGAAGTCGACCATGTGAGAAATCGTTGGATTACCGGTCAATGATGTATACCGTTAACCAACGCGAGACAACCCACCAATAATGAAAATGAGCATCAAGGTGCCCCAGTACAATCTAACAAGTGTGAATGAATGAGTTGAAGTCGAACACTTGAAATAATCTACCAATCAGGAGGCAATGATGAATCCCCACTGTCGATAGCGAAGAGTTTGCCACTGATGATTGCAAACCCTAAGGTACTGACAAAAAGACTCTAGACCTTATTCCCAGAGCAACGAGTCGAAGTTGATGGGAAAAGATCTGCTGGAAGGAAGGCATTAAGGCATCCCACATTAGTCCAGTGCGAGTGTAACCCGCAGGCCAAGATTTGGAAGGAATCAGACGAAGTAGAGTGACGGAACCAAACCGAAGTACGTTTCTGACATGCACAAGATGAAGCTAGCGCACGGAAGAAACCCTCTGAACCAACCAATAATGAAAGTTGACATAAAGGCAAGAAATCCACCAATAGGGTCAAATGGAAATCAAGGTACTGCACGAATCCCAAGTGTGATAATGTATGCTGACGTCGAACACAAGGGAAACCACTGAGTCAAAGACCCATAATGATGATCAAATGCTGAGCACAAGGTCACCTATCAATGATGGAAATAAGGCTAGGGTGCGGCTCTAGGTTTTCTCTCAGAGCAATGTGTCGTAGTCGATAAGAGACAAACTCGCTAGCAAGAAGTCAATGGAGACCTTCTTAAACCAGCACGAGCAGAAGACCAAAACATCTGATGTGATAGAACAAGATACTGACAAAACCGGGAAGGCCGACTGAATAATGAGTCAAGAGACACCGCAGAATGGCAGACTCTGGTTAAACTTCCCTTGAACAAAAGCACGACTCGTGATGACCATGGCAGTAAAAAGTGACACTGTATAAGTCTGTGATGTAGGAGGAAAAACAAACTATCCATATGATTGGAAGAGATAACCAACCGGAGGAGGACTGACCAGTGAAACAAGGCAAAGGCTGAACCTAGGTCAAGAACTAAAACCATCCCAAATGGAGGAAATATATAAGTGTATGTGCTTTGTTCAAGGGCGACAAACTGACACTGTACTGCCATCAAATAACGAAGTTATATCCCGTTCCCGCTCTTTTTGTTATATTTGATTTTTTTGTCTTTTTCATATAATAAGCTTGAAAAAGAATAAAAGAATGCTATGGTATAATGGATAGAACGAGTATCAAAAAACAGATGCACTAGTTCCTGGGATTGGAACAATCCTATGCTCAATGCAAGGTGGCGGAAACTGGTAAGCGATACTCAGAGGAGTGTTCCATCCATGGGTAAAAAGGGTGTCAAGTCGCGATAGCTAAGTGCATGCAATGGTTTAACTTGTACAGATAGTCAAGGTGAAAATTTGGCTTAAACATCGAGTCCAAAATGAAGCCGGCTAAAGGCCAGGATAAACAAGTAGCCAATATGCAATGCAGTAATACAACTCAACAACACCAGGGAGCCTCTAGGGTAATAGCCAGAAAAAAGATAGTGAGGAAGAAGAAGAATGAAGCTTCAACACATAAGTCATGGCGGGACTAAAGAGGACTCCCGAGCCTACATAAAACGCAACATGGGCAACTATGCTAGCGAGGAACTAATTAGGAAGCCCATGTAAAGGAAGGCTCTACCACCAAGTCATGATTAAATAATCGACAAGTGAAATGGGTGTAATACTCATGACCTGATGGGATCGACCCTATGGCAAGTGATCAGTATGGAGGCTAGTATGCAAAATGCAACGGAGAGTGGATTCCCTAACCTATATGCCAGTGAAGATCATATACCTGCCATGACGGGTCAGCAGTCATGGATCAAAAACCAGGAAAAATCTCGAATTCGTCAAAATGTAACTGAAAATATACCAATCTGGGCACTTCCAAGCATCCGGGTTATGCAGCTTAAGATAGATTGAAAAAACAAGCATAACGAATTTTTTCAAAAAATTTTCAATTTTGGGCATAAATACACAAGTTACCTCATATTTGGTTCATTGTTACGTTGCTGATTTGGGAAAAGTGCTCTGGAGAAAAAGCATCTTTTGTCCAAACAGGAGCAACCGACCATCAATCTTCACCGAATTTGCTAGGTAGGCCCTTAATTCATCCTTGCTATTCATTTTGTCCATTCATAAGTTAAAAATTAGGAATTTTCACCGTAGATTCACTTGTTTAAAATCACGGGTTTGCGCATACGCGGGTTTATAATGACCAAGTCGCGTATATACGCGACTGTGCACAAAGAAAGTCGCGTATGCGCGACCCAAAATTAAAAAATATGTATCTAATGAACGAATTATTGAAATTTTGCAGGATGACCATATCATGGAGAGAGCGTGAACATAGTGCCTGTTGAGCCTCAAAATTATGCTTTCTTTCATCTTCCTTTACCTCATTTTCCTTTGTCCATTGCTATCCTAGACCCAATTGATCAATGAATTTAGTTAAAATTACTTTTAGAATGATTTACATGACTGACTTGCTAAGTTTTGTGATTTTTGCTATTGCAATGCATTTTGACCGGAACTAGCTGCAGAATGCAGACATTCCGTAGCTAACCGGCGATTCTGCAGCTGTCTTCACGTTTGGGTATGTTCCAGGTGGCCTCTCGAGAAAAACCGCATATGGGCATATTCCACGTCATGTCTACATGGTTCGTTGCTCACCATGAAGGAGGAAACGAATTCTGGGTATGGTTTTGGTACGTGGGAACACATTTAGGAAGGCAGACTTCTATTAGGACTGTCTCAGTCCAGATGTCCGTTTCCTTTTTACGTTGCCACTTCAAGAGTCCTAATGTTATTTCGATAAGGAAAGACAGTGATCCTGAAATTGTTGCAAGTCTTGTTATGTACATTTGTTATATAAACACTTGGGAAACCGAGAGCTAGGCTAGATTTTGTTCTAGATTTTGCTTAGATTCTGTGCTACATTTCTGAAGACGCAGAGTGCTCTGTTCAAGTTATTTCACTTTTAATGAAGCAGACAGTGTTGTTTTGAAGCGTTGATTTGATTTGGAGTTAGATTCCGTCAGGTGGTAGAGGGCCCCCGCCTCTTGCACGGATTTATTTGCGTAAATTAGATAAGTATTCTAGCTGCCTTTACGTTTTTGAAGTTGAATTCGTAGTTGTTTTCATTAGCTACTATAGTTATACTCATTCTAACTCTTCCACAAGAAGAAGCTCTTCCAAAAGATTATAATGATGAATGGGAAATGGCTATATTATTGTAGGATTTAATTGTAATCTCTTTTATTCACCATCACAGTTATACTTATGCTAAGTACTCTTCCACAAGAAGAAACTCTTCCAAGAAATCTTTATACTGTCTTAAGCATGATTGTGATCTTGAACGTTTTAGTTGTGTGTTTTCACTAAGTACCATCGCTGTTCTTGCTCTTAAACGCTTGTATAAAATATCATAATTACGAGTAGGAGATGGCTATGATATCTTAGTTTTTCATTGCTTTCAGTCTTTGTGTTTGCATGTGCACTCAATTACACAGTCAGGATTGTTCTAAAAACTCTTCCAAAAGAAGAAACTCTTCCAAAATACCAATCATGATGGACAAACAGACTGTATAATTCCATAGAATAATGCATGATAGCATAGTTAGGATACTCCGGAGTTTAATTGCACTTAACTCATGCTCAGTTGTTCTATTTTGAGTTTGATAATGACTTGTAGTTCAGCATTGTTTTAGATTAGTGACATCTTAAGTTCATTTTCAGCTTAACTCATTGCATTTTCACTCCATATTCAGTTGTCATTCAATGCATATTAGATTACTTCAGTTGTTACACTTAACAAAACAGCCTTCATTATTTACAAACCTCTTCTTGTTCTAAAATCCATAATTGATTCATAACCATATGAACAGAAGACAATATCATTTTAAGGCCTGAAGTACCTCTGCAATTTCCTTATCATTTCATAAACAGAACCCTCCCTCAAAAGACTACTTTGAAAAGAAATCAATAACTCTTGAGTAAGGTTTTGTGACATTCAATTAAATTGCAGAATAGAGTTAGGAACTAATGATGGTATAAATGTTTTATTCCAAATTTACTTCAACAAATCTCTAATCAAGGATAAAATGTTGCATCATTATAAGCTAGTTGTTTGATTGTTTAGATAGGAGGATTTTCATATTTAGTTGATCATTTCTCAAGTTGAGTTTATGTTTTGAATCATTTCCTTAGAAGTCATTATCAAGCTTTATTTCTGCTTAGTCATAGTTCAGATTTGATTCTGCTTCAGTATTTGCAATTGCATTTGTCATTTGTCATAAACCAATTAGGCCTCACTCTGTTTTTAATCACCAGCTCCTTTCCATTGGCTTTCTAGTCATCTTTCTTGTGAACATAAAACCACCAAAAGACAAAAACATCATAAATCATTACAAAAGACCAAAAACATCACAAAACACTACATACAACGCATTAAGAAACAAGCACCTAGGTACATACAGTACACTTCACTTCAGCAGTTTACCAACCCTGGTTGACAATTAAATGAGCTCAATTTGGGAGACTAGATTGAGACCAAACAGTGCCATTGACAATGAAGTCATGCAGGACCAAGCATCACTAAATATTCTTCGAAATTGCGGTTTGATCAAGTTTTTTAAAATGCCAAATATGAAGAGCAATGTCCGGTTGCTCGAAATGCTTGTGAACTATTGGGAACCGGAAGAAGACTGCTTCATCATTGATCAAATGCCCATACGCATCGAACTGGAAGATATTTATTTTATCATTGGACTCTCCCGGAGGGGGGAGCCAGTAGACTTGCATGGTAAGCCTTTGGGAGGGCTAACCGAGGAAGATTACGTCCACGTCTATTGCATAGAGGGTTCCAAGAAAGTTGGAACTGAAATTGCTATCAAAGATCTAAGAGACTTGCACATGAAAATCCTTCTATTTACCATTGGGAGAGTAGCAGGATCAGCCTCTCTACACCAGGCATCCAGGACACAAATGAGTATAGCAGTGGAATGCTTAACTCATTTATATGATTGGTGCACAGCTCTTCTGATGAACATGAAGCAACAATTGACTTCTATCCGAAAAGTGAAGACCAAACATTTTGGATATGGTACAATTTTGATGACATTCTTCTTCGAGAAGATTCCTGGGCTGAGACCCAAAGTGATCTCTTCTATCAGCAGCCTGAGAGACCCAAGAATTGCCCGTTGGGTAGACATGATGAAGAGATTGGGGGGAAGTGAAGTTCCCCGGACCACTTGGGATGATGAGTTCTTCCAATGGTGGGGAGAACAAATCATTGCTGTGGACAACTATCCCTATGCCGGGATGGACTTTCGTGGCGATCCAAATCTTGTCCTTCCACCAGGCGTGGCATGGGGCACAGTCGGTAAGTTTATAAATTTTTTGACTTATATAATTTTTTGGATTTTTTCAATATATGTGAAAAAATGAAAAACAAAGATGTTTTTGATTGGATTCAAGATGGATTACAATTTTATAATGATCATGATACAGATATTGGACCAGTTCGACCTGAGGGGTACCCGCGACATAAGCATCGCAGAGGCGAAGTAGATATAGTAGATCCAGACAGAACCCTCTAGGCTATACAAAGGAACTTGGAGGGGTTAACCCACCAAGTACCTATGGCTGCAGTGGAAGATCTGCCTGAAGCCATCCAGAGACGGGTGGTAGGAGTACCCCATGACTGGGTATGATTATTCCGCCGAGTTGCCACCGTGATTGTGTTCTATAGGAACACAACTTCTGGGTAGGGACCTCAGGAGTAGATAGATATAACATACCAGATGACTGTATATTTTTGAGACTGAACATGATGGGGCATAAGCCCAATATTTTGTACGACTTATGAATCCAAATTTTGTAAAGTTTTTTGAACATTCTGATGATATATATACAGCGACTATTTGAGGTGATGTAACAAATGTGTGAAAATGTATGATGTTTTTTATGATTAAATTTTATTGTATGGAATGATTAATATGCCAATCAATTGCTTGATTAGCTAATGAGTCTGCCATCCAATTGTCAGCTCGAGGAATATGAATGAAAGTTAAAAATTGAAATGATCTTTGTAACAAACGTACCCTCAAGAACAATCGAAGTAAAAATGGATCTCGAACCCGATAAGTATTGTTCAACCACGACACCACCAACTGGGAGTCCAAGAAAACTACCAACGAATCAACACCGAAAGATATTGCGTCCGAGAGTAGATAAATAACTGCAGAGTATTCTACTACATTATTGGAAGCAGGACCAATGCAGACTCCTCTTGATACTAACAGCTGACCAGATGGATGATGAAGCACCCAAGCCGCGGAAGCCAAGTTCCGGGTGTGTCTACTAGCACCATCGGCGAAACCAAAATGACTCATGACATTCAACACAACCTGCCAAAGCAGATAAAAAACGTCACCATCGCATCAAAGATCGAAAAACCAGATATGTACAAAGTAAAACTACTATATACAAAAGCAAAATGTCAGGCCGAAGCCTAGGCATAATACTTTTTCAAGTAGAGCCCATTTCTGGGCTCCGACAACTCGTTTCCTTCAAAATCAACCAAGGTATATGCTCCTTTTTTAAGGACTTTTTTAACGATAAAGGGGTCATACCACATAGACTTAAACTTTCCTGCCCCCAGGGCATCTTTTTCTTGGGCATAGACCAAAACAAGGTCACCTTCCGAAAAAACCCTAGGTTTGACCGCCTTATCGTACTGAACTTTAACTCGGTTTTTATGCGCTTCATTCATCGTGGCGGCATCTCGACGCTGCTCATCAAGATGTTCCAGATGAAGGAGACGTTCCTCATGACTAGAAGTGTCAGGAAGAAGTTCAACAACTAACTTAAGAGAAGGAATCTCACATTCAATGGGAAATATAGATTCCAACTTGTAAACTAGCTGAAATGGAGTAAAGCCAGTTGCAGTTTTCACTGACGTCCTGTATGCCCAAAGTGCAGGATATAGCATAATATGCTAATTGGATCGAGCTTTATTGATTGTCCTTTAAAGAATTGTCTTCAAGGATTTATTCACGGCTTCCACCTGCCCATTGGCTTGAGGATAATACGGAGATGAATGCTCCTGCCAGAAACCCAATTTTAGAGCCAACTTAGCCATCATGCTATTTTGAAAATGACTACCATGATCAGTGACAATCTCTCTAGGAATACCAAAATGAGCAATAACTTGGTTGAAAAGAAAGAGAGCTGCAGTCTCACCATCATTCCCGAAAGTAGGCATAGCCTCGACCCACTTCGTAAAGTAGTCTACTGCTACAATAATGTACTTGTGACCTTTAGCCGAAGGCGGGTTACAAGTAGTATAATCAATACCCCACTTTGTAAAGGGACCGACAGTAATGACTGGAAAAAGCGGAGCTGGATGAGCGGACAATTTTTGAGTATAAACTTAACACGGATGACACTTTTTGACCGACTCCATACAATCTTTAAAAATCGAAGGCCAAAAGTACCCAGCACGCAAAATCTTTCGGGCTGTAGCAAGCCTAGATAAATGACCACCACAAGCTCCACTATGGCAATCATTGAGCACAGCCTCAGCTTCTTCGAGAGTCAAGCAGCGTCTCAGGATTGAATCAACCCCTCGACGGTATAAAGCATCACCAATGATCAAATAATTCTTAGCCAAGTGACGCAACTTATGACGCTCATCTTTCGAAAAAGTAGAGGGAAACTTCGTAGTCTGGAGATACACAATTATATCTCCATACCAAGGATCCTGTGAAGAGATAAGAAACAAATGTTCATTCGGAAAGGATTCATCATAGACTATCTCATCCCCACAGGGCAACTCGGAGATCGATTCCGCGAAAACCAATGATTTCTTGGACTTGGCAGACATAAACTCAAGATCAAATTCCTGCAAAATCACAATCCATCTATTGTATTTGCCCCCAATCACTCGCCTACTGAGAACAAATTGAAATGGATTGGCTGTTGCCAAAACATAAGTTTTTCGTAGAAGAATATAATGTCGGAGTCGCTGCACAGCATGAACCTCTGCTAAAGCTAGCTTTTCTATCGGAGTATACCGAAGCTCAGGACCTACCAATCCTCGACTAAGATAGTAAATAACATGCTCTGTAAGAGCATCATCTTCCTGAACCAGAACCATACCAATGGTAGATTCTGCTGCTGCAAGATAAAAAGGAAATCCTTGCTATAATCAGGTGGACTCAATAAAGGAGCAGAGGTCAATGCTTTTTTCAAAGCATCGAATGAGCATTGAGCGAAGTCATCCCAAAAAAATGGAACTCCCTTCTTCAACAATCTCATAAATCCCTTGGTAACTTCAGCATAATTTACGATAAATCTCTGCAGAAAATTAGCCTTTCCTTGTAGACTTTGAAGTTGACAAATAGAGGATGGGGGAGGCAACCGAAGTACTGCCTCAACCTTGAAGGGATCTACCCTAATCCCTTCCCTAGACACTATGAATCCCAATAACCGACCGGATGTAACCGCGAAAACGCACTTGTTCGGATTCAACCTTATCTTATAGAAACAACATCGTTCAAATATTTTACGGAGGTGAGCAGGATGATCCATCCTCTTTCGAGAATGAGCAGCTAAATCATCCAAATACACCTCGATAATCTGTTAGATGTCGTGGAAGGCATATGACATGGCCTGCTGAAAGGTAGCCCCAGCATTTTTAAGACCAAAAGGCATCTTCTTGTAAGAAAACGTACCCCAGGGACAAATAAAGGCAGTCTTATATTGATCTTCAGGACGGATAGTAATCTGATTATATCCGGAGAAACCGTCCATGAAGGAAAAAATTTCGTTACCGACACACTCATCAATGATCTGATCTATAAATGGTGTGGGGTAATTATCTTTCGGACATGCTTTATTAAGGTCTCTGAAATCAATGCATACTCGAATTGTTCCTTGTTTTTTATCCACAGGAACAGGATTTGAAACCCATTCAGTCAAAGGAACAGGATAGATAAATCCAGCCCTAAGCAACTTCTCCACCTCAGCTTTGATAGCTGCAGCCCTCCTAGGATTAACCGAACGAAGTTTTTGCCTCACCGGCTTAGCGTTTTCGTAAGTCTTGATCTCATGTTGGACAATAGATGGATCTATACCAGGCATTTCCTCATAAGACCAAGCGAATACATCCCTATAATCTTTGAAGATATCGGTGTAAATTTGAATTTTTTCAGGGGAACATTCAGCTCCGATGAAGGCATTCTCAATAACATTGGGATCCCTGGAAATGTTCACCAGGATAGTAGGAGAAATCACAACCATGTTCCCTTCAGCATATACCTGTGTTGGTGCTAAAGGGTTCAGGACTGGGCGAACAGGACCAGGAGACGAAGGACTTGGAAAACTTGTTTCAAATTCGCTTAAATCAAGTAAAAAGTAAGACCGATGATGCAAATCATCCCACGACCTATCTATACCAGTCATAGCTTCCAGGATGGCCTCTTCAGATGGAAGAGTGGTATCGAGGCAATCCTGGGCAGAAGAAAAACTAAGCATCCAAGCCGGAGCCACATCTCCATCCAACTCATCCGGAGAAAGAGGAGCAGGAACGAAGTCTGCAGAGTCAACAATAGAATGATAAGAAATCTCAGCTGCAGACATGGGAAACACCATTCCACCCACTTGACCTTCCGCTAATGTGGCAGTAGGGGAAGGCAAGGTCCAAGGGTCCGAAAAATAATGAGTTCTGAAGAACTCTCTTCGAAGGGGAGCCTTGGAGGATGAAATTGCGTTAATATGAACCGTAGGAGGTGGAATATCAAAAGTACCCATCAAGGAAGAATACATTCCAACCCCTAAATTCTCAACAGGCGACTTGGCATTATCCAACTTTGGAACAGTTGAGTCACTAGACGCATTCGGTTCTACAGGAGGACAATCCAGTTGGTCCACTGTAACAATCCTCCCTTCGTGAGGGAAACAAATAATCCGAAATAATGAGGATGCAATGGCATCCATCTCATAAATCCAGTTTCGCCCCAACAGAAGGTTCTAGTCCAAGCTTGCATCAACTACCTCAACCTCTATATTAACAGTTTTTCCCCCAACACAGATAAGCAAATATGGGACAATACCATGTGGTCTGTGAGAATGACCGTCAAACGCAATCAGAAGAGTGGTAGATGGAACAGCTGCGGGAGATCCAATTGTCTTCCAGCATGTGAGAGACATCACACATGTGGAAGCACCCTCATCAACGACCGTCCGAAAGATGTTGCACTTCTGGTACGATGATTTAATATGAAAAGCCATATGATGGGGGAGTCTCTTTTTAACATTAGACATATCAAATGTAATCATAAGAGAATTATTTGGATCAACAACCCCAATGGCAGTGAGCAGAGCGCTACGCTGAGAAGGACAAGACATGGAAAAAGGACTCTGTGCCAGATCTTCCACAATAGAGTAGTTCTGGGCAACCCTAGCATTTGGATTAATCATCGTGCGCTTAGTAGATGCTTTTGGCATCCGAGGTATAGGCTCAACAGTCAACTTCGTAATATGAAGCGGCTTAGTAGCATCGAGAGAACCCTTAGTTTTCGAAGACTCTTCTTTGCCATAGTCACGGGCTCTCGTAGCGATATCCGCGTGAGCACTCATCATGTATATGTTTGACGGAATTTCCCCTTCCTGGGTGCCCCCAGAGGAAGCGCCAGTAGCTTGATTCATGCCAACAACAAGTTGTTGCCCTTGGGGAAAAGGGTTTGTTAACACAGCCTGGGAACTGGAAGAACCCTGCTGAGCTAACAAGCGCTGCGCATCCTGAATTTTAGGACAAAGGTGTGTAAGATGGTCTCCAGCACACAACTTGTATGGAAACTTTACTTTCTTCTTATCCTTTGGACCCTCACCAACATGCTCGTTGGTTCTATTCGCATTACCCTTCCCATTCTTGCCCTTCTTCTTATTATTTCGTCCCTTCTTCTTCGCTTCGGATTGTTGATTTCCTTTGGTGTCAGAAGCTTGGACAACATTTACTGACAAATATTGGGAAGGTGATGACTCAGCTGGCACAACCTGACCAGAAGGAGCAAATTGTATAGACAACTGCTGCAATTGAGTAAGCAGGTTAGCTGCGCCACTATTGATCGACCCAATCAGTCCATCACCATGAGGACCAGGCTTAGTCTTGGATAAATCTAATTTGGAGCGAGGAGCATTGGGCAAATATTTATGGAGGACCCCAGACTGAGAATATATCAATTCAAGTTGCTGGGCCCTAAAAATAGCCTGTTCCTTCGAAAATACCCCAGAGAGGGATACATCTTTCGAAATATCTGACTGCAGAGATTTCAAAAACCATTCTAAAAGGAATTCACCTGGAATATGAGCTTTAATAAGCCTCTTCCTTCTCCGCCATTCCTGAATATGGTCAGAAATGTGGGTTGCATCGTCCTGTTTAAAATTAGCTAGGAGTTCAGTCCCGGCGTCGTAATAGACAGGCAACTGGAAATGGTTTAGAAATGTAGTGGCCAGATCTCCAAATGTAGCAAAACTGCCCCCAGTTAACTCAATATACCACTTGGCAGCGTTTCCAGTTAAGGTGCATTGAAACAGTCTCAACCTAATCGAATCATCGATCAAGGAGTTCGATGAACACCATAAATGGAAAGTGGTGATGTGGTCAGCCGGATCCTCTCCATTCTTGCCTTCAAACTTTGGAATGTCTGAAGGTAGTTTGGTTGGGACCGAAGGCCACCCCAGACTATATCGAATCAGATCATTCGTCAATTTCGACAAATCTGGCAAGTTCAAAGTTGCCAGAAAAGGTAAGCGAGGAGGAGCCTGAGGATTCCATCCTTGATGGGATGGATTCCCAACATTCTGAAAAGAATACCCTGGATTTGATGAGGCACCAGGTTGCCAAAAAGAGCTCGTAGAAAAAGGAGAAGAGCCTCCTCCCAACGCCGAGTTACCAAAGACAGGAGCAGTTCCCCCTCCCGAAGCATTAAATGAAGGGGAAAGCCCCTGATAGGGGTTCCAGGCATTAGAAAGAGGAGAAAAATTCTGATAAGCACTCGACGAAGGGAAAGAAGTATTCCCTTGGTGACCAACATAAAACTGATTCCCTGCCCCCACTGTTGTGAATACAGGGTTCCAACCTGTAATAGTAGTCGAATTCTGACCTCCAGACCAAGGGTTGAAACTCTGAGTCTGGGAAGTAAATGGAAAGGACCCTAAAGAAGGATTTGAACTAGGAATATGCCCAGTTCCAAAGGGGCACCCTTGAAAAGAAGCTGATCCACTAGCCATGGAAGACATGGGTGTATATGTAGCTGCAGCAGCGGAAAAGGAAAATGGAGGAATCCCACTAGTGGGCATTCCAAAACAAAAGGGACCAGATTGAGAAGCATGTGCTTGGGTGAACCCAGAGCCAAACACAGCAGTACTAGAAAAAATCGAAGATATATAAACAGTGCCCCCTCCTTCTATAGAAGCAAGAGTCTGAATGCCTGCAGCACTCACAACTGAAGCCACGTTCCCAGTCGTGGCCATTGAAAGGTATGAATAATATGGAGGATCTTCTGGTCTTGTAGACTCAGGTCCGATATACTGAATAATGAACGGATAATCAGGAGGAAGAGGAGATGGAAGTGACTCAGAGGGTTGAGGTACTTCCTCTATTTGAGCTTCTTCTTCCTATGTAAATAAAACTCTCGAGGTGAGCGGAACGCTCCTCTCGGAACCAACACCGGAGCCAATTACAAAACCCTCAATCCCTTATGGAGGATCTCTCTCCACTGCGTCAGATGCCACAGGGTGATATTCACCTGCTAAATTACTCCTACGCCTTCTTGAAGAAGGCTCTGGACTCTCGGGAGATAACCCCCGGATTCTCCTCGATCGACGAGGCGCTTGATTAGCCACTTTAACAAATTTTAATTAGACTCAAAAAAGTTATAAAGCTAGGCAAGCTAGGAGAAAAGAGCACTCACTACAAAAAATCCCTGAGATACAATCAAGCAAACAACCTTCGAGTATTTCCGCTCCGAGTGATTAGGACCAGACACCAAAATACAAGAGAGCGAAGAATAGGACCTCCTGAAAGTAGTCTGGGATAATTACGGCCCAGGCCTTCTAGCGAAGGTAACAGAAACAGTTACGCCGACCTCCTAAAAATAGCCTTTGCCAGCAAAAGTACCCAAGCTTCGCAAGGGCACCCCCCAGAAGTACTGCTAGAAGTGATACGACGTCTGCCTCAGGTACCACGGGTATTCCCCCTCGCAGTCACCTATGTGGAACCTAGGAATGGAAACTATGGGCACCAATCCGTGTCAGAAGCCGGGCGGAACGGTCTTGAGGTCAGATCCAACAAATCGGAGAGGGGGTATCTCTCTTCTCAGCCTTCACTTCCCCTCGCGCTTGACTCTCTGGAGGAGAGCTTTCCCGGTCCACCTAACGGAGTTGGATTTCACTCAATTAATAAACTTCTATGTTTTTGTTTGAGCGGCCTTGGAGAGTTAACTCTCCACTCACCTAATCCAAGGCCCTACAACCTAGCTAGTTGATGTATCACACTTAATAAAAAACTTGCTAGTTGCTTTTATATTATAGCGCTCATTTTAATCAGCTGTTATATTAAGTCAGAGGGATATGGAAATGAAACCAGTGGTGTTTTGTGACGCAAAAAAGAGATTAATAAAAACCAAACTACATGCAAATGCAGTAATAGCCTTTCGATGAAAAGAAATTTCTACACAGGGTCTACGAGATTATATATTTTTCTTTTCAAAAATCAAACTCACATTCGCAAAATCTATGAAAATGACTACAATGCTTAAGTGCACCTAATGCAAATAACTAAGAGCACGCAAATTCTAAGATGCAAATCCCAACAAAGCAGAGAGAAATTTCCCAATGATCCTTCAGTTTTATAATTTTTTGATTGTCCACAAAACAAGTTCCTAAAAGCAGAAACTCTCAATATGAAGACACCAAAATATGCTTGAAAACAAGAGGAAGAAACCAATAACAATTCCTTTCCAAAATCAAGTCAAAAGCCAAAGGCGAGAAATCTCAACAAAGCTTCAAAGATGTAATAAAACGAAAACAAAAATGCAAAACAAAAGCAAATGACAAAACAAAATGTTTTTTGAGCTTTTGAATTTTAGGAAAAGAAGAGCTCAAAGAGACCAAGCACACTATCCAATTACCAAGCCAATCACTCTGAATTTCAAGAAAAACTCCACAAAAACTCCAAATCTTATAGTGCCACTTTAGTAGCAAGATTTGTATGAGCAAACGAAGACAAGAAACTCAGAAACTCAGCCCAGAAGAATAGTACAATCTTGCAGCAAACAAAAACTTCAAAGAATCAAGAAAGACTCTTCAATAATTGCAACAAGACCTAGTCACATGAACTCAAGAAAACCAACCAAAAAATGGGCAAAAATCGAAGTGCAAAGCAAGACACAAGGCTAGGAAAGAGTAAATGAGCAAACGCTCTCTGTCCTGATAAAGCAGAACAGCCAAGAACCTCCAGGAAGAGATCTTGGTACTCAAACCAGAAATGCAAGCACTAAAAACAAGATTTTCCTAATAAGCTAGTCTTCAACCAAAATAGAGAGAGAAAAGACCATTGACCACTTTCAACACAATCCAGAGGATATAAAGACATTGCAAGAATAGGTCTCCTCAAACAGACAAGACCAAAAAGCCAAGAAATTAAAAATTTCAAAACCTACCCAGGCATACGCGACTTTACAGTTTCGCAACAAGTGTGCATACGCGACTGTGTCAAAGGAAACCCGCGTATACGCGACTTCCTTTGAAGCAAACTGCGTGTATATGCGTCTGTGTGTAGACAAACTCGCGTATTCAAAGGCAAATAATGAAAAATAAAAAGAATCAAGACTGGATGAATAACCAAGTCTTCAGTCTGACTGAGAAAAAGTTAACTGGACTGGAAATAATGATCCAAACTGTTGGAAACCATTCAAACAGCTGAAACCATCCAACAGGGGAATCACAAGAATGCGATCCCCAACGGAGTCGCCAGTTCTGTTTTGGGGAAAATCACCCTAGAGATTTGTTGGGTCAAAACCTCCACAGATCAGGGCATGCTATTCAAGAAGGACTCACACAACCACACTTGTATGCTAACAACTATATAACATCGATAGCAGAACTCACCTGTAGTCCTACGTTTGATGTAGATCCCGCGGGGTCCAAACCCCCAACAACCCTTCTTCCTCCTTAACCTGAAAATCAAGAAGAAACCTGCATGGAAATCTAGTTGTACAACATATATTTACCCTAAATGTCAGTGAAAACCATGTGAAACATTACATAAACAATAATAAAGGCTTAAATAGTAATCTTTTCACATATACAAGTAAATATTACCACATGACTTCAGGAACAAGATGGCTCTTCTTTATTATAAACAGCATGTACAGTAGTAAAAAGTGGAGAGATCACCTGAATCCTTCCACGATCTTCGAGCAGACCATCGTCCAAATCCGTCCCGCCCTTGCCTCGCTAAGATACTTTCAATACTTGTTCACTCGAGATGGAATATGAACTGATCAACATCTCCAGGAAACAAGGGTTTCCTGTAAAAATCTGGGAAAGTGCAGGAGGCACGGGAAATCAGACTTGAAAAGAGATTCCAACAGAGTATAATATCTATAATAAATCTCTCTCCCTTAGGCCATACACATGAGGGTATTTTATACTCCCTCAAAGTAGTTTCAATCAGTTGGAAACAGTTGGCCACGTGCTGGGGTGGTTGAACTACTGGAGTAACCATCAACCCAGCCCGAAAATAGGGAATTTTTATATATTTTTTAATGATTTTAATGGCATACGCGGAAAAGTACATGTGGACTCGCGTATACACGCGGAAAGGTCTGGGCATAACCGCGTATGGGATTTTTAAAACTGTTTTTTATAAATTTGTTCAAGTCTGTGGAAATGGGTGCCCAAGGCCATAGAGACAATCATGAATCACATAAGGGTGAAAAATGATGCTATAACAATCTTTCATACAAAATTTTGAATTATATTTAAAAAAATTGACATGTGGCATTCTAAATAAGTCTTTTTTTTGAAAGAGCCGAGAATTTTGGTGGTGGTTCTACTGGATGGAGAGTAACATACCCGATAGATGACAAGCGCGGACGGCAGGAGCACCAGCGCGGCCGGGAGCAGCAACAGCGGGAACAGAGCGAAAACAGTAAACCACAATGAAAATGATAAACCACCAACCTTCGCGGGCGATTTATTTATAGAAAAATGTTCGGCCGAACTATTTCAAAAGTAAAGCCGAACTTTTTTAGCAGTTCGGCCAAACTTTTGTTGCCGGTTTTCCAATCTCCGGCAAAAATTCTGTTTGCCCGCGTCGTCAGTGTGCCGTCAATTTAAATGGAATCACGAGTTCAGCCGAACTTTATAAGAAAGTTCGGCCGAACTATTACAAAGTTTGGTCGAACTTTGTAAAATGTTCGGCCGAACTATTGTTGAAAAAAAAATTCGGCCCCCGATTCTCACAAAAGTGTAACCCAGCTTCACGTTTCCGCCCAGTAGAAATTCTTTCGGTAATAATCACATGCAATGGAACGTGGTCGACGCGTTTCGAACCAACCAGTGTGGTTATTACCGAAAGAATTTCTACTAATTTATATTATGGATCACAGAAGCTTAGATTCCAAAAAGATCAAAATTTGTTTTTAACAGTGTCAAAATGTCGAAATTTTTCTCCGTTAGGCCATTTAACAAGATTTATTTGGGAGAAGAAGAAGAGAATTATTTTTTCAGGGTTTAAGGAAGGAAATACTGAGCTTTTAGAGCTTTCTAGAGGGAAAGGAACGTTGTAGATTTAACAAATTTATGGTCGATAAATGTCTTAATAATTTGCGCAAGTTAAATTGTGTAGTAATGGTGATCAAGAAGCTTCCCCGAGGAAAAATTGGTAAATCTTGTTTTCTCCGTCGAAATTTCAGCCACACATGAAGTGACAGAGCTTTTGGTCATGGTTTTCAGGTAAAATTGACAGGGGTTTTGAACGTATGGTCATGCTTCTATGGTAAAATGTCATGAATATTGAGATTTTTCAGGGTGAAAACTAGCTTTAGAGTTTGGATTTTTCTGCGGCGTTACTTTTTTGGATTAAATTTCATGGCCATTTTTGTTTTCTGGGGGAAAATCGCAATAGTGGTGAAATTGTTCCTCGTGACATTTATTTTACTGGTCTTGAAATTTTAGAATTTTTGCTCTAGAATGACATCAAGCGTGCAACCCAATAATTTAACATTGAACTTGTAAGTGGAAAGTTTGATATGAATCAACCTTTAAAGTCGTATTTAGTCTCTTGAGTGAGTTGTGCATAAATTAATGTGATCCAGTTTGAATTTTCTCTCTTTGGAGAATTTTTATCTGGGTGAAATTTCAGAGATTTGTTTTTTTGTTATATTTACATTATTACTAAAAGATTATGGACATCAAGGAATACGCTGGGATATTTTCTCCATTTTAAACAATAACATTTTAAAGTTAAAAGTATAAATGTTGGACTCTGTAAGGTCTCGTCATGGAGTCTTGTCTCCATGCAGTTAATAAAGTGGATAGTTTTATGTGCTATTTTGTTAGGTCACTATAAACATAGTTATTAATCAAATAGGTAACTGAACTGGAGGTAGCAAAAAAAACACCTGGTTTTGAAAAGTGATGATGCTTTTTTTTTAAGCATATTTTTGATACTTTAATTTTATTTATTTATGAAGTATGAACATTTGTTTTAAGCTAATTTTGAAAAGTGTTGATGCAACATCAAAAATTAATTTTTAGAGTGGTGATTTTCATGCTAATTTTGAAAAGTGTTGATGCAACATCAAAAATTATTTTTTAGAGTGGTGATTTTCATGCTAATTTTAAAAAGTGTTGATGCAACATCAAAAAATAATTTTTAGAGTGGTGATTTTCATGCTAATTTTGAAAAGTGCTGATATTAAAAAACATGACCCAAAAAAAAATCAAATATATAAAAAATATATAAAAACAATAAAAAAATCAATAAAAATGTTAAAAAAAAAACAAAATTAACTTGTAGAAAAAGGAAAATTAAAAAAAAAACACATTGTTTAAAGAAAAAATAAAAATAAAAATTGAATAAAAGAACATTAAAAACATTTTTTATTTTAGTTATTAAAAAAAACCACATAATTAAAGAAAAATTAATTAAAAACAAATTTAAAATAGAATATTAAAACTAAAATACAAAAATTAAAAATAATTTAAATTTTAAATTTTAAATTAAAAAAAAATTAAAAAAATTAAAAAATTAAAAAATTAAAATTTTAAAAGAAAATTAAAATTAAAATTTTAAAATAAACAAATTAAGATTAAAAAACAAAAACAAATAATGAAAAAAACATTTAAAAAAAAAAAAATCTAATTGTTTTTTTTTTAACATTAAACCATTTTTTATTTTAAATTTAAAAAAACTAAAAATTATAAACTATAAAAAACAAATAACCTAAAATTATTTAAAAAGAAAATTAAAAAAAAAAAATTATTTATTTATTTTTTATAAATTAAAAAACTATAAAAAAAATAAATTAAGAAAAACAAATATGATATTTAATAAATAAAAATAAAACAAAAATTAAAAAAATTAAAATTAAAAAACAAGTATACGAAAATTAAAAATTAAAAATAAAAATTAAATATTAAATTAATTTTTTAAATTAAAATTTAATAAATTAAAAAAAAAATAATTAAAAATAATTTATTTTATTTTAAAAAAAATTGAATTTGGCTTCCACCAAGGTGGCGGCAACCTCTCGCCCGCCCAGCGGCCGACCTTTGCCGCCACCTGGGCGAGAGGCGATTTTCGGAATCAACCTCCCGCCTGTGTTTCCACTGGCCAACCGTCGGGTCCGGGGCTTTTATCCAGGGTGGCTAGGTAGAGGCCCATTCCAATTTTTTTAAAAATTAATAAATTGTATTTTTTTCATTTTCTTAAAATCTCAATTAATTTTTTTAATAGTTTTTAATTTTTTTTTTTTATTGAAATTTTATATATATATATATATATATATATATATATATATATATATATATATATATATATATATATTGTTTTTTCTGTTTAATTTTTCTTTTTTGTTTAAATGTCAATTTTTTTTAATTAAATAAAATTTAAAATTTAGAATTTAGAATTTTAAATATTTTATTTAAATTCATTTTTTATATTTTAATTAAATGTATATATTTTTTTAAATTAATTTGTTTTTTGTTTTTGTTTTTTTAATATTTCGTTTTTAATTCAATATTTTTATTTATTTATTCTTTTTTTCCTTTTAAATTAATTTTTAATTTTGTTTAAATTTTAATTTTAAAGTGTTTTTAATTTTAATTTTAATTTTATTAAATTTATTTTTTATTATAAAATGTTTTTATTTATTAATTAAAATTTAATATATATATATATATATATATATATATATATATATATATATATATATATATATATATATATATATATATATATATATATATATATATATTTTAATTTTAATTTTTTATCTTAATATTTAAAATTTTTTCTTTTTAATTTAACAAAATTTAATATATATATATATATATTTTTTAATATAATATTTATATTTAAAATTTATTTTTCTTTTTTAATAAAATATTTTTGTTTTATTTTATTTTCCATTTTCCATTTTTTTTTTTTTAATTTTAATTTAAATCAAGTTTTTAATTTTATTTTATTTTTTATATTTTTTAATTTATTAAAATTTACTCTTTTTTTTTTTTTAATTTAATTTAATTTAATTAATTAATTTATTTTATTAATTTGATAAAAAAATTCTTTTTCTTTTTAAATCTAATTTATATATTTTGAATTTATTTTATTTTTTAAAATTTATATGTTTTTTTTCTTTAATTTATTTTTTTATTTTCCAATTTTTAATGTATTTTTAAATTTTTTATTTTATTTTATTTTTTTCATCTATATATATATATATATATATATATATATATATATATATATATATAATTTTTTTACCAAAAAAAATTTAATGAATTTTTTTTTTGTTTTCAATTATTTTAAAATGTTTTTGGTTTTTTTTTGTTTTGAATACAAATTTTTATTATTCTGAAATTTTTGTTTCAAAACAATCCATTTTTCGGGTATTTTTTTGCACAAAAGAAAAAAGACGTTATTCCAACATTAACACTTTTCATTTTCAAGGTGTTTTTTTCACACAAAATATTGATGATGTTATTGTGGCATCAACACTTTTCATTTTCAGGTTGTTTTTTGCACACAAAAATTTGATGATGTTATTCTACCATCAACACATTTTGTTTTGAGGGTGTTTTTTCAATAATTTTTTCAAAAAAAAAGTTGGTTTTTAGCATAATTTTAAAAATGCTGAAATTTGACCCCCCCCCCCCCCCCCCAAAAAAAAAAAAAAAAAAAAAACAGTACGTTCTGGAGGACATACTTTTCGTTTTTGGGTTGTTTTTTCATGTTTTTTGAGTTTTTTTGGGTTAGAGTTCTCGTTTTGAGGTAATAGTTCCCACTTAATCGGTAACTATGTTTATAATACTAATGTAGCTCCCTTATTATTATTGTTAGTGTAGCCCCTTTATTGTTATTGTTGTGCCTCATAGAATCCCACTATTGTTATTTTTGTACCCAATAGAATCCCACTATTGTTATTTTTGTACTTTTACATTATTATTGTTATGTAGACTCTGATTATATTGTGGCCCCTTAGAGTCCTATATATACAAAGGAGGTTTTGTAATTTGTATCATCCAAGAATTGTTCATTTATATAATGTAAAGGAGGCTTCTCCCTTGAAGAGACTAATTTTTAAGTCGTTGATTTATCTTTTCTTCTATTTTGTGAGCAAGTGCATAACAATTGGTTTCAAAGATTTGGATTATAGGGTTTTGCTACTACAAACATGCCATCTTGGAAGTTTCACTATAACATTTTATATATGAAGGTTCATAAGTTCAAATTTTTCCACGTGGAGCCAAAATTCTGATGAACATCCTGTAAAAATTTCAGATCTTGGTTCGCTGTATTTTCTAGGATATGGTCCAAATAATTTAGGGTTTTTGCATGCTCCAGAATTCTGTCTCAAATAGGTGACCTCGTGAAAATCATCATAACTTTTTCTATGAGCATTATATTTGAATTTCGTAAAAAATTGCCAAAATAAAATGGAATGCAGTATTTTTTGTATCGTTTTTAGGGCTAAAGGTTGAAACAGTGACACGTGGCACTCCATACAAGTTCGCTCTATTGAAGGAGTCCATAATCAAGTCATCGTGGGAGATTGGCCATAACTTTATCTTGAAGAATCCAAATTTGGTTTGACCTATGGAATTGGAAAGAAGACTCAGAGGGATACCACAAGACTGAATTTTAGATATTGGAGATCTAAAATCACAAAGATACAATAGTTTCAAGATTGAGATCCCAAAAGTAGGAAATATGTGTGTATTTTTTAATTTTTCATACAATTTGTTTGAATAATCGGTTTGAAATGATTCAAAGGCCATAGTGAAGCATAGACATCATTGTTTTATTCCAAAATGCCTCGAAACAAAAAAATGGACACACCTAGCAAGCAACCATAAAGTTCTTCTATGATGCATGAAGAAAAGGAAGAAATGCAACATGATATATCGAAATTATGAGACCAAGTGCAACAATTTTTTCTCTCGCAAAAAGTAACAAAAATTGAAATGGAAGCTATGATGAATGTTAATATAGATGGTATAAAAATGGATGTGGGAGTTTTAAGTGATGTTTTAAAACCAAACATGGAAGTAATGATGAATGTCAAGATAGGGGGGTTGAAGGAAGATTTGGAAAAGTTGCTAGAAAAAAGGCTTTCCTGGTTAAAAATCCATGTAAACAAAAATATAAGACCATAGTCATGGGACATGTATTCCAAGATGAATAGTGGGTAAAAATATCCTAATGGGTGTTCATTTTGGTTATTATGGCTAAAGGAAATTGGAAAAATAAATGGTAAAGGCTTTGGAAAGGAAAAGTGGCATTAATTGGCATTTTATTTATGAAAATAATGGAAAATATGAGAAAAGGAAGGTGAAAGGTCACAGATTTGCATGAGAGGGAAATTGAAGGAAAAATAATGGAAATTGAATAAAATAGAGGCTTCATTGATAAAAAGGCTTCTGAGGATCAGTTGGCAAGCTTTGGCTCAGACTTTTGTCAGTTCAGTTTTGGAACTCTCATTCTATTCTCTATCTCTCATACTCTTAGACACTTGGAATTTTTTTTGGAACACCCTTGGAGGAGTGTGGCATACTTGGGATTTGAAGAAAGAATGAAAATGAAAAGTAGGAAAGCGCAAGAGGACATTGGAATCAATAGCTAAAACGAGTTTCTCTTGTAGGTATCGAGTTGCATGTATGATTTCCTTACTAGTTTTGACATGCATGGTATATGCATGTGGTTATTTGGTTATGATCTGTCATTGTCATGGAGGATTTCTTGGATTGATAGTGTTTTTTCCTAGCCTTTCCATTTTCTAGACAACCATGGTGTTATAGCTTTTACTTTTGTTTTTTGTTTGTTTTTCATGTGCCTTTGGCTGTGGGTTGAGTTATTAGTTCCTAGAAGCCTTGGTTGGACAAACGCTCTAGAAGCCCTGTAACAACTTGGGTTGAGTTACTAGTCCTCAAAGCCTTGGTTGGATAAACACTATGGAAGCACTTGGTAGGTTGAGTTACTAGTCCTGGAATCCCTGGCTGGACAAATGATTTGGAAGCCCGATGGAATTTGTGGGTTGAGTTACTAGTCCTGGAAACCCTGGTTGGAACAAACGCTCTGAAGCCCTCGACAACTTGGTTAGAGACCAATTTAGTGATGGCTAGTGATGTATGACTATGACGTGGAATAACTACCTGAGGGTTAAGGTGGTTTGGCCTCTGGAATATATGGTTTGGTTTTGATTGATTTGTTTTATGAGAGCCCACATTCATGCTTGGAATATGACACAGGGGTGATTGGCTGAAAGAGAGATTTGGTTCAACCCAATCTATGGTCAGGTGGCTCATTGAAGTCCCATAGCTGGTTGGCCTATGCAATCATTTATAAGAGCTCTTTATCCTTGGTATTTTATGGGTAAATATACTTGTTTATATGTGGTTTATATGGTTGTTATATCCTTGATATTTTTGTTGGTTATATGTTAGTTGAGTGAGTTTTATGAAAACGATGATGTATCTCTCTCATCATGTTTTGATTAACCAATGAATGCAAAATGAATATATGGCTTAATAGATGGTATTGAATTTATTTTGATGAGGAATCAATGCTTCTTAGCGATTCTCAGGATAAGTGTGAGGACCCCTATGCTCAGATTTGTTGCTATGAACTATAAATTGCATATGTGTGATATGTTTGACGAAATGCCTGTCATGGCTAGTAGGGGTCCAGTCAAGTCATTATTCAATTGTTTACATTAGAATTTTTTTTTCTCATGTTATTTAAAATTCTTGAAAATTTCATGGAGTTCTAGGCAGTGACCTGAGTCCTGGCCCTGAAAAAGTGGCACAAAATCCAGAGTCACTAGCACAAAACTACCTAGAAAAGTCCCTAGTCGCAGGCATGCCCTTGTTGTGGGAGAGACTGGAGAGTCCTAGTCGCATGCATGCCCATGTCATGGGAGCAACTGGGGCTTTAATGTAGTAAAATGTTAGTTT